>CM021100.1:899266257-899648594 GCA_007115665.2 Sequoiadendron giganteum | reverse complement strand
TCCACCTCATCCCTCAAGATTTTTAACAACTGGTACTCATTTCTTGGTGTGACATTGTCAACTAGTCCTCTTATTTCTTTTCCTTTTTGTTTGTATAGAAATTTTTTAAACTCTGAGGTCTTCACAAATTCATCATCTGATATAAAAGATCTATATTCTTCATGTCTTGTATCCACATCCATAGTCTCCTCAATATTTATCTCTCTAGCACAATAGGTGTAATCCTAAGTTCTTATCCTTGATACCTTCCCGGATAGGCATTGTCGCCTATCAACCTCTAATACTTTTTTAATCGAAGACAACAACTCAACATCTATCAATGATTTATCATGCTTCTCAATCACCATTTCTGCTTCCTCTGCCTCTAAGTTTCTGATTATGTCATCAGATTGATAGGGCACATGTTGATACCCTCCAAAGTTTATCCTATGTCTAGCAAAATGGATGTATCCTTCTAGATCAAAATTTTTCCTTGGTGGCAGTTTTCTCATGTTGTAATTCAATAACTTATCCAAAATTAAATTGTAGCCCTCTTTTTCCAAAATAGTAAAATCACCAAAACATAGTGTACTTGGTATGAAAGCTTATTTCCCATAAGAACTTAAGTTCATGACACTAGAGAAATCCATTTTCCTAACAATCTCCAAGTATGCGATCCTATCTGGAACTGTTCTAGGCAAAATAAATTGTGTATCTTCAAAACCATAAACCCTAATCATAGTGGCATTTTCTAAATAATACCAATCCCCCCAGTTGTGGCTGATTGGTCCATTATAATCCTTAGGCCTAAGAACCCTCTTTATTTCATCAGATAATGAATAATCACAAGGATGATTATAAAATCTATACAAAGGCTTCACAAAGTATTCTTCAAAATACAAGAAATTAGAATTAGCAAACCTGTTGTCCCAAACAACAGTCCATAACTGAATAGGAAATGGCTTGCCTTCCTTATCAAATTGCGAAATCCTTAGCTCCGGGGGCCATAATCCCATTTCCTATCCAAAATATAGCACCAAGTGCATCAACAATGAATAATTCCTAAGGTGCAGGACAAAGGCTCCATTCTTTATTGCTATCAACCTTGCATTCAACTCCTTAAATACATGTGAAGTATAATCAAAAGACCTGGAATTATGATACTGAGTATCCACAACAATCACCATGGGTACAATTGTCATATGCTTTGGGACTTCCATCCCCAATACATGTCCCACTGAAAAATAAGTGCACTTTAGGTAGGGTTCGAAAAGATCCACATGAAATGGTGGTCCATCACTGTCTTCCATCGGAGTCGGTTTTCCATGACACCTAATTCTATGCAAGGGTAACCTCCAACCTTTTTCAATGGTATCCATTCTTTTGAATTCACTATCGAGCTCCTCACTTATTATATTTTCACTGCATACTCCTTCTAATCTGAAAACCTCACTTATTGCATTCTCAGATACATGTATCAATGGATTCCCTGATAAATCACATATAGCTTTATTTCTCGGATTATAATGTCCAGCCAACAATTTCACCAATTCAACATCAATGAAAACATTACGGCACACTAGTTTTCCCAAATTGAGCCTCCACGGGTTACATACTGGTTCAAAATGATTTCTTCTATGGTAATGGAAATTGAACAATTCCTATCCTCTGATTGGGGTCCAAACATCTCCTATGAACTTGTACTTGTCATCCAATTTATCTACTTCCACCTTAAGTTGTGCGGAACCTCCTGCTTTAGGTCCTGAACTAGGTAGCTGGTCTATGAGATCTTGGTTCAATTTTCTCTCAGTGCCCTCTGGTCGCGTTTTAGTTTTTGCTTTTTTATCTTCGGTTGACTACCCTCCCCATGTTTTCTTCCTTTCATCTTTTCTAAACTAGTGCCTTCCATTTTCAAAATTCACAAATTTTCAGAGGATGAGAAACTTACTGTATTTCGCCTGTAAATCTAAGTTAGACGAATGCCTTAATTTTTCTGCTCATTCCTGTGCTCTCCTTCACTGCCAATTCTGTGAAATAATGATTTCAATTGAGCTCACCCTGATTTCCAAAATCTTTTATGCTTAATGGCACCATTAATGTCTTCACTAAGACATGAATGCAACAAGTTTTTCGAAATTCTTGTTATCACATCAAGGATCATATCGGCAAGACATTTTAAATCTCTGGTCGATCCGTCTATTCAACGTTCACCCATCCACTAAGACGTCTTGTAGTTCCCCCGACATCACCAGTCTCCTCGATATTTCTCCTTTTTAGTTCCATTATGTTACCATGAATTTCATCGTAGCAAACTATCGCCCAGACTTAACGAATTGGGCCAACGATTCTTCACTTTACTCTGAAAGCTCTTCGTCTCACTAAGATGTTCACTTTTTCAACCTAATTCACTGAGACCAAATAATTTTCCTTTCGATAGAATAATACTCACCATGATGTCTCTTAGATATCCCCACTGAAACTTATCTCATCAATACACTTTTTCTTCGGCGCGACTACACTCATTGTCTCTTCGACAACCTTTAGCTCCATCTGCTTGGTTCTGTCGGTATAACATGAGGGGTCGATAAGACTCCTCAAAATCTCCTTGGCATAATTGTCTTACCAAATGAATCTTCCTTTTTCTTTATCAGTAAGACCTATAACGCTTTGGGCAGTACTTTGAAATCTCACTCAGATGATCATAGTCTGGCCGATACACTTTATTATATTCCAATCGGTAAAAAGCAACTTAGCTCGATATGACCTCACACCGTCACACCGATAACTTTTGTCTTGTCAATAAGAAATGTAAACCCGCATTCTCTTGGTATATATCCTCATCAGTATGACACTTCTTATGTCTTGTCGATATATTGAAGAAATGTATGTTATCATTTGTGAGACCTACATCAACTTATGCCGATATTTTCAAATGTTAAAGATTTAATGTCAAATGAATTTTTTGGGGCTATATGACAAAATCTAACCTGGACCTTTGTGAAAAAATGCTATATGAGGAAATTTAATGTCTTTAATATGAACTTCTTGGGAAACTAACAAGCATGAAGGGTTAATGAGGTTATCAAAAAAACTCAGTTCCAACAGTGGCTCCGTCTGGGGATGAATGGTTGTGAGATCATTGCAAGGATCCAGATCTCTGGGTGAGTATACCAAACATTATGGATGAAATCAAGTGGAGATGAACATGATCCTAAACTAGTGTACATGGAGAGAAGATCAAATAAGGGATTCCAGGATTGCCCATGTACTAGCAATCTCCTGTATCCTTCACTTCCTATACTACTGTGCATGGAAATTTTATAAGTTTTTTCAAAATTTGTCCATGTACTGGCAACCCTTGATCCTCTGTAATTTTAAGAGAAAAATTTCTTTAGAAATTGCCCATGTATAGGCAATTCCTATTCTTCACCACTCATATTTTGCAAATAATATGAATCCTCTCCTTGCTTTCCAACAACAAAATGTCCTAACCACAAGGCCTCAAATTTTCCATGTTTTCCTTTCTCCTGACACCTAGCATTCCACATCAATACCAGATCATCCTCTTCAAATTTCCTATTTTTTTCCCTTTTGTCAAACAAATACTTCATTTGTGTTTGCAACTTCATGTTCTATTTTTGGGCTAATCTTCTCATTTCATCAAGTTCTACTAATTGTTCCATTCTCTCTTCCATTGGTTCAGGAACCTCCATGTCTTCCTGAAGTATAAATTTATAAACTGGTAACATATTTTGTAAAGGCATTATGGCTTGTGTTCCACATACTAGTTCATATGGGGATTTTCCAATTTATGTTTTAACAGTGATACTATTGGCCCATATAGCTAATTTCAATTTTGAGTCACATATCTTTTTGTTTCCACCCACCATTCTCCTAATGATCTTTAGAAGACTTTTGTTACTAGACTCTGTTTGGCCATTAGCTTGTGGATGGTAAGGGGCAAAATAAGAGATATCAATACCATGCATACTGCAAAAGGTTTTAAACTCATCTAATCTGAAACACATCCCATTGTATGTGATCAATCTTAGTGGCATACCATACCTAGTAATAATGTTTTCCACCAAAATATTTATCACAACTTTACTTGTCGCATTTTTGGTTGGGATTGCTTCTACCCATTTGGTAAAGTAATAAGTGGCTACCAGTATCCATCTATGCCCGCCACTTGATCTCTCTTGTATCTCCCCAATAAAGTCAATCCCACATTGATGAAAAGGGGCTTCAATCTGCATAGGTATAAGTGGTAAAGCTCCCTGGTATTTCATTTTGCCTGAGAACTTTTGACATGCTTCACATTTTCTTACATATGAAAACGAATCATTAAAAAAATTTGGCCAGTAATAACCTACCCTGAGGATTTTATGTGCAGTTGTCTTTGCGGAATAATGGCCTCCATAGACCCCTTCATGCATTTCTTTCAAAACATGATCAGCTTGTGACTCATCTAAACATAACAACAGTATTCCATCTCTGTTTTACCAAAATAAATCACCTTCTATGAATACATACTTAGAGGCCTATAGTTTTAGGGTTCTTTTTTGGTTATCATTGAATCCTTCAGGGCACTTTGTGTTTCTGAGGTAATACATGATGTCTGTGTACCAGGGTGTATGCTCAATGTTTGCAGTTGAATTTCCTTCCTCTTCCACATTGCAAATTTGATTTGCCTCAATATTTTCTTTTGCCATTAACTTGGCCAATCCTTGGCCCCTTATCAATTTAGTAATCTATATTTCCATATCAAATTCCTAAATTTTATTGATCCACTTGCACCTCTTCCCTATTACTTTTGATTGTGTCAAAATGTCTTTGACAGATGCGTGAGGGACATAAGAAATCACTTTGGCTCCAACAAGATACGGTCTAAAGGCTTTTGTGGATTTTACTAGTGCAAAGGCCTGTTTTTCCATTATGTCATACTTCAATTCTGATCCCTGCAAATATTTACTAAAAATGGACACAAGTTGCTCATAACCATCCTCATTTGTTTGTAACATAACAATAGCTATAGTGTGTAGGGAAGCAAATGAAAATATTTGAAAAGGTTTTGTGAAATCAGGAGATTTGATGACAGGGGCTTCCTTAATGGCTCTTTTAATGGATACGAAGGCTTCTAATGCTTCTAGGGTCCATTCATTTTTTTGTCCTTTCTTTAGCATCTTTGATATGGGCTTGACAATTTCAGCAAAGTTGGACACAAACCTCCTAACAAAATTAATCTGCCCAAAAAATGATTGGATGGCTTTTACAGTTTTAGGAATAGGGACCTTATCTATAGCCTCAACTCTCTCAGGATCTATCCTAACTCCCTCTTTTGACACAATGTGTCCTAAGAGTTTTCCCTCTGTAACAACAAAATGACATTTCTTAGGGTTCAAACTAATGCCATATTCTAAAGCTTTAATGAATATTTTTTCAAGGTGCTCTACATGATCTTCAGCTCTTTTTGAATAAGTAGTAAGGTCGTCTTGATACACCACCATTATAGCATTAATTAAGTCTGCAAATGCTAAGTCCATAGCTCTTTGGAAGTTCGCTCCTACATTTGTGAGACCAAAAGGCATTCTCACATAGACATATGTTCCCCATGGGGTTGTAAAAGTTGTTTTGTACTACTCAAATTCCCTGACCTTCACTTGATTATAACCCGAAAAACCATCCATCATTGACAACAGCTCACACCCGGTTACTTTATGTAGTATAGCTTCCATGTTAGGCAGAGGGTAGTTATCCTTGAGGGATGCTACATTCAGATTTCTAAAATCCACGCATAGTCTTATATCTCCATTTTTCTTTCTAACATGAGCAAGGTTTGACACCCATGTTGAATGCCCCACAGGTTTAATGATACCTCCATCTCTAAGCTTGGTCAACTCTTCCTGCATTTTTGGTTCCAACGTGGGGTTAATAGGCCTTTGTTTCTTTCTAAATGGTTTTGGCATCTATTTTCAATGGGATTTCATGCTGAAATATATCCTCCCTATATGCCTTAAGGTCCTCATAGGACCATGCGAACACATGTTTATATTTTCTCAACAATGAAATCAAAATTCTTCGGACAGTCGGGCTTATCTTCTTCCCAATATATACCTTCCTTGGTGACAGTTTAGTTCCTAAGTTAATTTCTTCAATATTTTCCTTTTTGACTGGTGCGTGTTTCATAAGGGATCGATCACTTCCATCATATACTCTTTCCAACGCCACTAACCCTTTGGGAAGTTTATTAGTCTTAAGTTGTAAGACCTTCTTTCCAAATATTGTTTGTTCTCCATTTACTTCTTCCACAAAGGCATTGAAATCAATTTCCTGAGCCTCATACTGGTCTATACAGTGAAAGAATTTAAAAATATCAGTGTCATCATTAAAAACCTACCAACTATATACATTATCAAGCACAACAGGTCTTGTTTTGAACTCAACTTGGGATATTCTTGCCAGTGTGATGTCATCTTGTTTTAGTGCTACATTGGCTAGGAATTCTACCATTATATTTTTTGATCTGTCCACCCAATCAATAGAGAAAGCATGAAATAGTTCAATTGTATCCCATACTGCATTCCTATACTGTTTCAGCCTTTTATTTTTTGCTACATATTTTGATCTGATCTAAGACACAACTAGCTCCGAGTCTCCAAAAACTATTAAGAGTTTAATTTTGTGTTTAACAGCTAAATTTAATCTGGTCAACAAAGCTTCATATTCCACCACATTGTTTGTACATTCAAATGCTAACAAAAATAAATATTTGAAAGTTGAACCATCAGGCGATATGAAAACTATCCCAGCTCCATTACCCTCTTGGCTGCAGGCCCCATCAAAGTACATTTTCCATATCCCTTGCTGATTTTCAGAAATATTTTCATTAATCGGATCTTTGTTTGCCACTTCAGGTTGAGACAATTCTACTCTAAAACTCCCCAAATCAACATCATAAAAACAATTAAGTGGCTCTTGAGGAGCATATTCAACAATTTGGCTCATTCTAGGTTCCTTATATAATTTGACCTCTTCTCCATTCACTGGTGTGGTGGCATATGATAAATCAAACTATACATTTCCTCCTACTACCGCAATCCATTGTCTTGATAGAAGCATTCCAAATTGGGGAGGTGTGTCAATTACGGTTATGTCAATTTTGTAGGCATCTTGTGGGTAAGTTGTGTTGGAATGATGGATGCATAGGTGTCCTTGATGAAGCTGCAATGCAATCTTCAATGGAGGACCTTTGCCAGGAAGAAATATTCAACCACAAAGAAAGTATGATAATGGAATGCAAATAGAGATTCTATTATGATCTGTCAAATAATTTACAAAGAGTACATATGCCTGATTATATAGGCAAGTGCTAAACCTAGAATGCAAAGGATGTTGCCAAGTGTTCAAATCACACTTCATGTGAAAACAAGAAACCCTAACCAACTACCTAGGGAATGATAACAAGATGGAGATAAGTTCTAGAAAAGACAACTCATCTTCTAGAAGCGAATCTTATCTTAACAACTTTATTAAATGATTAAATGCAACCTAGGACTAATATGATTAATTAAGACCTAAGTTAAATTATGCTAGTGTAATAAATAATTAATTACACTAACACCCCCCATAAATGCAACTTAGGGAGGAAATGAAAAATGCAATGATAATGCATGATGATGATGGGTCCCGGCTGATGGCCATTTTAGGTACCCATGCACAAAAGATGAAAATGCAACTATCTCCCACAAACGGAGAAAAGGGGAAAACCCCGTGGGAAGAAAACCCTTCTCCAAAAAAGGAGAGAAAAAGAAGAAAGGTGATGATTGGAGGACTCAACATTATCCCCCCCAAGGACAACAATCATCACATGGATATAATATAATCAAAATCCCCCTCATAGGAGGGAAATAGAGAGACTAAATAGCCCCCCCCAAAATATGTGATCGCCTGCAAAAAAGGTAAATGTATGTAGACAAAATATGATCTAGTGTCGACGAACAACTTGTCTCCCTTTCGGAAGAAACAAAACCTTGTAGAGATGTAGGGTAGCTTCCCATTCCGGATAGGAATTGAAGGAAGAAAGGATGTATATGATGTCTCTGAAAGCTGCTCATGTGTCTCCTTGCCTGATGAAGATGAATAAGCCACAATCAAGTCAGGTACATGTTGAACAAGATCCAAAGACTGTGATGGTTTGACAATAGGAGAGATATCCCCTCAAATATGTCCTCCAAATTTGAAATGTGAGACTCCACAAACAAGGATGCAATGTTTGATAGATAGGAATCCCTATCAGGAAGACAGTGTGATACTAATTGTATTGAATCACTGGACGTGCTCAATGAATCACTACCATGAGAATGTTCTTGTTGAATAGAAATGATAGGAGCCTCAATCAATGACTCTACACATGGAATCACTGAAGGTGAAGGTAGATCAACTGTCTCTGATGGAGAAGCAGGAGCATCGGAAGAACCCTCTTCATCCTCATCTGAAGATTCAAAGTATTCCAAATATTCAAACTCCTGCATAGTATCTGCATCATAGGGTATCCTGTCTGAAAGATGAAGAGGCACAAGACAATCTAGTATAGGATCATCTAGGAATGGATGAATTTCATGATCTCCATGTATCTCTCAAATTTTAGTCCAAAGAGTGAGAGGGAAATCACAATGATCAACACTTTTCAAGGTGGAAACATCAATATGCATTGCAATGAATCCTAAGACATGATCCCTTTTGCAATTCCAAGAAAATTTCTTACTGTCAGTACCAGGAGGGGGAACAAGATTATACAAATGCGGCAACAAAAGAAGCCATCAGAGATATGTGATGATACCATTTCTCCATTGTTTGTAGTTTCCCCATTTCAACATGATCAAAGTAGGATGAAATGAAAACCCCATAATAAACTATGAATAATCTCCAAGATTACAAAGACAATGACAGTGATATTCAACTGAAGTGATGTCACCCAAAACAAAAATCCTTTTCCCAAGCTTCAAGATATCCAAGTTATTGAACAAAAGCACCAAATTGAACAAAACCAATGCAAGAGTACCTAGAGCTCAAACTAATCATAGTGAATGGACGGATGAAAAGAGCTCTGAATTACCTTCCTGATTGCCGCTGGGATTACTGAATTTTGAGCAACGGTTGCAAAGATATGAGCCTTTATGTCTAGACTAGGGTTTTTACTTCAGTTGATTGTAGAATATTTTGACATAAGAATTCTGCAAAATAGATTGCACCACTAGAAAGTAGACCAAATTCTCTTTCCGACAATATCTCGTTTGTCAAATTTCCACACCGTGGCATGAAGATATGGCGATTTGAAACAATCTGCCCTATTAGGGCATGCAGGCTAATTAGGAGCGAAAAAATAAGCCCCTCGGGTGCTAGCACCTGGTCGTTGATGTGACCGCAGGTGTTTAGATGGAAAAAATAAATGGGGCCGCCGAGTGGAGCCGTGGCAGAGCGGCTATTCGGCGGTGTCGGGCGGCGCCACTGGATGGAGCAAAGCCTTTGATCATCAGTGGGATGGATGGTTGCGCGGTCGTCAGTAGGTGGAATGGCTGGCAGGAGTCACTAGTTGGCGGGTGATGCCTCGGTCAGTGGTGGTACAAAGGACGGCTAACAAATGTACCACCCCTTCCAAATGATAAATGCGGCCGACCAAAAACATTTTATTTTTAATAATGCCAATGTTGGCAAAAATAAAAAATGTCTACAGATGATTAAAAAATGCAGTCGCCCCGAAATGTTTAACTTTTCTGTAGAACTATAGAAAAATACCCAAAATAATATTTTTTTTCCAAATATGAGCCCGATCTTTTGAAACAAAAAATGCCTGCAACTGAAAAAATTTTGCCATGATGGAGGATTGAAAGGCGAAATTTTATTTTTGCAAAAACTGTATGGATCATACACAATGCAAAAAACCCTAAATACCTCAAAATGGCTCCCAGATGAAATATGCCCAAATTGGACAAATGGGCAGGCGATCCTAGGGTTTCGAGGCCTTCTAAAGACAATGGCAAGCTCAGATCTGACTCAATCTGCTCCAAAAATCAGCTTGGTCCCTGGGTGGAGCCAACTAGCTTGCAAAGAAAACCCTTACGCCTGCAAAGAATCTCACTAGCCAAACTTTCTTGATCCTAGGATGAACCTTCACTAAAATAGCTTTGATACCATGTTGGAATGATGGATGCACGGGTATCCTTGATGAAGCTGCAATACAATCTTCAATGGAGGACCTTCACCAGGAAGAAATATTTAACCACAAAGAAAGTATGATAATGGCATGCAAATAGAGATTCTATTATAATCTATCAGATAATTTACAAAGAGTACATATGCCTAATTATATAGGCAAGTGCTAAACCTAGAATGCAAAGGATGTTGCCCGGTGTCCAAATCACACTTCATGTGACAACAAGAAACCCTAACCAACTACCTAGGGAATGATAACAAGATGGAGATAAGTTCTAGAAAAGACAACTCATCTTCTAGAAGGGAATCTTATCTCAACAACTTTATTAAATGATTAAATGCAACCTAGGACTAATATGATTAATTAAGACCTAAGTTAACTTATGCTAGTGTAATAAATAATTAATTACACTAACAGGTTGCTAATCTTACTTCCACATTTTTCATTATTCCCACAACCAAAATAGTTCTGCTATCCATGGCTTAGCATTTACCTCCTTTCGCATCTATCCACATGCCAAGTTGTTTCATCACCCCTACTGGCATGATATTCATGGAGGCACCTGAGTCTATCATGCAATTTCTTTTTAGTTTGCCACTTATGAGTAAAGTGGTAAAGAATGGTTCAATCTATGGTGTGTTCATTAAGCAGGCCTCTGGGATTCTTACCTCCTTCCTTTTATTATTGATTTTAGAAACTTCTTTATTTTTAGGGCTTATATTTTTATTTCCATCAAACATTAATTGTATAGCACCTTCCCTATATTCCTTGATCTTCAACATTTCAATTAATGGGACAAACATCTTCAATTGAGATAAGGCTTGTATGAAATCAAAGGATGTACCTTCAGTTCTGATTACCTTTTTAGGTTCTATCAATTCTCCTTTGTTCTCTTCCCTTTCCCTTTTGGATGTTCGATCTGGCCTTTGCTTCTCAATGGGAATTTATTTACTCTCCTCCTTAGGAAATCCCTTATGTTCTCTTTTGTCTGTTTGTTTATCATCAGTCCCTTTTGATGTCTCATTTGATACTTTTTTATTTTTTATAAATATCCCCCTTGGGACACCCTCATCTCTATTCACCATTCTGTTTCTCAAAAGATATTTGTTTCTAGCTTCCTCCACTATTGCAATTGTCAATATTTTAATCTCTTCTTCACTCAATCTCCTTATATTGCATCTATTAGTCTAACTTGATGCAACAGGGGGATTTTTCTCATTATCACTTTCTTCATGATCAGAAAAAACATGCTGCTCTGCCATGTGAATATTGTATTTTTGGTGATCAACATTATACTCATATCCTTCCTCCTCTGAAGATGCACATTCTTGCTCCAAAGAGTTAAGATTGTGGGGAGTTAGATAGACATTCTGGTCTTCACTACCATAATTTTCCAATGTGTCTTCCTCTGGTATTGACTGAGTTGTTACACAATGCTTTGGGGAATGTAGTGCATAACAAACTAAGCACCAAGGGCTCTTATCTACCATATATGCTCCTTTCCTTTTTAATGGATCCAGTGTTTCTTTATTTCTTGGTCTATTGTTTACCAGCTTCCCATCCTTCCAGTTTGTATTATAAGGCATGTCATGCAGCCTTGGTCTTTCATTCCTATATGTGTTGTCTTGTCTCTTTGGGGGAGCATATGGGGGGACCCTAGGGTTTTCCATTTTAGAAAACATCCCTACAACTTTCCTATTATTCTCAATGGTTAATGCTATCTTTTGGGCCTCAGCCAGATTCTTAGGACCTTTGTTTTTCAATTCATATCCTGTCTTGGGATCAAAGGCTTTCAAATAGATACTCAACACAACAGGATCAACCAACCTGGATCCCTAAGGTATTTTATTATGTAACTTAACAAACCTTTGGTTAAAATCAAAAGTTGACTCGTTTTGATGCTTTTCGATAGTCACTAACTCATGCAAAGCAAAATATGATGCACATTGGTTCCCATACTGCTGAAGAAATTGTTCATGAAATACGTGAATGGAATAAATGGATGTTGTTGGAAGACTGTTAAACCAGTCCCTAGCATCCTCAATTAGTGACATCATAAATAGTCTCATATGTACATCCTCACACTACATATCTAAGTCTTGAATGACTGCTTTAATTTTTCTCAGATGCTTCTCGGCTATAACAACATTACTTCCTGTGAATTTAGGGACTAGGTTCCTCCAGTTGTTGTCCAGAGGGTAAGGGTATATTTTAAATCCAGCAAGATCAAATTGTGTAATCATTGTCGTGTAGTGTGGAGGGGGATTTTGGAAATGTTGATGTTGGTATAGTGGGTTAGTATTTGCCACATATTGTGGGCCTTGTGGGGGTGCATACTGCTAATGAGGATGTGGCTGAATATTTCGGTGTTGTGGTGGAGCATTTGTGTTTCTATATTGATTCCTAGGCTGATTTCAATGGACTTGAGGGGATTTTGATGGCTTCATATTGTTGTTCTTATGAGGGGGCGTATATTTGGGTGAATCAACCATTGATGTTTTAACCTGAGCCTTCTGTAACTTTAATTTTTCAAATTCCTTCATGGCCTGAAGCCTTTGCTCATATTCTATCCTCGACCTTTCTGTTTCTTGTCTCATACGTTCCCATTGTGCTTCTATCTCATCTTGGGTCATGAGTTCATGGTTTTCTTCAGATGCTGCCTCATATTCAAGTCCTTCCTCAAAGAGTGCAACTCTCTGATCACATTCAAATTCTCTCCTCTTCTCAGCTTCAAATTCAGTCATGCACTCTTCATCTTTATCATGGATTATTCAGTGGAAGGGATTTATCTTCTCTTCAGGAGTGTGAAGCTCTTTAGATGGGCTATTCTCATTTTTCAAGGCCTCGTATGAGTTGTGTTTTTGCATTGGTGGTTTTGATATTCTATTTTTTGTGGCTGGATCTAGGTCATTGAATACCTTCTTTCCTTGATAATTTTTATAAGTTCGTTTACCCTTGTCATTAGGGCCATCCCCTTCCTTGTACAAAGATCTTCTTCCTCACATGTTGTGAGAAACTATGATGGTCTGAACTCTAGGTTGATTCCTTTCTAATTTGTATCTTATTGTATCAGTCTCAATGCTTTTGTTCATTTAGATTCACCACCCACTTTTTCTAAAAGTGAGAAAAGGTGTTGTTATTTCACCCAGTGGAGTCGATTTTCAAATTTTAATTATGGTTCTCTTTTAATGAATCTATATGGAAAGGTTGTCTACCATCGAACTTCTCTCAAGTTTCCCCAACAGAGTCGCCAATTTCTTGGGTCTCAAAAATGCTGGTTTGAATGAACCACGAGAGGATTCCACACTCTCACTACGTTAATGGCCAGCTAACAAGGCCAACCAATATGGTTTAACCTTATACTCTTAAGGCTCTACTAAACCTAGGCAGGTGCACCTATATGAATGACACAAATTTTGAATTATGTTTCCTACTTGACCTAGCTATCCACAAATGGAAATTTGATAGTCGAAAGATATAATCCTAATTTGGTATGAATTTTATATTCAATATCAAGTTATGAATGAATATGCTCAATTAAGAGATGTCAAATGAAATGAATAAAGCTAATGTAATGAAAATAAGGGAGACCAGTGCTTTATTGGGTAAAACAAAGTCAAATGAAACCCTTCGATGAGTGGTTTCTATCTAGCAAGTTCTCTAATTGTTTGGCATACAATAATGATTTTATAACTGGTATAAACATGCATGGATATAATTAATAAACCCTACTTGAGGCAAAATATCAAATCTAATTATCTGATTCTTCTTACTAGTCCAAATAACATTCCCAGATTACTACAATTGATTGAAAGGAACTTAATTCTTCATTAAAGAACCAATAAATCAAATCACACAGAAACAAAAAATGTGCACTGATAAATTGAACATACACTTGATACTTCAATTTAAACAATCAAGAAACATCAGATTGGAGACAATCAAATAATTGCAGAAATCAAACAAACAATTAATACCAAAATGAAATCACCAAATCAATAGTCTTTCATTATCTTCCTCAAAATTCATACATGAAACATAGTCTTCTTGAATGCCATTATTCTGAAAAATACTGTGCTTACAACAATCTATCCTATTATAATTCTACTATTGTCCCCTTCTTCTACTGTAAACAACAAATATTTATACATTAAGTACATGGAAGGACGTGTCCCTTCAAAAGGTTTTAAGCATAAAATGCTAATAGGATTAGCATTAACTAAGTTCTGTTAAGCCACAAATGAACAACATACATGTGCTTTGTGTAATCTCAATGCTCGTTAGTATCTACATCCCCCAATGCATCATGGATCACAATCTCCATCATCACCATGCGTTCGTTCTATTCACATGCCTCATTCAAAGTTGCATTATTTTTAGTGGTTGTCTTTAACATGTCTTGGAATATTAATTCACATTCATTCTTCCATGTAGCTACTTCTTTTAATTCTCCTTCCTCATTACAGTACTTAGTCAATTTTGCCTCAATGACCTCTATCAACTCTTGTGCATCCTCCCATAATTCCTCAAAGAATCCCTTATGCTTATTTATGATACGATGAGAATTTTTGATCCCTGCATTATTAGGAGCATCCTTCTGCTTTAATTCCTCAAGTTTTTCCTGGATTCTGCTATCCACTCTTCTATGCTCTTTCATTGTATCAATGTATTGTGATTTTTTTCCCCATAGTTTATGTATCCAAGTGTTTAAAGCAACCTGCCTCCTTTTGATTATTGCAGTAAGTGTGTGCATTTTTCCCTGAGAGTATGCACTTGATTCTTCCCAATTATCTTTCACCTTGAGTGATCATCTTCGTTGGCCCTGTTGCAACACCTACCAAGTCCTTTAAATGTTAATTTTCTCTCAACATTCTCTCATTATTGGTTTTGTACATTTCTCTCTCTCTCATCAATTCTTGTATCTGGGCTTTATTCAATTTTTCTATATTGATCCCAATCTCTGTAGTTGCAACTTGATCAGCCTCTCTAGCCTTTAAAGTCATGACATGTCCAAATTTTCTGTCAGTATCAATAACAACTGACTTCTTGTGAGGGGGATACAAAGCCCAAATCATCAATGTCTCTTCATCAGGATTGTATCTTGATCCTGTATACACTTATGTCACCTTTTCTATATTGAGCTTGTGTGTAGCATTGTTATCCTTCAAGAAGCTGTCAAAAACCAATGTGGAATTGAGATCCAACCCTGGGAAAATCATGATACTAGCCTTTTCTAACATCTATCTCCCTTTCTCAGGGGTCATGTTTGTCATCTCTTTGTCCACCTCATCCCTCAAGATTTTTAACAACTGCTCCTCATTTCCTGGTGTGACATTGTCAACCAGTCCTCTTATTTTTTTTTCCTTTTTGTTTGTATAGAAATGTTTTAAACTCTGAGGTCTTCACAAATTCATCATCTGCTATAAGAGATATATATTCTTCATGTCTTATATCCACATCCATAGTCTCTTCAATATTTATCTCTCTGGCAGAATAGGTGTAATCCTGGGTTCTTTTCCTTGATACCTTCCCAGATGGGTCTTGTGGTCTATCAACCTCTAATATTTTTTTATTGGAAGACAACAACTCAACATCTATCAATTCTTGATCATGCTTCGCAATCACGATTTTTGCTTCCTCTGCTTCTAAGTTTCTTATTATGTCATCAAATTGATAGGGCACATGCTGATACCCTCCAAATTTTATCCTCTATCTGGCATAATGGATGTATCCTTATGGATCAAAGTTTTTCCTTGGTGGCGCTTTTCTCATGTTGTAATGCAATAACTTATCCAAAATTAAATTGTAGCCCTCTTTTTCCAACACAATAAAATTACCAAAACACAATGTACTTGGCATAAAAGCTTGTTTCCCATAAGAACTTAAGTTCATGACACTAGAGAAATCCATTTGCCTAACAATCTCCAAGTATGTGATCCTATCTAGAATTGTTCTAGGCAAAATAAATGGTGTATCTTCAGAACCATAAACCCTAATCATAGTGGAATTTTCTAAACAATACCAATCCTTCCAGTTGTGTCTGATTGGTCCATTATAATCCTTAGGCTTGAGAAAACTCTTTATTTCATCAGATAATGAATACTCAAAAGGATGATTATAAAATCTATACAAAGAATTCACAAAGTATTCTTCAAAATACAAGAAATTAGAATTAGCAAACCTATTGTCCCAAACAACAATCTACAACTGAATAGCCAATGGCTTGCCTTCCTTATCAAATTGCGAAATCCTTAGATCTTGGGGCCATAATCCCATTTCATGTCCATAATATAGCACCAAGTGCATCAACAATGAATAATTCCTAAGGTGCAGGACATAGGCTCCATTCTTTATTGCTATCAACCCTGCATCCAACTCCTTAAATACATGTGAAGCATAATCAAAAGAACTGGAATTATGATACTAAACATTTGCAACAATCACCATGGGTACAACTATCATATGCTCTGGGACTTCCATTCCCAATACTTGTCGTACTGAAAAATAAGTGTACTTTAGGTAAGGTTCGAAAAGATCCACATGAAATGGTGGTCCCTCAGTATCTTCCATTGAAGTCAGTTTTCCATGACACCTAATTCTATGCAAGGGTAACCTCCAACCTTTGCAAATGGTATTGATTCTTTTGAATTCACTATTGAGCTCCTCACTTATTATCTTTTCACTGCATACTCCTTCTAATCTAAAAACCTCACTTATCGCATTCTCAGATACATGTATCAATGGATTCCCTGATAAATCACATATAGCTTTATTTCTCAGATTATAATGTCCAGCCAAAAATTTCACCAATTCAACATCAACAAAAACATTAGGGAACACCAATTTTCCCAAATTGAGCCTCCACGGGTTACATACTGGTTCAAAACGATTTCTTCTATGGTAATGGAAATTGAACAATTTGTATCCTCTGATTGGGGTCCAAACATCTCCTATGAACTTGCACTTGTCATCCAATTTATCTACTTCCACCTTAAGTTGTGTGGAATGTCTTGCTTTAGGTCCTGAACTAGGTAGCTGGTCTATGAGATCCTGGTTCAATTTTCTCTCAGTGCCCTCTGGTCGTGTTTCAGTTTTTTGCTTTTTTTATCTTTGGTTGACTACCCTTCCCATGTTTTCTTCTTTTCATCTTTTCTGAACTAGTGCCTTCCATTTTCAAAATTCACAAATTTTCAAAGGATGAGAAACTTACTGTATTTTGCCTGTAAATCCAAGTCTAGACGAACACCTTAATTTTTCTGCTCGTTCCCCTGCTCTCCTTCATTGCCAATTCTGTGAAACAATGATTTCAATTTAGGTCACCCTGATTTGCAAAATCTTTTATGCTTAGTGGCACCATTAATGTCTTCACTGAGACATGAATGCAACAAGTTTTTCAAAATTCTTGTTGTCACATCAGGGATCATATCAGCAAGAATTTTGAAATCTCTTGCCTATCCGTTTGTTCAATGTTCACCCATTCACTAAGACGTCTTGTAGTTCCCCCGACATCACCAGTCTCCCCGATAGTTCTCCTTTTTAGTTATTTTATGTCATGATTTATTTCACGACAAAAAACTATTGCCCAGACTTAATGAATTGGGCCAACGATTATTCACTTCACTTCGAAAGCTCTTCTTCTCACTGAGATGTTCACTTTTTCAACCTAAGTTGCCTAGACCAAGTAATTTTCCTGTGGATAGAATAATACTCACCGTGATGTCTCTTAGAGGTCCCCACTGAAACTTATCTCATCGATGCTCTTTTTCTTCGGTGATACTATGGTCATTGTCTCTTTGAAAACCTTTATCTCCATACACTTGGTTATGTAGGTATAACATGAGGGGTCGATAAGACTCCTCAAACTTTCCCTGAAATCATTGTCTTACCAAATGAATCTTCCTTTTTCTTTATCGGCAAGACCTGTAACACTTCAGGCAGTACTTTGAAATCTCACTCCGATGACCATAGTCTGGCCGATACACTTTATTATATTCCAATCGGTAAAAATCAACTTAGCTCGATATGACCTCACACCATCACAATGATACCTTTTGTCTTGCCGATAAGAAATGTAAACCCGCATTCTCTTGGTATATATCCTCATCAGTATGACACTTTTGATGTCTTGTCGATATATTGAAGAAATGTATGTTTTCATTGGCGAGACCTATATCAACTTATCCTGATATTTTCAAATGTTAAAGATTTAATGTCAGATGAATTTTATGGGGCTATATGACAAAATTTAACCTGGACCTTGGTGAAAAAATGCTATATGAGGAAATTTCATGTCTGTAATATAAAATTCTTGGGAAACTAACAATCATGAAGGGTTAATGAGGTTATCAAAATTTTGTAGCTCCAACACAACCATCTTTCTAACCTTCTTCTATTTCTGTGGTTTCTTCTACTCCATGTGCACCTTCATGGATTTCTCTTCATAAGTGTCATATCTTTCTTTAGTTGTATCTTTTGGAATTTTTAACAAAATGCCAGATAACTAGAAATCTCTTTATCAGTGACCTTATATACCAACACAAGGATCCACACAGTCCTTGGTTCAATTGTCTCCATGATGTATTCATCATTTCTTACTGAAAATGTGATATCATATTTATATTTCTCTACCATTGGCCTTGGAATTCTATCTATTTCATGTATTCTCTTTTTAAAAATTTCAAAGAAGGAAACAAGTGCCTCATCTTGTGCCTTCCCATCACCAATACTACTCAAAAAAATTCTAATTTGATGAGAAATCGGTCTTCCTTGCAACCATTTCACTCCTTTGGTTCTAGGGAGTTCCTTTAGAAAATAAAAAAGTAAGCACATAACCAGGGTTCCATACTTAAACTCATACTTATTTTCCTTGGTTTGGTTCAAATTATCCATCAATTATTGCCTTAGCAACTCACAAATATCATACTCAACACATTTTTCCACCATCTCATATGCCACATTGATTGTGGTGGCAGATACACAATTATTTTTGTTTGTGAAATAGATTTTATAACCAATTAACATTGTTGCATACCTCACAACTGGATTTTTTATGGGATTTATTTCTAAAGACCTCTTATCATAGTTTTCACCTATGAGTTCCATTACCACTTCATTCTTAACTGATTTTAATACAAGAATAGGTCTGGTGGAGCATAGACTTGTAACCTCTCTAATTACCTCTTTTTTTTTATCATGTTAGGCATGTCGGTCCAAACAAATTTATCATGGATTCTACTTTAATGTCATTCTAACCCCTTTTCCATAAAAAAATTGGAAACCATTGCCATACATCCAATTTATTTGTGACTAGGTTTTGATATTTCGGTTTTAGGGAAAAATTGTCTCCGGTAAGTTCTTTAGCCCATAAATATCCTCGCTTAGTGTGATCAAATTATTCCATCTTTCTATGAATGTAAATCCCTATATCCTCTATTGGAAAACCCCATATGGAACATGTGAAAATGCACCTAGCGGGTCATCTTCTATAGATTTTGCAAGGTATTTCTTGAATTTTAGTTGTGGCTTCTCAGTAACCTCAAAAACCCTCAATTAGCCACTGTAAAGCGTTCAAATTTATTTCAAACAAATTTCTTTAAAAAATAGGCAAATATGAGATTGTAAATACATTTTCTTTCATTTGCTAAACTAGGGGATCAATGTGCCGGGTCACAAATAGCTTCGATCACTCCAAATCAATTCCTTGTTGCTCTACTTCTTCTTAATGCTCATTATGAATGAAATTGGCTAAGTAAAATCACTTATAACCCTTAGAATTTGACTTGATTTTTTAATTAATGCTTCAAACAATAAAGTTGGTAACCCTTTAACTATATGCACAGTCAACTTCTTATGCTCTGCATACTTCTGTAGTATCATATTTTCTTTCACAATTTCTACCAATAGATCAAGCGTGTCAATATACATCACATATCTTTATGTTGCGGTATAAACATCATTTTCTTTGGTAGGGGATAAAATATGTTCATTAAAGCACCCCCTAAGCCAAAGCTCTCAACTTAGTTTCTAGAGGAAACATCTATACTGGAGGATGGTATAGATTTATCCTTAACTTCTATCTAGTCCTTCTTTCTCCAAATATTTTCCATCACCTACTTTGTTACTTCTGGATCAATATTTTTTACTAGTTCATTCCTCTTTACTGGATTATCCCTCTTCATTTTTTTGCTTCTACAAAAATTAGAAATGTGTCCAAGCCTATTGTAGTTGTAACATGTGACATTCTTCTGACCAATATTCCTTCCATTCATTATAGATCTACATTGAATACCTTTTTGACCAAATCCATAGCATGTATAATAGTATCCTTTGAAATATTGAACCATTCTACCATTGTTATAGCCATTCATCAATTGAATTTTGCACTCACGAGCTCTATGACCAGATTTCTTACATGTAAAACATTGACCAGTAAAGGATGGAACATTTTGATTCATTCTAATCATACATTCCATAGCCTTATGTCCAACTTTATTGCAATAATAATATAAACCATTAAAATATAGGTACCTTTGTCCATTTGGTTGTCTGATCGATGGTCTTCTAACTTTATTCCTTTGATTCCATATTTTCTTGCCATTGTTCTTCTTATCTTCAATCTTCTTTTTAGTATTTGATGTTTGATCCGATTTTGAACTTTCATCCTTTTCAAATTCTATTCCTTCTTTGTCTTTAGCTCCTTTATAATTTACAATCATTTCATCAAGATTTATAGCACTCATATTGAATTTTCCTTCATGAATCCTTCTTTTCTCTAGGTTTGATCTCAAATTCACAACTTCTTGTTAAAGCCTTGTACATTCCTTAGATTTTCTTTTCACCATTGCATTCAGACATTACTCAATTCTTTTCTTTTCTTCAACTTGCACTTTCAGATTGGTGATATTTTCATTTGCTTACTTTAATTTTTCACTAACTTCCTTATGAATTTCTCTAAAATTATTAATATGTTCTCTCAATTTTTTGGTGCATTCATTTGCTTCTTTGGAATTTTATTTTAGATCTCTATTTTCATCTTTAGTCTTTTCAAGATCTTCAGGGGTAACTTTGAGTTCTCCATATTTTTCAAGCATTCAATCTTCTTCTATGGATCTAATAGCAGGAGTCTCTTTTCGAGGAGTAGGTAGTATTTTAACAACCATGTGTTCAACCTCCAAGATCTTCCCTAAGTGATTAAGCTCCTTCCAAAGAACCAAGCTATAATATCAATTGTTGAACACTGACAATATTGAGAGTGGGGGTAGATTAGTATTCTTTTAAACCATTCAAACATTTAAACATCCAATCCACTTAGCACATTCAACTACAGTAATGAAAGAAAGCATGAAACATTCAAAAACAACTCATAACACATGAACACCACGATTTTTTATGTGAAAAATCCAAAATGGAAAAATCCACGATGAGGATTAGCTCATAATATATTTTAACTAGTTATAGTATATTTACAAAAGTGCTCATTGTGGGTGGACCATTGTCCAAGTGGACTCACTACCCATTGAGAAAAATATAGAAGAGAGATTTGGCTCATATCCTAGATTGAACTATTACAATTTCATCTTTCATATACATGAAATAAAGTTCCAATGTAGCTCAATAAACTGACTTTACACACTTAATCTGATTCAAATCTAACACTCTACTTTCCACTACATTCACAACACTCTAATCTTCTACTCAAAATTCATAACTTAAATTCACACTGCTTTAATAATATTCACATCACATACATGTAGAATAGTCACAACATTCATTACTATCAAAAAAATACTAAAAAATATCTATCTTATATATCCGCATCAAGCATAACATCAATTAGGTTGACCTAATTAGATGTAACATTCAAAATATAACTTGTTAGCTTAATTTCTTCCACACACAAACTTCACACCAAGATTTAAATCTCAAAATAACTTGAAATAGGTTGGAATGACCTATAATAGATCCTACATAAGACCACAACACTTATTTTACCTTCACATACCTTCAAACTTATTAGGTCAGTACCACAAAAGACCTAATACCAAAAAATTTCAACTATGTACCCAAATTTAGACATGTGGACCTCAAAATTCACTACGAATTGGAATTCACACACTAATGCCATTTGTCAAAATATTCTCAAAAGCACAAAGAAAAAAACTTATTCGCAGAGAAGTGCAGACTCTCCCACTCAAATGCACTATACAAGAAATAACTTGTAATCTGCTAGATTGAACTTATGTTACTTATATCTCTCAAAACAAAGGTCAAAACATAATTAAATTCTACAATCAAATACTTCTGACAACCAACAAAATAATGTTAGAAGGTAGAGTGAAAAATTCATTTGCGAACTAGTGTAGATCTAGAATTTGGATGCTTTGTTACAAATAATTAACAAAGTTGACACTTAGTCAATTTCCCATCACAACCAACTTTATTGGATCAAACCATCTTGCAAAAATGTCTTCCAAAAATACTCCAAAACTTGTTAGAACCAACCAAAATGGTCTGCAATGATCTACACCAAGATCTCCACATCAAGATACAATGCTAACATCAATGAAAACACTGCAACACATCATTATATACATTTGTGCTTATCCCTTATGCTCATGTTACGAACAACATTAATGGCCTTCTTCCAAAACAAATTCCTCCTAATTGTTCTCCTTCTTCAATTGTAGGGCCTCTTTGGGATCATCATACATTGCAGTCAATAGGGGATTGGGTAGGGGATCCTTTATATCATAAAATAACAAGATCACAATTTTAGGAGGCTCCACATCTCTTCCTTGCCACATATTTTTATCAGCATTTCTTTTGGGAAGCTTTTGGCATCCCTAAGTGGGATGCAACCATGCATGAAGAGTTCAATTCTTTGGAGAGGAACCATAGCTAGGTTATTTTCCCACTTCCTAAAGGAAGGAATTTTTTTTGATGAAAGTGGATTCAATCAAATGAATTTTGCATCCAATGGGTTAGTTTACAAGCATAAGTCCCACTTAGTTGCCAAAGGATTCTCCCATGTTCTCAAGATTGACTACTTCGAGATGTATGCACCAATCACCAAAACTAATTCCATCTAACATGTCCTTGCCATTGTAATTGATCATAGATGAGAAGTTCATTAGATGGATGTGAAGAGTATTTTTTCTTCATGGCGACCTTTAGGAGAAGATATATATGAAATAGACATAATGTTTCATGCAAGATCCTTCAAATTGTTTTGTCGTAAGAAGTCTCTCTATGACCTCAAACAATCTCCTCTGGCTTGGTATTCCAATATGGAATCCTTCCTTTTTATATATGGGTTCACATGGTGTCATTCTAACCCTAATATGTGCATTTTGTAGTAGGATGATACTCACACCTTCCTAGTTCTCTATGTCGATGATTTTTTTATCACCAAAATTAACTCATCCACCATTCATGTAGTGAAAATACCCTTCAAGATTAATTTTTAATGTTAGACTTGGGCTTATTGTACTACTTAGGGATTGAGATCACTTAGTCTTCTTTAGGTATCTATCTTGCACAACCTAAGTATGCACTTGATATGATTCATAATTTTTACATGGCTAATTGTAAGCCTTTGCCAACTCCATTTTTTTGGGGTTCAAACTTGAGGCTAAGTGTTATTTTCCTTTGGTGGATGGCACATTGTATCGATAACTTGTTGGTAGTTTCATTATTTTACTCACACAAGACTAAAATTTTATATGCTATAGGCACGATCTCTTGATTTAGGTAAGAGTTAGATGAGCTGCACTAGAAAGAAACTAAGTGGATTCTTCACTGCATCAAGGGTACTCAAAATTATGGGATTCACTATGTAATGGGCATGAATTTTGAATTGGTGGGAAAATAAAAAAAATTGGGAAATAAATTATTAGGATCACAAGTCTCCTTTAGGGTATTGCTTCTCCCTTGGTTTTGATCTAGTTTGTTGGTTGAGCAAGAAGCAATTTGATATTTCTCTTTCATATATAGAGATTGAGTATTGAGGGGTAGTTAATACTACTACTGAGGCCATTTGGATTTAGAACATTATCATTAAGTTTTGCATTCCTTTTTGAAATCCCACAATCATCTTTTGTGACAACCAAAGTGCAATTCGGATCTCTCACAATCTAGTCAATCATCAATGGACCAAACGCATTGAGATCCATATTAACTACATTCAAGAGTTGATTAATGAGAAGATCATCGATCTCAACTACTATTCAACATCAAATCAAGATATAGTCATATTTACCAAACCCTTCACTAAAAGAAAGTTCCTTCATTTGTGAGGTTTGTTTTGGGTGTAGTTGGTGTTCTCTTTGGGGGGTTACTTAGTCCTCTTCCTCTCTCTTCAATTTTGGGCGCTTCTTCCTTTTTGGGGGTATTTGATATGTACATGGGTACCTAACATGGCCTCATTTTCCAAAACCCATAATCTCTTACATCCTCCCATATCTTACAATTAAGGGGGGTGTTGGTGTAAATTTTATTTTCCTACCGAGTTAATTTATTCTCCCTTAATTATATATTTTTCCTACACTTTTATTAACCTTACTTAGGATAATAAAGTGAATTTATCATTTAATAACTAGGCGATAGAGTGATGAGGTGTTTCTACCCTTAATGGGTGGAGTGTTTACCTTTTCATCACTTTATTTAATATTGATGATTATTGTTGTCAATCCCTATTGGTTGATTATTCTATATAAAATTAGTACCTATCTTCTATTTTTTATTTTGAAAGCTATTAATGCAATTTTGTCATCCTGCTAGTGCATATCTCTCAAAGTTGTGGGTTTGAATTGTTTATTTTTTCTAGTTTATATAGCTTTAAATTTATCTTATAATTTTTTTTTGATTTATTCAATCAATTTGAAATTTCTAACAATACTTGCATAATGCATTTGTAAATAGATCTTAAAGGTCCCCTCTCCATAATCATTATGATCACAAACACTTATTATTGAATTCCATGATACATCATCTCTCACAATCATTTCATTAAAAATATATCTAACATCTTACTACATTTTGCATGCATCTCCATAGGTGCATTCCCCAATGACATATCTATCTCAATATTACTTTTCATAATATAATTGTGGGTTTGTTTGTCTTGTTCAAAATACCTTGTTATCTCTTCCTCATACAATTTTACATGTATTTTATGATCATTCCAATCTATGGAACCACATCTTATTTAGGAAACAAACACTTGACACACATCCTTCACTAAGCCCCACTTATCATACATATTAAGAAATTTTTTTAGATAAAAATCTACTTTCCACCATATGCACATGAATCCTCCAACCCTTTGCAACCATGAAATTATTTGAAACCACATCTTTTCAAATCTTCCTATCAAATTTTTTCCTTTTGCATGTTTTCATATTTTACATACTCGTCTAATTCTAGAATTATGCTGGCAAAGATTGTGGTATTCAACTTTAAGCCTTAGAGCAAGCTTTTGGATTCAACTAGGCATGTTCTCATATTTTACATACTCATCTAATTCTGGAATTGTGCTAGAAAAGATTGCGGTATTCAAATTTAATCCTTAGAGAAAGCTTTTGGATTCAACTGTGTATGTTTTTAGATCGACGTTGCCTGATGATGGATCACTGAGTGTGATCCAAAACATGGATCTAAAAACATACACAGTTGAATCCAATATCTTTCTCTAATACTTCATAGATTGTGGAAAAATCATACCAAATTTAAGCCTATCAAATTTATTTTCTTGAAAGTGTCTATTACCTCTTCAACAAACCACTTTGAATGAATCTTGAAAACATTGAATTCCATGAGACTAAATATTTGTGAGCCATTTTTTTCAAAAATGTTAAGCACCTTATCTGTGCTTCCAATTTGTGCCCAGGTTTTCCACGAGCCTACAACTATAATACCTAAAAAAAATTCTCGTTATGTTATGCTTTGATGGGAATCATACTTTAAGCTTGCATTGTTGGATTTGTGCTTGTGAAGAATTTTTAATATATTCATTTTGTGAATATCATGCAATCTAGACATTTCATGAAACCACATTTCTTCGAGGCATTTTTCAAAAATCCAAATACAACTGGTAGGATGGTAGAAAGCTTGTGGATTTTGGTTTTTACATGCCTTAGGAAAATATATTTTCAATTATGTCTTGATGGATGTTTGTCCACAGTTCCAAATCTCTCACCTTGGTGCAGGCTAGAAGAGGTCGTGGTATTTGAGATTACAATTCAGAACCTTAGCATGCTTCCACACTTCATGTATATTTTTATGAAATGGAACTGCAACTACCACACATAACAATATTCCTCCATTATTTATGCCTAGATAGATCTTCATACTCTATTCTAGGTTGGAATTTACGCTAGCCAGTTGCATTACTTGAAAGATTGTAATTTTTTTTCAATAGATGTGAATGTATCCTATAAACATAGCTATTCTTTTGCTAGTTACAATAACTACCTTTTCCTTTCTAGTCATCAAATCTTTGAGAGTGATTCAAAATTTCTAACTTCCCCATCAAGATTTCAAAACTACAAGTTAAGACATAAGGCAATTTATTTTTTATTGGGTGTTAGACTTTGTTTTAATAGATTTATTAGCAGTATGAATAGAGTTATTTTGTTATCAGATGTTATCAGTTCTTAAAGATAATCTTACAACCAAACTTAAGACTTAGCTTTCATAAAAAAATTGGTTCCTAAACCTAAATTCATATTTAGATGGAATAGTTATCAATTTTAAATAGAAATGGGCTTCCATTTTAAATGGGTTATATGTTTTAAAATGAAATAGGTACATTTCTATTTACATTATATACCAATTATTTTTTTAGAAAATGTATGCATTTTGGAGTGGATATACATTTCATCAAATTTGAAATTTGAAATCCATGTTTTCCCCATTTGTTTCATGCTTGGAAACCCAACCCTCGACTTTAGAATTGCAATTAAAATGCTATGAAAATAGCAAGATAAAAACCAACTTTACCAATATGGTTAATGACCCTTTTTTAAATTTTTGACAAAAATGAAACTCATTATAGATGATGATGTCTAGTTTTCATATATGTAACATTTTATCATTGAAAATATTTATTTATTTATTTTTTAGGAAAGTAGCCCATAAGATAGAAATGTTAGGGATATATTTTTTAATCTTCCAATTTTTATAGTTATTTTTATAAAGAATATATGTGATCAATATAGACACCATTTTCTACAAATAGAAAATAATAATAATCATTTTTTTTAATTAATTTATCTCAAATTATGTTGGTTGTACACAAGACATTTTAAAAAATGACAATTAGGGAAAAAAATAATAATTAAAAAAAAACAAAAAAAAATATTTACCAAAATTCACCATGATACACATCTTTCTCCAAAATTAATTATAAAAATAATTTTATTTAGGTCAAATTATGTTGGTCATACACATGGATTTTTTTCTTCAAAACATAGGACTTTAAAAAAATTATACATCCTATAAAAACTTATATTTTATCATATGGGTTTTAGAATAAATTAAATTCTTGAAAACTAGACAATAAATCATATATTTCATAGTGCTAAACCATGTTAAGATTATATGTTTAAGTGCTTCAAATTACTCAAGCTATGACAAACTTTATTTGTAGGAAAAAATACTTTCAATTTTTGACCAAAAAGTGGACCCATTATCTTGCACTTACCCTTACATCTATTAGGAAACATGTCTTAGCCTTTCTCCTCATGTGGAGATTGTAAGGAAGCTAAGGTAGCATAAAAAATTCCTACAATAATTTTGAGAGGAGGATAATGAAAAACTTTACAGATTGTTACAACAGTTACATAAACCTAAACAAAAATAAACATAAATATCATGAATATCGCAACACAGTGATTTACGTGGGGAAAACCCTTTTAGGAGAAAAACCCCACACTCCAAAAGACAATATATTATTCAAAAATCATAAAGATTAAAATTACAATATACTTGCAAAACAAGCTTCTCATAGGAGTATCACCAACCAGAGATCCAAAGGCAACATGACCACTATCAGACTCTCAAAATACATCATAATACATAGTCGTAATACAACATCCTCATAAAATAATTTTGTCTTCTAGAGAAAGTCAAGCCAACAAAATATCAACCGTCAGATCTGAGACCAAATAATGAATGGTATAAACTAGACATAAAATTTAGTTTTTGGGGGTGCTACCCTTGAACACCCATTGGGGCGCATGACCCATGGACCCCACATTGGGGGGATGATCTCCCCGACCCCCTCACAAGGGTACCTACCCACCCCCCACCTCATCCCTCCCGCGCTTACCTATCAACAATAAACCTTATGTAATTGTAAGGTTGAGACACATTTTCCCAACAAAGATTACAAATAATACAATTTGTAGAGTAGTGAAATAGAAAAAATCCAAAATTTGAGAAATAAAGTTTATTCTTAGAAAAATATTTATATTTTAGTTATTTAGTATTATTTTCAAGGATGCATGTTGCATATATTATTTTATCTCTATAATTTAAAAAGGGGCCCTAACAACCTCTTAAATCAAAAGTTATTGCTTCCAAAATTTAGTACTCTCACACTTAGATATAAAAATATATGTGACACATAAGAGTTGTAAGATGAAGTTACAATTGTTGATCAATTGATGATGTGAGTTATTATATTTTATAATGTTTCTTTAATTGAGATAATGGAGCCAAAATATTACACCTAAGTTAGTGAGTGGATTGTAATGAGTTTATGACAAGTATATGGGATATGCTATTTTTAGCCTATAGACTCATTTTGGGTTTTTGGTGTCAACATTTTAACTTAGCATTTGAATGCCATAGTCTAGGTGGTTTCACATCATGATTTTAGAATTACAATTTGATGGTTTTAATTATTTCATATTATATTCATTTGATGCTTGAAATAGAGGTTTTATTAGTGGTTTTTGTTGTTAATTTATTATATAGCTAGAATTAGTGTCCACTTCTAGTTGGTGATACTCCTATAAAGGATCAAAATTTGTATGTGTATTTTAATCTTTGATTACTAAAAAATACATTTAATTTCAAGTGTGAGTGTTAGTTTTCCTCTAGAAATGATTTTTCACATGTAAGTTGTGTTATATTATATTAATTTTTTATTTATTTCCTTCTAACTATAATATTTGTTTAGGATTTTTCATCTCCTCTTATAGATTATTGTAGGAAGCATGTTATTATCCTCTAATTCCTTTTAACATATTCAAATGTGTTTTACTTATTTATGTATTACTCTTTTATTTTGGTAATGATTTGAAAATTAGATAATTTAAAAAATAAATTTAAATGATCAATTTATATCATTTGATTAAATTAGATTTCTATCAATTAATATAAATTCACATCAATTTATATATGAGTTGATTTATTGATATATTTTGTAGTAGTCAATTGATATTGATATACATTTATATGAATCAATTAAATTAAATTTAGAAATTCTATGATATTAATATATTACTAATTGATATTAATTTATCTATCAATGGATATGAATTTATATCAACCAATCAATTTAATTTAATTTAAAAATTTGATATCAATATTAAAAAATAAAAAAATAATTATTTTTTAGATAATATTATATTTATAAATGATATTATAAATTAATATTAAGTTATAAAGATTATACTCTAAATTGATATAAATTTATATAAATTAATCTACTAGTCAATGTTTATTAATTGACATCAATTCATAAAATTAATTTATATCCATTAAATTGGGTTTTAAGACATAAATATAGTTGTGTATATGGAAAGAAGGCATAATTTAGTGGAAAAACTCGCCCTTTTAAGTAAAACACATAGGTTATATGCAAAACATGTATGGATCATAGTATGTTTATATTGATTTTATAAAACATAACATGTATGCGTTTTCAATGTATTAGATACATTTTTTTATTATTCCACTCATTTAGGCTTGAATTTCAAATATTAAGAATTGGACATTTCTTTTGAATCATTTTTTTAACATAAACTATTTAATAAATTCTAACTTGAACCTCATCAACTTTACATATTTTTCCAACAAAAATTTATAGAACAAATCAAAATGATGAACTACTTCTTAATTTTCTAGGAATATAATTCTTTAATACTCTAAATAAGATAAGGTATTTATTTTTATTTTCTTTGAAGAGTCTTTATATTCCACCCATGAATATGTATTGGTTTTTCTTTATAATTTTTGATCTGGCTATCTAAATTTGGAAACATATATAGATTTATTCTATACTTCATCCTAAATAAATTCAAAAAAAGAGATTAGTTTAAATAAGTTATTTTATGCAAATGCTTGGTGATGTAATTTTTAATGTATCCACTTTGAAAATTTTCAAAAAAAACTTTAATAAAAATGTAAAACATACACAACTTGTTGTGCTTACTCTTTGTTATATTTCTACCAACCATTTTTTTAATATACCTAATGTAAAAAAAATAGTGGGATGCACACCAAACAATATGTTATAGATTAGTGATAGAAAAAGGAGCACTTTTGTGTGTGCTCCACATTTAATCCTTTTAAACTTAACCATTTTTAGAAATATAGTAGTTTAGAAGCTAAATTTAGAGTATTCAAATTTTTAGTGTGCATTTCAATACTTAATCTCAATTTCTATAGATGCAATTACCCATATAAACATAAATTATTTTAATTATATTAAATTATAAATTAGATATTGCAAATTAAATTATAAATCATAAAATATATTGAGATTAAATTTTAAATTATTAAATTTTATTGTAGATTTCATGTTAAACTATCAAATTTAAATTTTGAAGTAAATTAAATTACCAATTTTAAAATAAAAAATAGAATAAAAATGTGCTAAATATATATGATAAATGTAAACATATGATAATAATATACACTAAATATATGGTGAACATGTGCTAAATCATGGAAAACTATATGTCCAACTCTATGTGAATTACTTGCCTCACTCTAGACACCTAAGTCATGTAAGTCTATGCCATGCGAGTCACATGTAGAACCTATAAATGTGCGTGTATAAACTCATCTACATATAGTTAGAAATATAATAATATAGTCCACAACAAAATAAAATTTTTATTAGAATTATATATATATCTTTTCACCCATGTTCTATACTTCTACATCCTCATCACACATGATCATGCTCAATATAATTAATCTAAGTCAATCTACCTTGCAATATTGTATCTCAAGTACGTGTAACAAAAAAAAGTTATGATAAATTAATTTCAATAATTATTTAGTTGCATATAAAACTTTTGTAAGTATTATAAAGTCTAATTTTGGTGTGATTAAATTATTCTACCTAGTTAATTATTTACTAGGGACTTAGGGGACTTATTCACATGTTAAGTTTACTTAGGATATAAGATTTCTTCTAGAATTATTAGTTGTCTTATCTAGACTTTACATTATCCTAGGTAGTTATGAGTTAGTTGTCTCATGTGATAGGATTAAGATACTTTTCATGATCTTGTCTAATCCTATCTCTCACCTTGTCTTTATAAGAAAGGCATCTCATGCATATTTTGCATCTTGATGGTATTGATCACATCTTGATCATATTGTATCATATTGTAATTCTTGTTTGGTGGAATATCATCTTTCATTGTTGTTTCTCTCTATTGCTTGTGGAGGTTATTTGGTGTTGTAGATTGAAGATCTTGGTTGCTCAATTCAACATGGTATCAGAGTTTTCAATCTAGAAAGCCCCTTCCTTTTTTCTTAGAGATTTTCTACCATCAATTTTTCTATTGTGATATGAGTTTCTTTCTTGATCTTGTAAATTCTTGCATGCTCCTCTTGTATTTCAATATCATCTTGAGAATTGGAAAGGGTTTGCACTTTGATTTGTTAATCCTATATTGCATGTATACTTTTTGGTGAGATCTGGTGATTGCAACACTTTTGCTTATAGTGGCAGTATTTTAGTTTGTCTCATTGTGTCCAAGAAGCTCAAGAAAGTAAGATTTGGATTTCGTTTCACTCAATTTGGTCACCATTTGAAACTTTGGTAAACAAGGGTTTGAAGCTCAAATCTGGGAAGTAGCCTTTTACGAGAGCATTTTTGACAAAAAATAACCTTGTCATTGTGTCTGGGTGGCTGATTCCATGAATTTTGATGTATAATTTGCATACATATTTGGTAAAAGCTATTTTCGAGGATTTTTTTTTTTTACCTAGGAGGCCATATGACCCTCCAAGTCGTAGGTATAGGCGTTATTATTAAAATAATTCTGACAATTTTCTTGAATGGGCATTTTTAGCACTAAGCGCTTTATTTCTTAAGCACTTACAAAACTTTATTTAGTGCTCAAGGCTTTTAAAGCCCACAACCCACAAGCCACCTGCAGAAGTCTACACTCTACAATAGTGGCTAAGCTACAAGTGACTTAATAGTTTCTAGCAATTTCAATTACCGTCGGTCTATTCATAAACAACCAAGAGGGAGGTTATGTAACATAACCACCAAGAAACATTGATGCAGGAGCATCCAGTGGTGTAAGGGCAATCCTACATCACCCAAAAATATATTTACCTTCATTTAGATTTTTGTAGATGTTTTTGCATTTCCGGATACCCTTTTCGTCGAAGAAGAATTCCCAACTTTCAGAACTGCTTTTATGCTTTTTCTACTCAACTGCTATTTTTAGTAGGTATGAATTTGAAGGCGTGAGGAGACAGAAATTTAAGGGAAGCTTCATGACAGAATAATAAACACTTTGGTGAAAGAATCAGGCGAAGATCATTCCAGGTTCAAAAGTTATTCAAGTTTCAGTTTCTGCTTTTTGCCCTACAAAATCTTCGGAGCTAATTTTGAGGGACTTAAAGGCTCTGGATGGGCCTGAAAATTGGTAGAAAACGAAAGTGGTTAGCCTTTAGGCCCCACTTTTTGGTGCTTCATTTTCGCAAGACCTTTCCGAAAATGTATTATCATTGAAGATCCGACGATTAGATCTTGAGTTAGGGCTTTCGGAAGTTGGTGCATAATTAGAATGTGGTTTTTGGCTCCAAACGGGGAAAGGGGCTATTTATGGGCTGGTTTCTGATTTGTTTGAGGAGTTTTTGGGGAAAGAAGATCGCATGTTGTGAAAAGGGGAATTTCTGTAGTTTATTTTTGTAATTTGCATGTATCACAGAACTCGAGGATTTGAGATCCTCTGCATGTAAGAATTTCACACTTTGAAAATAATAAGATTTATTGGTTTTCTATGTGATTTTCTGTGTCTCGGGTTGCACCCTCATCAAACATTAACCGCCAATGTAGCAGTTAACCACTAGATTTTGAATTCTACATGTGACCACAACTACGCTAATCACTAGTGGTTAGATTAACCACCATAGCTATACAAAATTGCATATTTAGCCCCTTTTTAGCCTTCAAAGTGCCTAAAATAGGCCTTTTTTTTTCAATTTTGCACAACTTTTGGCCACAGTGTTGGATTTTTGCAAACGAGATATCGTTGGAAAGGTTGTTCAATGAGATTTACAGTGGTGCACGTGATTTTTATAGATTTTTCTATTTTTACCATTTTTTCAGCCTAAAAGTATATGTGCATTTATTACTTGCAAATGACATAACTTTTGCATATGAAGTTGAAAGTTGGCAATTTTTTTTTTTGAAATTGCTCAAAAAATCACAAGGAATATGTTGTAACCTCTATTTTCATTTTTGACAATTCTTTTTCTGAATATTGTAAAACTCACCATGTAACATGTCAACCATTCATTGAAGTAATTTTTCCTAAGTTTTCACTTTGCGAGTAAATAAACTATGTAACAACCATTGCAATAAAAAATATATTTTCTTTATTGAGAACAAATTAAAATAGATATCATAAAAATAATCAACATGGATTCCATTTCAATATAATAATTTCACAAATTACAATATTCCAAGAGTGTATAAAAGTACATACATAGCTCAACTGAGCTTCAAAGAAAATAGATATAGATGGTTCAAGATCTGCCTTTCAAATCTTGGTCATTTTTTGCTTGCTGAGGAGGAGAACCATCACTCAAGCACTTTTTTTCCAACCACAGACTCATATGCGGTTCCTCACACATCTATCATAGATAGATGGCCCTACCCTTTGATAAGGATATTGGTGGAGTAACCTCGTATGACAACCATACTGAGCTTAGTGTTGTGTCCTACAAGACTAGAACTTGTAACCCTACAAAAAAAAACTAGCATGCACTACATGGACATGGTGAACTGATAGTGGAGCCAAAGGAAATCACACTACTTTGTCCAAAGTTTTCTCACTTAGTACTTTGATTGATAGTTATAGAATTAAACTTGATTTGAGTTAAGGCCACAATAATGTATGTATAGGTTTATCCTCCTATGGGTAACCTTTAACCCCAAAAATAACTATCCCCTTTTCATAGCTTAATGATATTTCTACTCACAAAGAATAATCACAAGTTACCCTCCATTTAAAGGATAATCAAATCCTAGGTTTATCTTGCAAGCTATCTAACTCAAAATAACTTTAGAAATGAATAATCTCATATGCTATCCTTTTTTAATCATATCTAGTATATCAATACCTATGACAAAAAATTCCTCCTATTATGGAGTAATTACAAACACTTTCACAGAAAAGCATAAATAGCTTCTTTTTCCTTTCCAAAGTAAACACTATGTTTTCCTAGTGCAAATAATAAGAAGTTCCAATGCAAAGAATTCAATTCCTAATATTAAACTAGTAAAAAAACTTAAGAAAATATTAGATCCTCATGCCTATAATACACTTAACCAATAGAATGTCTTGTCACTCATCCTTCCAAGCAACAACTTCCTAGCTTCACTTATCTCTCTCGAAGACAATACTACAATATAATTCCTTATGAATAAAACTATAATATGCACTCACAAGTTAACTCACAACTCTCACTCAATAACTCGCAACTCTCTAAAAATGCAGTAGGATGAGTTTGCAAAAGAATGTGTTTTTAAATAAGAGAGCTAGCCTCTCTATTTATATAGAAAAAGGAGACATTATAGCCTACATAAATGGAATGCAAAATGATAGCTTAATCCATGCAAATTGACTCACTCAACTCAGCTAAAAGGTGGCAATAATTCAAAGAGTATACTCAACATATAATGCTACAAATTGACCTCTATGTTGACAATAGAGAAACACTAGTTCAATCTACACATGATCAAATGATGACAATCAAATTGTTTCCAAAATGTACTTCTACAGGAAATAAAACCTCATATTTTGGCGCCAAGTATGCAACCATTCTCCCTATTGTTTGGCATGGCTTTACTCATTGAGATAATCTACAGTCATAATGTAACACATTCTCAATGTCAACTAAGTCTAAAATTTGCAAAAAAAAGAGAAGTAAAGAGTCGTTTGGCTCATAAATGATACTTTGACCAATTTCTTGTATTGTTATATGCATTTCGCTTTATTTTGCAGTTGGCATCTATTTCAACGCTTTATATAGTAGCATTCAATGTTGAGTAATTTATTGTTCAATAATTCCAAAATGCATTTTCCATAGTATCAACTTTGGTTCATTATCCATACCAACCATATTGTTTTTCATTACATAGCATTTAATTCAACCTTTATTCAATGCCAATATATGTTATTTTCGACCTTTAAATACTTTGTATATGTTACATACAAATCAGCCCATGTTTATGTAAATAAATTGGCCTCTAAGCGTTACATATGTTAATCGATCTCCAAGAATAATTCTATATAAATATATATTCATATATATACATATATATATTTATTATGTCAATAAAGTATGTATACATTCTATATACAAATGAATGTGAACACGTTAACATTCTCATTGTAATAATATTAATATCGATTGTGTACATATATATATATATATATATATATATTCCTCTATGTACATGTATACATATGTGTACATATATTGATACATTTGTATGTGCATGTCCATTTTCCAACATACGTGTGTATCGATACATGTATACATATGGAAATATGTATATAACATATATATACACATTCAATTGCACACCAAGAACATACACAATTACTATTGTATTGATAGGGAATAGTTGTGTGATCTATTTATACATATACACATTCATGTCGTATTGTCCATTCGATAGATCCATTCTCATAAGAAATTCATTCATAAGCGTGCATAGGTACATCTACCTATGTACTCTCATGTGCATGTTCCTTCATGAGTGTGGTCTATTGTCGACACACATATATATACATATACATATATTTCCTTGTGTATTCACCTCATAAATACAAGCATAGTAATATAAAGAAGAACTCATAAGCTCTTAACATATAGACATCGCCCAAGCATGCATTCAAGAGTAATCAAACCCCTTACAAATGCAACACATAATAATAAGGATGACCTACCAATTCCCAACATAATAACTTGACTTAATCATTCTACTATGAGTGTGTGTAACCTTATATAGGTTATGTTACCTACTACCCAACCAAGATCTTCTCTTGAGTGATACTTCCCCTCCACCTGGAGGATCAAACATATACCTGCATCAACTAAAACATTCCCATGGTAGTTAGTTGTTCAACAAAATATGAATTACACATAATTTATCACCATAGTTAGAATACCAATTCAGTAACTTATCCAATTCACATATATGCATTTCTTCATATGCTATTAAATGAAATAAAATTCTTTCATAATTCATGGATAACAAAATGCAAGCACAATTTATTCTCATTTATAATTCAAATCACATTCACATTTACCCTACATAGTAATAGTAAATAGTAAATACACAATTGGGGTGTAATATACTCCCCCCCTTGTGAATCATCATCCTCGATGATTTTTATGTAGCAACATAAACTAATAAAACAAACAACATATTATTTCAAGTACTCTTAAATGCATCTAAAAATGAGGAAACTTCTATTGTATCTCAACATAGTCTTCCCAGGTGGCAAAGTCTTCCGCATATTGGTCCCACTAGACTTTGCACTGTAGAACCTCCCTATTACACAAACGAAGCTTACATGTTTCGAGCACCTTGACAAGCTCAAGAGTTACCACTCTTGGGTCTTGTACCTATAAAGAATTTCAATCAATCACATGATTATCACCTGGTATATACTTCTTTAGGTAGGACACATGAAATATGTTATGCATCCTGGCAAGAGCTAGTGGTAATGAAATTTGGTAAGCTACCGAATTTACTTCCTCAAGAATCTCAAAAGGGTCCTACATAATGCAGAGCTAGTTTGGAAGAATTCCCAAATTTAATAGAACTCTTGTGAGGTTTTACTCTCAACAAAACCTTGTCACCTATGGAAAATTTTTGGGGCATTCTCTTAGCATGAGGATAGATTTTTTGAATATCATTAGCTTCAGCCAATATTTTCTTAACAATTATCACTTTCTCTTCCATTTCAACCAAAATTTTAGGCCCAAGACTCACTCTATCTTCAAGTCTATCCCAACTTATAGGATTTCAACACTTTCGACCATATAACACTTCGAAAGGAGCCATCTTTATTGTGGAATGTTAAGAATTGTTGTAAGAAAATTCCACTAAAGGAAAGTAGTCTTCCGACTTGTACTATTGATCCATTCAATACATTCTAAGTAGGTCTTCCAATATTTGATTCGCCCTTTCAATTTTTCCATCTATTTTCAGATGATATGCTGAGCTATTCAATTGAGTCCCAAGTGTAGAAAAAAAGGTTTTCCAAAACCTAGAAGTGATTCATGCATACCTATTCAAGATAATATTCTCAGGAATCCCATGCAACCTAAACACTTCTTGCAAAAATTACCTTGCTATGATAGGTGCTCCGTCAGTTAGATTCTCGAGTATGAAATGTGCCACTTTGGTAAGCTTAAATACAACCACAAGAATGGCATTGTGTTTATTTCTTGGAATAGGAAATCCTTACAAAAATTCAATACTTATGACTTTCCACTTCCTCTATGGTATATCATGCGGGTATAAAAAACCTGCAGGATGATGATGCTCTACTTTTACCCTTTGACATTCAAGACAGTTAGCCACAAATCTAGCAACATATCCTTTCATCCTCTTCCAAAAATATAATGGCTTAACATATGCCAACATTTTTCTCACACCAGGGTGTCCAAAGTATGGTGCTTCATGTACTTCTTTCCATACTAGATTTCTTAACTCTTTTGAGTTAAGTACATACATTCTCCCTTTAGACCTAATTATACCATTATGTTGAAAATCAAAACCTTCATACCTAGCATCATGCGGATTGCTAGTGAGTGCTTGCTTGACTTGAATTAGTACTCATCCTCTTTGAATTTCTGCAAAACTTGACCTTCAAATTCGGTTTGAATATTTACTATTGAAGAAATATGGTGTCTTCAACTCAAGGCATTAGCCACCCGATTCTCCTTTCCTTTGATCTAACTGATATTGAAGTCATAATCTGATATTAAATCCAATCATCTTCTATGTCTAGCATTCAAATTAGGTTGAATAAATAGATAATTCAACCCATGAATATTAGTTTTCATTTCAAATGGTTTCCCTAACAAGTAATGCCTCCACATTTACAATGCGTGAACCACAATTGGTAGCTCTAAATCATGTGATGTATAATTTTTCTCATAAGGTTTCAGATTACTAGATTCATAAGCAATTAATTGCCCCTCTTACATTAACACACCCCCTAAGCCCTCTCCTGATGCACCTATGATAATAGTAAAGTCACACTTAGGATATGGTACGCTCAAAATCAGTGTGGTACTTAACTTCTCTTTGAGTAGTTCAAAGGCTAATTGACACTTCTTCATCCACTCAAAATTCTTCCCTTTCTTCTTCAAAGAAGTAATCATAAAGGCTATCTTGGAAAATTTTGCAACAAAATTTATATAGTATCCTGATAGACCCATAAAATTCTAACCTTAGATACATTCTTTGGTACTAGCCATTCAAACACCACCTTGATCTTAGTTGGATCTACTGAAATTCCATCTGCTGAAATCACATGTCCAAGATAATGTACTCTCTTCAAGAAGAAGGTTCACTTAGAGGGTTTTCCATACAACTTATGTTCTCCAAGTCATTGTAGAACCATCTCTAAATTCCTACAATGTTCCTCCTCATTCCTTGAGTAAATCAAAATTTCATCTAGGAAAATTGAGACAAATTTATCTAGGAAATCCCTAAATACACTATTCATAAGGTTCATAAATTTTTCAGGTGCATTCGTTAATCCAAAGGGTAGAATTGTAAACTCATAGTGTCCATATCTAGTTCTGAATGTAGTCTTAAAGATATATTCATCCTTAATTATCAACTGGTGGTATCCAGATCTCAGATCTATCTTATAGAATATGAAAAATCCCCTCATTTGATCAAATAGATAATCAATGCATGATAATGGATACTTTTTCTTTATCATAGATTTGTTAAACATGTGATAATCTATACACAGACAAAAAGTACCATCCTTCTTTTTCACAAAGATTACTAGTGCTCCCCAAGGTGTAACACTTGGTCTAATCAACCCCTTAGACAACAACTCATCTAATTTTTCCTTAAGCTCCAATAGATCTATTTTTGTCATCCTTAAGGTACCTTGGAAATAGGTCCATATCTTAGAACTATATCAATAGAGAAGTCAAATATCATTTCTGGTGGTAATCGAGGCAATTCATCTAGAAACAAATTTGAAAATTTTCTCAATATAGGATACCTCTCCATATTGGACGTTTTAGTTTCCTCCATTTCACCATCTTCCATCTCTTGGAAGCTCTATGAATCCAAGTTATCAAGGTTAGCTTCTAGATTTTCCATCTTGACTACAAAGAGTTTGTACCCTTTCTTCTTAGCCCTTAACAACTGCATTGCAAAGATTTGACGAATCTTGACCTCTCTAGATATTCCTTGGAACTTCACTTGATTACCAAGATCATATAAGCATTATACTATTTTATCATGGTAGTCTACCTTAGCCCTCTGTATCCATAACCATTTCATACCTAGGATAACATCATAGGATCATAAAGGTGTGACATATAGGTTCACTTTTGTAGAAAAACAAGGTAGCTCTATCCTAGCTTTGAACAAAAATTGTTCCACCTTCGCTCTTGTCTAGTTTGCATACTCTTCATCCCAAGACTTTTCCATGTAACCAACCTTTCTAGATATTTGCTTACCTACTCTAGGTGAAATGGAATTCTTAGTTGCACCAGTATCTATAAGTATAGAAATGGGTAAGACAAATAAAATACTTGGAGTTTCAATTGGAGTCACTTGATACTCCACCTAAAGTTGCATGTATCTTTTGTTGAAACGTCATTTTTTGGGTAGGTAGTGGATTACCATAAGATCATGACTCAGAAGACCTATTGGGACATTCTCTAGTATAGTGGTCTCCTACATATTTAAAAAATCTAGTATTTGGTCCTTTCTTCCTTGCGGGTTCTCCAGATTTATTAGCATTTCCACCAACATTATTGGTATTCCCAACACTAGAACTATTCCTCTTACGTTCCCTTTTTATTCTTTTGCACTATTAAAAAATCCCTTTTCTCCTTGCTTGGGTACATTTTACACAACTTACACCTTCTTTGGAGTTGGTTTGCCTTGAACTCCCACAATCTTCTTATAGTTTTTTTTCTCCTTATGGATGGAGATAGCCTTGAGATTCTACTCCTGTTTAACCACTTTATCATACACAAGATCCATAGTTGTTGGACCATTCACATCTCCTCTCTTTTGATCTAAATATTAAGTCACATGATAAAATTTCTTATGCAAAAGCATTCATCCTTCTATTACATAGGAACATAACACATAAGACATGTAAAATTCTCCCAATACTCATTGAATGTCATCTCACCTTGTTTAAAACTCTGAAAAATCCATGAGCTTTTGGTCAAAATAGAGTTGGGGTAGCCATCTCTTATGAAAAAATTCAAAAAATTCACTCCATGTCAGTTTCCATGAGTTAAGATAGAGTTCCATATTTTTATTCATCCACCAGTTAGAGGCTTCTCCTACTAACTGGTATGCTCCCCATGCTGCTCTAGTGATCTTAGTATAATTTTGAATCTCAAAATAATTATTAATTTGGACTAACCAAGCCTCAACTTCATATCCATTGGTGCTTCCCTCAAACTTGGGTGGGTTAATTTTCTTCATATCTCTAAAGAGTTCAAAATCCATATGCTTCCTATTAGTTTCCTCAGATAGATAAGGTGATTTCTCATGATCATGATCATGTTCGTGAGAAGATATTTCTCCCTAATTCTCATTATTTGGAACTTCCTTCTCAACTCTATCCTTTACCCTTCTTTCTTGCTCTAGGTTTTCCAAACTTGCTAAGATTTTGGTCTAGTCTAGCTTCAACTCCCACTAGTCCTTGTCTGACTTCTTGACTTCCGCTAGGATTGGTTCATGTTCTCACCATCTTCACAAGAATGGATTATACCTAAAGGTACATCCATGTTAGATTTAATAATTTTATCAACTATATTATGGAAAAAATTAGAATAAGCTATCAATTGGACATAAGGAATTCCACATAAGATTAAGCACAAGCTTATGATAAACACATGATTTTATTTATTTCTCAATGAAACTGAATATACTTTTTATTATATGGAGTGAATATTTAGATAGTCAAGTGGAGAGTATCCCTCAGATTCACTCTCTGAAACATAACTTAGTGGAGTATACCCTAAAAATTGAGATTGTTTCTCATCTCTCGTTTGTTCATACCTATCCCAGAATGGATAATAACCTTTGGATTTTTGATTTGATACATAGTTGTGAGGTTCATAACCCTCAAAATCATTACTCAAGGAAATTACAATTACTTCCACCATTGGAAGAAATCTAGGGTCTCTAAATATAAATTTTGTATTGACACTTCCTTCTGAGGGCATGTCCCTAGAAAGTGATAAAGACTTAGAATTCTCTAGTCAGATGGAAGGTAGGTAGTTGTACTTGGATTCCATCTTCATCTTTCTCTTCACATTGTTGATTCAAGAAAGTGCATGACTGAAGGTTTCAATGTTGCTTAACTAGACAACATTTTCATAGTTGGTACCCTCAATTTTTCTAGCGATGGCCTCTTTTTCCTTCTCGACTTTGAGTTAGCATTCATTCCCAATTACTGAATTTCTAGCTATTAACCTTAGATGCACCATCCTAGCACAAGAATTTCCAAAAATTAGATAACATTGGAAAAAAATTAAGATGAGCTCATAGGTTCCAAAGCTAAACTTGGTAGCTTTGATACCACACGTAACATGTCAACCATTCACTGAAGTAATTTTTCCTAATTTTTCACTTTGTGAGTAAATAAACTATGTAACAACCATTGCAATAAAAAATATTTTCTTTATTGAGAACAAGTGAAGATAGATCTCATAAAAATAATCAAAATTGATTCCATTTCAATATAATAATTTCACAAATTACAATATTCCAAGAATGTATACATTTACATACATAGCTCAACCAAGATTCAAAGAAAATAGATATAGATGGTCCAAGATCTACCTTTCAAATCTTGTTCTTTTATCTCCTACCAAGGAGGAGAACCATCAATCAAGAGCTTTTTCACCAACCATAGAATCATATGTGATCCCCACACATCTATCATATGATATATGACCCTACCCTTCGATGAAGAAATTGGTGGAGTAACCTTGTATGACAACCATACCAAGCTTAGTGTCATGTCCTACATGACTAGAATTTTTAACCCTACAAACCATAACTAGCATGCACTACATGGACACGGTGAAATAACAGTGGATCCAAGGTAATCACACTACTTTGGAAAAAAATTTCTCTCTCAATACTTCAAGTGATGGTCATTCTATTCACTCACACTTCTTAAACTCGATTGGAATTAAGGTCAATATAATCTATGCATAGGTATTTCCTCCTATGGGTAACCTTTAACCCCAAAAATAACTATCCCCTTTTCATAACTTAATGGTATTTCTACTCACAAAGAATAATCACACATTACCCTCCCTTTAAAGGATAATCAATTCCTAGGTGTATCTTGCAAGCTATCTAACTCAAAATAGCTTTAGCAATGAATAATCCCATAAGGTATTCTTGTTTAATCATATCTAGTATATCAATACCTATGACAAATAATTCCTCCTATTATGGAGTAATTACAAACACTTTCAAAGAAAAGAATAAACTTCTTTTTCCTTTCCAAAGTAAACACTATGTTTTCCTAGTGCAAATAATAACAAGAAGTTCTAATACAAAGCATACAATTCCCAATATTGCACTAATAAAAGTAGTTAAGAAAGATTATATTTGTATGCCTGCAATATTCTTAACCGATAGATTGGATTGTCGCTCAGCCTTCCAAGCAAAAACTTCCTAGCTTCAGTTAGCTCTCTCAAAGACAATATAATACACTATAAATCCTTATTAAAAACTATAATATGCACTCACAAGTTAACTCACAAATCTCACTTAATAACTCATAGCTCTCAAAAAATGCAACAAAATAATTTTGCAAAAGAATGCATTTTTAAATAAGAGACCTAGCCTCTCTATTTATATAGAAAAAGGAGGTATTGTAGTCTACAAAAATGACATGTAAAATGATAGATTAATCCATGGAAATTGAATCACTCAACTCAGCTAGAAGGTGGCAATAACTCAAAGAGTATACTCAACATATAATACCACAAATCGACCTCTATGGTTGAAAAAAATAGAAGACTAGTTCAATCCGCACATGATCAAATGATGACAATAAAATTGTTTCCAAAATGGACTTCTATAGGAAATATAAATTCATATTTTGGTGCCAAGTATGCAACCATTCTCCCTATTTTTTGGCATGGCTTTACTCATTGAAACAATCTACAATCATAATCCAACACATGCTCAACGTCAACTTAGTCTAAGCTTTGCAGAAAATAGAGGAGTAAAGAGTCGTTTGGCTCATAAATGATAATTTGACCAATTCCTTGTATTTTTTTACATGTTTCCTATTCTCATGCATTTTACTTTATTTTGCAATTGGTATCTATTCCATCACTTTATATAGAAACATTCAATGTTGAGTAATTTATTGTTTAATAATTCCAAAATGCATTGTCCATAGTATTGACTATGGTTCATTATCCATATTGATCATATTACTACAAATTAAATAGCATGTAATTTGAAATTTTTTTAATGCTAATATAAGTTATATTCAACCTTTAACTACTTTGTATATGTTGCATACAAATCGGCCCATGTTTATATAGAAAAATCAGCCTCTAAGAATTACATATGTTAATTGATCTCCAAGCATATGTTTATATATATATATATTTCTCATGTCAATAAAGTATGTATACATTAAATATACAAATGAATACAAACAAGTTAAAATTCTCATTGTAATAATATTTATACCAATTGTGTACATATATATATGAATATATATATTCCTATATGTACATGTATACGTATGTGTACATATATTGATACATTCATATGGGCATGTCCATTTGCCAACACACGTGTGTATCAATATATGTTTACATATGGATATATGCATATATCATATATATATACACATTCGATTGCACACCAAGCACATACATAATTACTATTGTATTGATAGGGAATAGTTGTGTGATGTATTTATACATATACACATTCATGTCATATTTTCCACTCGATAGCTCCATGCTCGTAATAAATCCATTCATAAGAGTGTATAGGTACATCTACCTATGTACTATCATATAAATGTTCCTTCATGCAAATGGTATATCATCAACATGCATATGTATACATATACATAAATTTCCATGTGTATTCACCTCATCTATACAAGCATAGTAATATAAAGAAGAACTCATAAGATCTTAACATATAGACATCACCCAAGCATGCATTAAACAATAATCAAGCCCTTTAATAATACATCACATCATACTAATGATGTCTTACCAATTCCCAACATAATAAATTGACTTAATCATTCTATTATGAGTGTGTGTGTAAGCTCAGATAGGTTACGTTATTGGTTACCCAACTAAGATCTTCTCCTAAGTGATACTTCTCCTCCACCTAGAGGATTGAACATATACCTGCATCAACTAACACATTCCCACGGTAGTCAATTTTTCAACAAATTATGCATTACACATAATATATCTTCATAGTTAGAATACCAATTCATTAACTTACCCAATTCACACATATCTATTTCCACATCACGTTCACATTTTCCCTTCATAGTAATACTAAATAGTAAATACACAATTGGGGTGTAACACACCGTGTGTTATAAATAGTTGATTTGAGCTTATCACTTGTAAAAATTGCAAAATTTCTGCATTGTAATTTGTCGGGGGGGTTGCAAATTTAGTTTCAATACATTATGGGGGGTGAAAGGCACAATTTAAGTTCCGATGGCCTTCTTTATTTTGGTGTTATTTTATCCAACATGGAAGATCTAAGGAAAATTGAACCACTCACTAAACACAATTATCATACATGGAAGCTAAAAATGACTCAATTGTTAAAATCTAAGGGTCTATGGAAAATTTTAGAAGCACAACAACCTAATTTTACAAGGGAATACAAAAAATTTACCCAAAGACGTAAAATGGATGAAATAAAAGGGCTTATTGGCTTACATGTATTCGATAACTTGTTTCATGCTACGGAGTATAAAACACCTAAGAAAATTTGGGATAAACTTGAAGAATTGTATGGTCAATTAAATCAGCTCAAAAAATTGTAGATTCAAGATAGTCTCCAATCTCTCTCTAGATGCATTGTCTTCTATTCAATATTTTATTCCATAGTTCAAATTGATTTTATCACAATTAAAAGGGTGTGGGGTATGATAAATCTGATGACGAATGTATCTTCTTGATTTTGTCTAAATTAAGAGGCCCTTATCAAGTGTTTTCTTCTACTTTCTATTCTACTATGGATGTCATGGGGAAAGATTATAAAATTACTTTTGAGTTATTTCCACTCCACCTCATTCTCCTTCTACCTTTGGAGATTCTTCTTCCAAGTCCAATAAAAAGAAAGAAGATCCTTATTCATTTTGTGGAAAAAAAAGGCATGATTAATCTCATTGTTTCAAGAGACTAGAGGCCTTGGAGGAAGCTATGAGGAAACATGAAATCTCAATACCTAAGTATTATTCCATGGGAAAAGGGAAAGCTCTTTCAACACATGTCATTCATACATCTACTAACAGTTGGATTGTTGATTTAGGAGCTTCACATCACATGAAAAATTCAAATGATCTTCTTGATTCCATTTCTCATAATTATACTTCTCATATTGTAATTGGTAACTCTTCATAGATTCTATTTTAGGGATAGGCTTGGTTCAGATGCTAGATGGGTGCATTGAGGATGTTCTTCTTGTTCCTAATATTTTAGTGAATTAATTTCCATATATGAAAAATTTCATTCTAGAGATGGAAAGTCAATTGAGTTTACTCCATAGAATGTGACTATTAGATAGTTGTAGGATCCTAAGAAGGTTGTTGCTACAAGGATAGTTGATCATGAGAACCATTTGTATCGGTTTGATGGATTTGATTCTTTATTGGGTTCATGTTTCATTTCTCATGTTGATTCAATGAGAAAAAAATGGAATGAAGTATTTGGAAACTTGAAATATAGATATCTTGAGTAGATACATACACATAATTTAATCGTCTATCTTCCTAAGATCTCTTGCATAGATGGTGTTTGTTAAGGTTGTGTTCTTATCAAACAACATCAAGATCATTTTCTTAAGGTTCAAGATACACATGCAACCACAACCCTTGAGTTGGTCTCAGTGATCTCATGTCATTCCCAACTCCATCTTTTTCAGGGGCTATGTATGTGCTCACTTTCATTAATGATTTTTATAGACACATATGGATATACTTTTTGAAGCTCAAGAGTGTGGTTCTCACTATTGATGATGTTGAATACCTCTTGTGCTATTTTTTACTTGATGAAAATTTGTATTACCTTTGAAATCTTGGTGGTTACTTTCTTAGTTGATCAACTTTTATTTTTGGCACATTTACTCCATTGATTATATTATATTTGGTGGCTCTGATATCTTGGCTCCATGTGCAGATCTCGGTTGAGGTATTATGGCTATAGGTTCTTTGCTCCATTTATTCACGTGAAATGTTTCTATTATTGATAATTTGTGTTTCAGTATTTCAATTGATTACAAGTGATTGGCATGATTAGTTCTTCTACAAGTTGATTAATTATGCCTGATCAGTTACAAGCATCTTGATATTCTTCAAAGGTATATTTATCTATTCTCAGTCAGTGGTATGAGTTTGATGAAGAGTTTTTTAATGTTCTTGAAGCTCTCTATATCTAGTTTGTTTTGGCATATTACAAGGGTTGTTCAGTATTGTGTTTATGGCTTTGTGATTTTACATGAAATCAATCTTCACGTTTTTGGATACCATTGATCATATTATTGCATTGGATTTTGATGTGATAGAAATTTTTTTTTGTCAAAGGAAATCAAATTGATAATTCTTTATGCACATTTTTTGAGCCTTATTGTGGATGAATGTTTATCATTTGGAAGAAATAATACAAGGAATGATATAATCGACATTTGCATTAGGTCTAATGTTTGACATTTATTTTGGGCCTTAAGGCCAACAACAGGTAAAGGTATTGATTTTGTTTATGCCATATTGGAAGTGACTTTTCCTTGAATTCTTGGGAACATCATGTCTTATTAATTCATCACTTCACTTGGAATAATTCTTGGCATTATTGTGTTGGCAGTTTACTTGGCAATTTGTAAATGATTCATGTTTTTTTCTTTAGTCAACATGTTTATCTTTGGTCTGGCCATGAATTTCAAACTTCATTATGATTTATTTTGGATTACTATGATTGTCCTTTTAGAATCCAAGCAATTATCACTTTTTGCAAAGGAAAACGTGAGTTGTTTCTCTTGTCAGTTTAGGTCATTTTTTTTGTATCTCTTGCACAAAGGGTTTGGAAACCTATTCTGGCCGCCATCCTTGAGTTTCTGTCTCAGCTGTTTCATTGAGATATTTGTAGGGCTACTGCACTTTGAAAATGTGTGAGGGAGATGAGAGGACCATTACAATGGTCACTCCATGTGTCTTCTTTCTGCCGCTGGGTGAAGGCCCATATCTGGAAATTGTCTTGGCCATTATGGTTGTCTACAAATCTGGTAATCTCGTTTCTTGAAAACAACTTCATTTTTCAAGTATTCATCTTTAGACTGCTTTCTAGATCCGTTACTTTACAGTCAAGGTTATTTCGAGCTAATCTATCTCTCTTATGCAAATAGGAAAATGAAAAATGTCTATTCAATTCAATGATTGCTTTAAAATGTAACTGAAATATTTTAAAGATCATCATGACAAGTTTTAAAGGTTTAATAATTTATGTGTGTGGGTAATCAAAATATCTTCATATCTATTCAAATTTTTTCTAGAATCGATTGGTATTAAATGATTGATTCCGGTTGTGGCACTTTGTTGTTTCAGTTACCAAAGAATTGCAGCTATTCTATTGAGTATTATTCTTGAAATATCTTCTCATTTTCCCACCTAGAGTCATGGGTAACTATTCTTGTTGCATATTTTTTGTGTTGTTGGTTACATTGCTATTTGGGGTTTCAGCTACTTCGTTTCGCAACAGCTTCATTGTCTATTTTTCTTATGAAATATGTATTACATTAATACTGCTTGGGCAAGCACTGCATGTGCAGGCCACTTGTGGAGAAAATTTTAAGTTACACCTCTATTTTCGGAACTGTTGTTCAATTCTTGTCAACAAGAAACAATATATCTCTGTGGGACATGGTATATTCTAAAAATGTTGATTGACAGTAGTGACTATAACCTGAAAAAAACTTTGTACAATTCTTTGACAGTGAAAAAATGAGCAACAGTGGCAATACTTCCTGGAATGTAATGATGTAAACTATAAATGGTTGAAAACAGAGAGATTAGGGTTTCATCATCACAAAAAAACCTAAAAACAAAAAGGGCGGTTCTTTTATGTGTGAAGTCAGGGTAATTATGGTTTTTATGCTGAAAATTTGGAAAACATAGTGTGTAGTTAGTTTTGTAGTTTTTGTATGAAAAAAGTTGAAAATCAAATAGTGAGAAAAGAAAGAAAGGTCATATCAATGTAATGCAATTTTTGATCTGAGAAGTTGTATTGACACTGTAACTAAATTATTTTCCTCAATCTATATCAAGATTTGATAATGAATGGAATTCTGAAGAGTCATTCTTGACTCTTGAAAATTCTATGCATTGTCTATCAAGAGGCACTTGACATAATTAAGTGAAACAAAGAGATCCTTTGTATTATTGTTTGTTCTATTGAAAAATAGAAAAGGGGTTGGTGCTCCTTGAGTTAGTGCTCAAAAATCAACCATTAAGGCACTGCCAAAATAATTATTGAAATGAAAGCCTAAAAAAGGCAACAGGTTCAGGAGTGATTTTTCTAACCCAGGAGGGTTTTCCACTCAGCATATATTGTGTCTATTTGTGTCTTTTTTATTCATTTTCTTCAGTGCTTTATTTCTTTAAAATGAAATGTTACACTACTCATTTCAGTTTATATGATTGCATTCAAATACATGAATGATTCTATCATTGATAAATGAGAACATATGTATGGTTCTTTTTAGTTTCAGTTGATTTTTTAAAATAATTTCTAAACACTGATTCACCCCCCCCCCCTCTCAGTATGTTTTCACTCCAAAAAATGAGTGTTTTAGCACTACACAAAATAGATAAAACACAAGTGTTCTATCTCTCTTTAGAAAAATTCACAAAATAACCCCAAGGTTTTGAATTTTAGATCTTGAAAATGCAGAAAGAAACTCAATAGTGATGTGATTTTTTGGTAATCACAAAGGGAATTTATGGTTAGCAAAGACTGGAATCTTGTGAAACTGTAATGAGGTCTCAAGAGTTTTGAGAACTAGTTAAAACCCTTTCTATAATATTAGAACAACAGTCTAAAAATAATCTTCTATCATCAAATATAATAGTTTGTGTGATGCTAGAATCCTATACTAACTCAAATTTATAGAGAAATATCAAAAGGTTCAAGAGAAATTCTAAATCTGAAGACTAAGGAAAGTTGTAGTAATGGTTGATGCTTCAAATAAACGGGTATGTACAGGATCATGATGGGCCAAAAAGTGGCAATATGATGGGTATGTGGTTGACGACTTTTTTTAACCCAAAATTGATGAAATGAAAAGGATTTTTAAAGGAGATTCTCAAATTTCCACCAATATAAATTATGCTTTACTTTGAATTTAATAAATAATTATTATTTATTTTCTATTGAATAACGACTAAAGTCCTGATTTTTAGGCTAATTGAAAAACATATATAGCTTTCAAACGGTACAATATATTTTGAATCCAAAACATGTGTCACACTCTATGCTTCACATAATATAAGATAAAAAAAAAAAAAAATGAATTTCATGAAGTTCTGACCAAGTTAAGGTGGTCGGACATACGAGTCTTTATATTTTTTAAAAGTTGTCATAAAAAATTATAATTAATTATTTACTTGGACAAAAATTACAAAAAAATATGCATCACATCTGGACATGAGTCCTCTACTTATATCTAAAATCTTATAAAAAATAATTATCATTTTAATGTGGTTAGGGTGGTTAGATAGACACCTACTTCTCATTTTTTCCTTGAAATTTAAGTACTACTGTATTGAAATTTCAAATTTTTAACAAATAGATTTTATTTTTTTTGTAAATAAACATAGTAATTTAGAAACTAAATTCAATTTTCTACAAATTATATTCTTAAATATTTTTGAAATAATATAGATAACTTGTTCAAATTTTTATGTCAAGTTGCCTAACTTTGACTTTTCTGAATTTTTTGCCACTTAAGGGCCTAGTTTTTCCATGATGATCCTACACATACCCAGGCACTCCCAAAAATTATCTCTTCTTAACCAATATTAACCTATAGTGCCACAAAAGAAGTGTAATCTTCAAAGGTGATCATCAGATTTCCAAATTGTAACATTCATACATAGGTGCATAACACATAGACATTTGAAATTGAGTACATGAAATTATCTTAGACTAACCTCACAAACAAACTTACAATCAGTAAATTACAAAAGGTATGAGTAGGAAGTTCATTAGACATCATAACACTTTGTCATTAATGAAACTGAACATAAACTAATAATGTTGAAATAAAAACTAGAAGATAGAATCATGCATACATTCAAAGAACATAAGGAAATCACTAACACTTTAACTCTTTCACTTGTATTTCTTCAAAATTCCTTATTACAACAATTCATCTCTACCCCCTGCAAATGAGGGGAGGTTGTTATTTATAGATTTTACATTACAAATCAATGGCCAAGATTAAATCCTTTTCAATGGCCCAGATTTAATATCCCTTAGGGTTTTAGATTCATTGAATGAATTTATAATATTCTCCAATATAAAATATGCTCACATGGGAGCCTAGGAGAATATAAAATATCTCTATCCTATTTTAGATTCAAGAAATATTCTACAAAATCCCCAAAATATGGGTGCACACACTTTGAGATAACAAATTTTATCCTCTAGCTAGAAATTACAAATATGTATCTTCTATTAAAATATTTCCAACTTTATTTTCTTTTACAACAAATTTAACAAAATTAAGTAATTCCGTAGAATTTTTTTGTTGAGGAGGCAGCTAACCTCTGATAATTTTGAAGGTGATTGATTTTTATTCCTCCATCAATTCGGGGTGCAGGTCCACACATGAATATCTTCTTTGAATCAACTTCTTAGACCCTGCAAGTGCACATGTAGCACAATCCAAAAATTCCTCGTCTATGTTATCCACAACTTCTCTTTGTATTTTATTCCTTTATGCCTACTTGATTGTTCTAGCATCTAGCTTTGCTAAAAGCATTTGTGCTCCTACCAAAAGCTCCAAAATAGAATCACACTTTGATAAAAAATCAATGATTCTTTCATCAATCAACCACAACTCTAGAAACACCTTAGCAAGGACTTCTTTATTGAATTTAAGGGAAAATAACCATACTATAGGCTCATTCAACTCATCCTTGGTCAAAATCTACTCTTTCTCCAACAATTTTGCAAACAATTTTCTAATACAATGTAGCTTGGGACAAGAAATATCATAATACCCTAGGAAATATTTACACTCTTCAATTTTCTTATCAAACTTCATCCTCAAAATTTGGAAATGATTGTGCATTTCCACTGAGACGTCCATAAATTTATCCCTAGCAGTAGCCACATGATTGATGCAATTAAAAGTGGACTTAGTCCAACTTCTCATACACTCTACCTTACTCATATCTTCCTTAGACAAAATTATGGGGGTGGAAGTCTCATTAGGAACTTCCTCACTGGAAGCAACTATTTGTTGAATGAAATTAGTCAACTCTTCCAATTGTGCCTTTAATTCCTTCTTGTTGGCTTGGTCCTTGTCCATTTGATTTAGAATATTAGACACTGAACCCTATAATTCATCAATATTCTATGCTTTACTTGCTAGTCCAATGTTTATGGATGTGATCTGATATTTAGAGGGTTGAATGGTAGTAGCATCTTTTTCCACCTTTGGAGTAGCCACGTGCATTGTGTGAGAGCCCGAGTTATTGATCATGATGTGTGATTGTGCCTTATCTTTCTTCATCTCCTTGGGTTTATGTCCTGCACATATCACAATTGCCTCAAAATTCTCTCTTGGATCATGTATTATCGAGACTTTATCTTTTAATTATTGTTCTAGCCAAGAAGGAGCCTATGCTTGCTCTGCTAAGGACACCATATCTTGTTATTCCTCTTGATTTAATTTTCCTTCACCCTTGGGGGCATCTTCTATTATCTTTTCTTCCTCCCCAATTTTCTCTTCTCTTACTACATTCTTAGTTTTAGAAAAGTCAATATCTACTTCCTTTTCCTCTTCTTGGAGCTTTTCTTCCCCTTGATGGTCTTGTTTTTTTCTCTCTTCTTCACCCTCAAAGGTCTCCTCGTGCAACTATTCTTCAAAAAAAAATCTTAGTTCACCTCCTTTTGGATTCTCTCTTCATCATCAGAGGCCCCCTCATCAGGTTCTACAATATTCAATCCCTCCTCTAGTTCCTCAAAATACTCTTCACATTCCAAACCAATAGAATCATCACCCACATCAACTGCTTCCTGAAGATTTTCCTTAACCTTTTGTTTCATCTCTTCCCACATTTTCTCCACATTCTCCATTTTGTGTGGTTCCAAGGGAGGAGGAGGAGTAGGTAGAGTGAAAATAGGCCGTGACATGAGGAGTCTCACATCTGAGGATGAGAAAGTCTCTAACAATCCTTTTGGCATATTCTACAAATAAGCTATGAAGGATTAAGAAAATGAAGTGGGAAAAGGTGGGATAGAGGGAATAGGAGGTGGTAATATAGAAAAGGTAGGTTGAGAGGGTGGAAGCAAAGGAGTAATATGGTGATGATGACACAAAAGAAGAAGACTCAACCAAAATTGTCAAAGTGGTAGATGGAAGGTGAATAGAGATGTACATATTGCTGGAGTTGAGAAGATACAACACCATAGAAGCCCAAAAGATCTTTGCAAGCAAATAACCTATTACAAGGAGAAACAAAGACAAGCAACAAAGGAAATTCTCAAGAATGTGGAGCCATGAATTCACACAAAATGTAAAATGAATTATGATACAAAAGATAGTTTTCAACTACATATAGATGAAAACCCTAAAAAGGAAAACCCTAGGCTTGTACAATAATAATTAATAAAGTAATTAATTATTATGCACCTAATGTTAGCTTAAGTGAAAAGAGGTAAAAGGGAACTTTAAGTAATTAAACAAATATTGTTTAATTTATAAAGTAAACACCCAATTACTCTAACACATATTAGGTGGAGAGGATATGGGTGGTGGAAGTGGAGCAGAAGTTGATGGAAGTGGTGTAGTGGATGGATGGGTAGGTGAATTTTTCTGAATGTTCTCCTTGAGAGGAGAGGGCACCTCCTTGATAGTCTCCATGATGAAGGTTCCTCCTTTCTTATCCTTCTTCACAAGACTTTGTCCCTCTACAACTTTCCTCTCATACACCCAAGGATTTTCTATAGGCTACTTCTCAGATACATATTTTATTTTACAAGAGCAAGTAGGAGGAGGATATTTCACATCCTTGCTTGATGAGCCTACCTCTACCTCATATTATATTTTTCCTCCTTCATCACTCTCCAGAGCTTTCTATTACTCCCACTCACCAAATGTAAGATCTACTCCCTATTGCTCCAATTGTAAAATTTTATTATCGACCCATTGATTTGTCCTTTGTATCACTGGATGGGTGACCATATCAATTTGAACTTCTTCTTCCTTAGTCCAATCAATCAGTGGTAGTGAAACTTGTCTATCTTATTATAGGAAACCTCAACCAATCTATTATCATCCCCTTTCACCTAATTAGGCATCATATATATGTCTAGAGTCCTTACGAGCTCCAAGGGCATCCTCATATAAAGTCTCTTAATCCTGACTTCTTGACCATTTTCACAATTAGCCCAAAAGTATTCCAAATGGGGCTTATGTGCATGTTTCCTTTTGACCTACTTTTTCAATTTACCCTAGGGGTCAACAGTTCCCCTTGTAGTCTGGAAAATGAGTCCATACTCCTAAATCTCCTTATCAAAGTTTTCTACTAAAATTACTACCAGGAACACGTATATTCATCTTACTAGTGTCATAGGATAGGGTACACATCATCTATTCTTGGATTGTTGCAATTGGTGTGAGGTTCACAAATGTCGTGTAAGCTCAAGGAGGTCCATATTATCAGTTGGATACCTTGGTATCCTATATGGATTCCCTTAAAAAATATCAATCCCAAAGTATGTGAACTTAGGAAATTGGATGTTCACTAGTAGATGAGTTTCTTCACCATTTCTTTGGCACAATATGATATTATATTTCCAAATTCATTTGACAAATATTCCTCTACATGTCAAACATCTATACAAGAAGTTTGCTACTAATATATAGACAACATAGGAGGTCATATAGAACTCTAAGGTCTTCTTTACCGAAAAAAATTGTGCATGGATGTTGTCACTAATGAGATTTTCCTAGTGGAACTTTATATATCCCCTCAAATTATCCAAACTGAATTACCACATCCATTATTCTAATATGTTTGAAATGGGAAACCTTGTAATATTTTTCAACAGTGTAACCAAATCATTTGCTTCCTCTACAAAATCACTCTTGTAAAGCTCCTTGGGAAGCTTTCCTATGCTAGGACGAGGAGTTTGCATCCATTTCTTATTGACCACCTAAGTGCAGCCTAGGGGATTTTTCTTCCACACATTAAGGGCATACTCCTTTTCACATACCTCCATCTCTCAAAAGAAGGAATCCCAAATGTATGTGCAATGGATGGAGGCAATAAATCCACCACCACTCATTCCTCTGAAGTAATGATCCTTTGGGAATCCCTATGGTAGAACTCCCTACTTCCATGAATGAGCTTAGGGCTGACTAGAGATGGTGGAAATCCTGTTGCATGTGCAATGCCACTCTTTCTAATTCTTTTGGCCATGTCAGTCTTGGGATTTATTAGGACACTTTCTTTGAATTAATCGATGTTGATGTGTCCAAGGTCGGTATCAAATATCCTGTCCTATTTTGAGGCAATCTTGGAGATGACCTATTGATGGTCAAATTAACACAGTTATCTTTTTAATAATTTATTTTCAAGAACACACATCACAAGCTCATCACAAAAATCATCATATTAATGAACAAAAGAAAACAACATCCATAGATAACACAATAGATAGTTTGAATTCAGCCTCTTCTTATTGATTTTCACCAATTGTAAGAAACATTTATGCACACAAATATTCATTGGAACGCAAAAAACCATAGTCTATTGTTATCATCACTAAACTATAAAACTTTTGGAAATTAACTATTTGCATTAAATCTATAAAAATGTTTACCTTTTGCATAGAGCTATAAAAAGAAAATTATCTAATCTTAGGCAACAAATTTGACTTCAATTTTTTGACCTTTACAATGAGGAGAAAATTTCAATCTTATGGAAATAATTAAAACTTGTATACACCTAAAAATGGTCTAGATAAATATGATTAATTAAATACAATTATTTGATTAATTAACCTTTAATTCATCTACTTATAAATAAATATAAATATGTATTTATATAGTTCACATTCTAGTTTTTTCTACCTTAATTAAATAAACAAATTCAATAGTTTGTTTTATTTAATTATGTAATTCTTCTATCTTGATTAAATAAAAAAAATTAATAGTTTGTTTTATTTAATTATCTAAATTTTCTATCTTAATTAAATAAACAAAATCAAATAGTTTTTTTAATTATCATCCCCTTTTATTAAATAAACAAATTTCAATTGTTTTATTTAATAATATCTTCCCTCCAAAATTCAATAAATCAAATTTCCAATTGATCACATGTCTACAACTTTTTTCTCAATAAAGTTGAAAGCTTCAAGTTGTATTCAATTCTTCTTTATCATTCCCACCCATTTTGGAACAAACTTTAAACAGTTGGAAATAGTTGGCTTCATGGATCCACAATTTCTTCCTAATAATTTTCCATAATGTTTTGTTGGGATTAAAAATTCCCCTTCTTCTTCTCCAACTTCTTCATCTTCTACCATTGATTTATCCAGATCAAATTTGAACCATTGCTTACTACCACATCACAAATTGCCTTTGAAAATCTATAAAAGCAACCTCTTGCTATAGAAAATGGATCCCAACTTTGTGCAATCTTACTCTGCAAGAATCATATTAGAGAATACAAGATACATCATTGAACAATTATCAAATAGTATTATTTTAGCAATTATATTAGATTACAATCATGATTTTCATATTAGTTGCATCTTAGTTTACAATAGTTAATCATAGCATATCATTAGCAACATCTCAGTATCATATAACTTTCATTATCAATCATTGCATCACAACATATCATTTAGTTTATTATTCTCATTCTCTAGGTTTCCATTTTAACAATCATAGTGCAAAATATCTAAGAGCCACTTTGATTTAATAAATCCTTGGAGTTAGAGAGCAATGGAATGATTTTAGAGATTTTATTAAGCTTCAATTAGATTAAATCTGTCATTTGATTTCTCTAATATTATTTCATCAAGGTGTGTTGTTATTATTCCACTTACATATATTTTTCACACACATAGATTGGTGCCCGCCATGGGGTAATACCCCATTTTAAACATTCTTTTGGAAAGTGACTGTAGATTTTGACTTGATTTTGTTTTAGCGCAATTGAGAGTTCTTACGGTGCATCCGACAAATATTTTAGCACATCCAAATACTATTACGACACATTCAAAAAATATTGTAGTGCATTGCACTACTGTTACAACACATCAAAACAAAATTTTTGGAACATTCAATTGATACTTTAGTGCATTCAATTTCTGTTATAGCACATCTATCAATTATTTTAGCACATCTGACTATTTTGATAGAAAATTAAAACTTTGGATATTAATCTTTGTATTTTGTTCTACAAGTACAAGGTATGCTTGCCAAAGATGGTTATTTGAAACATTTATTGTGATCAAAGACAAATACTACAAATTACTAATGGTTTTTGTAGGGTTTTGAATTCATTATTGCTTTCTTTTATTTAAGATATGCATCTAGTTTAAGTAAAAGGATTAATTGAACCCCTTGTCTACTATGGTTGAGGTAATAGGTTTATGCTCTCCCCTTCACTGGGTGATCATAATGCTAGACTCACTTTTTATGCTTTTATTAACACCTTTAGAAGGCCTGTCATAGTGGGAACAAGTACTCACCCTACGGGAACGACCTAAGTGGGAACAACCAGAGCTAGGTTTTCCAACCCACTAAGCGAATTCAAGGAAAGTCCAAAATTCAAAGAAAGTGTGAAAGATAACCATCCTCAAAGCCTTTGTTATAAAGGTTGGGAGGTCTCCTGAGGGATTTTATCTATTTTCATTCCAAACATAAACCTTATCTATGAACTTTAAGTTAGAATCCAACTATGTCAGTTTCTGAACAATTTCTATATCACAGTGCAAGGGGAGGGAAGAATCTACCCCCAATAAACTCACCATATAACTATCAAAGACCCTAGCCAAAAGTGGATGATTCGACTTTGGTGAAGACTCGGGAAAGGAAAAAGCACGGGAACCCTCTAGGGGGTGACATGGCTGTGTGAGCTAACATAGTTTCAAGATGTGGATTGTGGTATTTTTAGTGACCTTTGGAGATAGAAAAGTGCTTGAACTATATTTATTGTGTTATACCAGTGGAAATTGAAAGAATTAGACCTGATTCTAGAACACACACTATATGTTTAAATGCATATAATTGAAACAACTGTTTAAAAACTTGTTGATGTGTGTAAAAATAATTTTCAAAAGATATCATCCAATCAAAGAAATCAATTCCCATCATTCACAAACACAAAAATCAGATACAAATTCATCAATCAAAATTATATACCCTATAGACAAGCAATTCATTGTTTAAAACTAGAGCAAAGAAATTAAACTCTCAAAATCTTGAATACTTCTAGAATAGCTCATTTTCTCTCTATTATAGCGCATTCAATCTTTTTAACAGTGCATTAAACCATAATTTAGTGCATAGGAGGAATAGTCTAGTGCATAGGAGGAACATTTTACTACATAGAAATAAAATTCTAGCGCATAGGAGAAATAGTACAATACATTCAACTTGTTTAACAACACATCAAAATATTCTGTTGGCACATCTATCAATTATTTTAGCACATTTGAGGACTGTTATAGCTCATCCAAAAAATAAGAAGCTAGAGAGTTTTTTTCACTGCCTATCAGACTTTAACATCATAATTTAGATTTTTATAAAAAAAAAAGCCTTTCTAAATGAAACCATAGTCTTAGAATTTCAAAAATTGAACCTTACAACTGAAATTCTTCAAATTAAACTAAAGATCTACCATCCTAATGTGTCTATATCAAACAAATTTGATTAAAAGATAGGTTTCATTATCAGGATCAATCATCCTAGTTCAAGAAACGAAGTTGTATAGTCATACTTGTCAACTTAGTGTAATCAATAGAATATATCATTCTATTTGACTCAAGTTAATATCCTTGACATTATTTCAAACCGAGATGAAAGTTTAGTGGAGAATTATAGCAGTTGTATGCCAGTTTTTACAAGGTCACAAAGACTAAAACTTCAAGAAAAGGAAAGTGAAATCCAAAACAACATGTATGAGATTGAGGAAAATCTACTCAATAGATCCAACCAACATGATAATGATGAAATATATGAAGAGGAAATAAAAAATATGCAACAAGACCCCAAGTTCCATAAGTTTAGGGAGAAAGTTTTGGAAAAGGATGGGGAAAAGTATCTTTTAATGTTAGTTGATCTAGGTGTTAAAGTTCCAAAGGAATTTGATATTAATAGACTGACAAGAACACCTAAAAGAGTTGAGACTAAACCACAAAATAAAAATGAAGTGGTTGTAATGCAATATCAACTACAAACTTTACAACAAAAATTCCAAGATATGCAAATAGGAACTACTAAGAGATACTTGCTACAGGAAATTTGTCCATACCTTTTTTCCCAAAATGTGAACATGATTCCACTTACAAAACACTGTGAATTCCCCAAGTACAATAAATATAATGGAAAAATAGATCCTCTTGACCATGTAAGAGAATTTAGAGCTATGAGCTAAGATTTATCTCATGAAGAGACATACTTGATGAGGATATATCCACGAAGCTTAGGTGGAAAATGCATGGAGTGGTTCTCTAAATTAACACTAGGAATTAGATCTTTTGAAGATCTAGTTAACAAGTTTATAACTCAATACTCCTATAATATACAACATGATATCATAATGAAGGATCTTTACAATGCTAAAAAAAAGAAAGGTGAAACATTTCTCTCATTTTTTCAAATATGGAGAAGGTTGTTTGCTAGATATCCACATTCCATACCTAAAAAGGAAAAGATGGAACTATTCATTGATAATCTAAACAATGACATGAGTTATAGAATGGAACTACAATGTCCACCTACATTTAAGAAAATGATCAAAAATGGTCTCAAGATAGAAGAAGCTTTGGTCAAGAGAGGATTCCTAAAAACATACAATGAAGGAACAAACAATGAAAATTCCTTTATTCTTGACGCTACTTTGACCACCCACGAGCTACTCCATTCTATGGATAGATTTAACTATGCAGGGATGGACCTTAAACTAGACATCTCTAAATCTCATGATAAAGTTTTATGGGATTTCATCCCAAAGGTTTTGGCTAAGTTTGGGTTCAACAATTCGGTTATCAAACAAACTATGGAGTGTGTTAATATTGTTAAGTACTATGTTCTTGTGATTGGGTTCCCCTTTGGGTTATTCTTTGTTGGAAGAGGTATCGGACAAGGTGACCTCCTATCTCCCTATCTCTTCATCATGATTGCTGATGTGCTCAGTAGGAACTTTACTAGTTTTCTGTCAAAAGGCTTCATTATGGGCATCAGAGCGACTTCTTCCCTTGAACTGGTTGTTGTGTAGCAATTTGTGGATGCCACTTTTATTTTTGGGATAGCCTCTGTGGTGGAAGCCAAGAAATGGAAATCATGCCTTAACAATTATGCTTCATGTTCTGGTCAATGCATCAATTATAGTAAAAGCATGATCTATTTCTTTAACAACGCACCTATTTTGTAAACTAGAGTGATTGCGATTTTGGGATCTATTAGTGGGTCCCTCCCCTCGATCTACCTTGGACTCCCTCTCATGGTTAAGGAGGTTACACGTAACTTCTAGAATTCGATACTGGAAAGAATCCAAAGAAAGTTGGCTAGGTGGAAAGGCTCCATCCTAAGCCATGCTGGAAAACTCCAACTGCTCATAGTGGAGCTTCAAGGTATACCAACTTATTTCCTTTCCATATTTAAGATGCGTAAGTACATTGTTGATAAGTTTGAAAAAATTCAAAAGAATTTCCTCTAGTCTCGGATTGAGGATAAGAAGAAACTTGCTTTGGTTAAATGGGAAAAGGTATGCCAAGCCAAAAATTGTGGTGGCCTAGGAGTCAGGACTATTGTCAACACTAACAAGGATTTGATGGCCAAGGTTGGTTGGGATCAGTTAAGGAACACTAAGGATTGGTGCCAAATTTTTAATTCCAAATATCTTCAGGAAAAAGCTTTGATCAATTGCCTCTCAGAGTCTCACCCCCAGGTCTCCTTGGCCTGGAAGAGCATCTACAACACACACGACCTTCTAAGGAATGTGATTAAGTGGAAAATGGGCAATGGAAAGTAGATCAGATTCTGGGAAGATACGTGGCTAATTGAGACCCCTCTAATTTGTTCTGATTTTAGAACTCTTATGGGATCGACTCAGAGGTATTTTGGTATCCATATCAGTGATTATGTTTTTGGACCCCTTGAGGCTAGGGCTTGGAAGGACCTAATCCTCTATTGTCCCCAATATCATGACCTTTGTTGTTTGGCCTGGTCCCTCCAGGTGATCCTCTCTACCACCAGGTTTCCCTCTTATTATAGAGAAGATGAGTTTTTTTGGACCTTTGACAAACAGGGGGATCTTTTTGTTAGGTCGGTGTACAAACTGTTGATAAACCAAGGTAGTATAGAGCAACCTTGGAGGGAGATATGGAACCGCCACATGATCCATAAAATAAATTTCTTCTAGTGGACGACCTGCCATAATAGGATTCTTAGCTAAGACAACTTGAGGAAACGGGTATTTTTTATTCCCAATAGATGTTTGGTTTGTAAGTGCAGGGAGGAAATTGTCAGTTACCTATTATTACACTGCTCCTTTGCTGCTGAAGTTTGGGGGATAGCCTTTGAAAAAATGTGAGTCTCTTGGGTGATGAGTAAGGATCTTTTATCCTTCATCCTGGGCTGGAGTGGTCCCTATTCCCATCCCCTTCCTGGTGAAATTTGGAATCAGGTTCCTTCAGTTTTGGGCTAGTGTCTATGGAAGGAGAGGAATAACAAGGTCTTCTAGAATATTGAGAGGAATCCTAGGGATTTTTTTGGCATTGGTGTCTGACTCATTGAGGAAAACATATCCCTCTTTAATGGGAAACTATCAGAGAAGGGACCTCTTGATTACAAAATTAGAATGGCCAAGGCTTGGCACCAAGGGTTAGAGGCTAACTCGTTTGACAATTCAAAATCCTTAGCCAAGAAAAATACCAGATGGGAGCCTCTAGATAGAGGCTGGTTTAAACTCAATTTTGATGGGGCTGCTAAGGGAAACCTAGGTAGGGCTAGTATTAGTTGTGTGATTAGAGACCCTAGGGGGGTTATGGTTGCGAGATTTTTTGGAGGTATTGGTTTTCAGTCTTCTATTGGGGTGGAAGCTAGGGCGTTGCTCATGGGCCTCCAAATTTATCTCTTTGGGGATTGCTAATCTCCACATTGAAAGAGACTCTAAGTCCATTACTAATGCTATGAATATGAAAAAACTAATTGGCTGGAATACTAAGGATATCTTGTTGGACACTAGGTTACTTTTATCCAAAATTAGGGGTAAAAAAGTGATACATATATTTAGGGAGGCCAACCAAGTGGCAGATGCCTTGAATAATCTTGGCACTTGCTAGGGCTACTCTAAATGTTGGAGGAAAATGGAGAAGATACCACCAAAAATTCAAGATATCATCTTGAGAGAGCAAAGAAACCAATTATCATGATGAATTCAAATCTTTGGGTGTTGGGTGCTGGATGGGGGGTCCACTTGATTATCTTTTGGGTCTAGTGGATGAGCGCTAATACTGAGATGACCGATAGGTGGAGGGATTCTAACTTTTTGACTCATTATGTGTTTAGAGATCTTTGGGTGTTGGGTGCTAGTTGGGGGACCCACTTGTTTTTCCTTTGGGCCTGGTGGATGAGCTCTTTTATTGAGGTGGCTGATAGGTGGCGGGGCATAAATTTTGAGGTTTTTAATATGAATAAAAAAGGTGGATTTATGAAGGGAATAAGAAAGTACATGGCTTTGATGAATTTGAGAGGCTGTATCATGCGATCTCTCCTCTTTGGGATTGTGCAATATCTTATTTTAACTCATCATAGCCTCCATAAGACTATTAGTTTAAATACTAATTTGACCCCTCATTATGAAGGAATGATTCCTTCTAGCACCTTTGTGCTTTCTAGTTTAGCGTGGGTCTCATATTACACTCATAGGAATATTTCTATTTTTAGCCATACAACCAACTTGTCTTGTTTTTCGCATGCTTACTCCAAGGCTAAGGAACCTTGCATGCCCAACAATTCTTGTTTTGTTGTCTACAATCTTGCCAAGATCCACTTTTACTCCATTGTCAAGTCACCCTGTGGTGATTTTCCATTCCACACGTGGGACCTGCATGATGGGGTCATTACCCATTACTACATTTCTTGCCTAAACGACCTTGTGATGAATATTCTTTGCCCTGCTGGATTTTACAATTTGTGTCTTCTGCAAACTCTTTGGTTTTTTGCGTAGGTGGATAGTATACGTGGTGACCACGTTCAAACTAAGCCAAACAACTTTGATGAATTTCGAAAGAATCCTTTAGTCTGGAACATCTGTTTTGAAGGTGGCATTGCTCCTCTCATGGATATTTTGGTTGGCCATGACCCTAATTTGTCTAGCCAGTTTTCTAATTCATTGAAGGACTGAAGGGTCACGATAGGTGGAATTTATTTTGAAGTTAGTGAATAATTTTATCGTGCAAGCCACCAAAATGATGTGTACTGGGAAAAAATACGCTAAGCACACTAAGAAGTAGGACAATGAAAGTTTGGCTTTCCCTTCTTTTTGCTTATGGACCTAGAAAATTTGGTCAAGAAATGCAAAGAGCTAGCTAGCCTTAACCCTAATGACCTCCCACCTCTTCTGCTCCATCAAGGGCTCATCCTGAGAGTTTACCACTTCAACTTGGCCCTTTGTCCTCCCAAAGCCATCTTGGTTGTGCATGTTGATGAAATCAAACCCCTGACTGTTGTGAAAATTTCCTTGGCTAAGTCAAAAATCCCTCCCTAGAAATCCAATCTAGGTACCACGAGAAACTCCCAAGCCAAACCGACTACCAAAAAAGTAAAGGGAGGGTTGGGTAATGCACATGCTAGTGTAGAAACCAACCTCTATGATTTGAAGTCCACCCCAGAAAATTCTGCCTACAAGGCCAACACTGCCAAAAAAGGAAAGGATGGTAAGAAAGGTATGCTAGAGCCGAGTTTCAAAGAGGGGAAGGGAAAAAACATAATAGGAAAAGACTCTAAAGGAGATACTGTTGTGGAAAACATGGTAATGATTAGTGGGGAAAACACTATAAGGAGATTTGGGAGGCTAGAAAAAAATAGTAAAAAGAGATAGGTAATTGAGGATTTAGAGGAGGAGTAGTATGACAACAAAGAGTATAAGGATGAGGAAACCGAGGAAGAGGAGGATGAGAACATGGAGGCACCCCACTTTACCTTGGAAGACAACAAGTTTCCAAAAGAAACCTTGGCCTCTCAATATTTTCACCCCCCAGTTGATGAGCCTGAAGAGATCTCGGGGACTATGGATGTTGGGGAGGAGCCCTGTGCCTTGGAGAAGAAAATGGACACGCTCAACAAAAGGCTTCGTGGATTGAAACGATTTACAATGAAGTTGGGCCACTTCATCACTAGCACCCTGTCCACTATTATCAAGGAGGAGTTGGAGGGTAATAATGGACAAGAGAACAAAGACTAGGTTGGTGATGATTTCAAGGACCTCCTATTTAAAAACTGGGATAATGCTAGTTAGTTGCTGCTTGTGCTAGTGTTCTGACTTTTGGCTGACTTTTCATGGTTTGTGTGATGTCAAAGTGTCATCTCTATTACTTTTTTCTTCAATGTTAGCTTTTAAGACTTGTTCCTTTTTGGCCCTTGTGGCTCTTTGTGAAGGGTACAACACCTTGTAAATGCTACTTAACTTTAAAAAAAAAACCCAAGTTTTGGAAAAAATATAGAAATGTTGGAAACAATGATGTTGTAATTGAAATACAAAACACAAAACCAATATTCAATTTAACATTATCTCCTACTAAGACAAATCAATACAACAACCAAAGCGACAATCCAAATGCAAATCAAAACAACAATTTGAACAATGTTGGTTCTACATCATTACCATTCCAAAAGCCATCAAATCAGAGTAAATTCATGCCTTTAGGAAAATCATTGGAATCAACATTAAAGGAAATTATTGAAGCCAAAATTGCAGCATTAAAAGATCCATGAAATTGGGATCCACAAGTCAAACCATTTTGGTGGAATGACACATTACTGTGACTATCATAAAAATAAAGGCCACAAAACAAACGTCTGTTGGCAATTGAAACATTTGATCCAAGATCTAATTAAAAATAACAATTTTTTTTTTAAGGACCACAAACAAACAATGATAATGGGGCTTTCAAGAATCCTTTACCAAATTATGACAAAGGTGAATCATCATCTTCAAATGGTAAAGGAAAAAATGTAAACTATGTTTATGACTCCACTATTTTCCATATTGAAGTAGCTAAAGATCAAACATATAACACTCAAATCAATGATGACCATGACCATGTTGCTACTAAAAATAAAATAAATGAATTTTTTGTTGTTGGTAATAATATTGATGACGTGATTGCAAGTGATTATCAAATTCAAAATGTGGAAATTAATTGCAGTAATAATATCATTACAACAGATCATCAAACCACAAAAAATGTTGCAAATGAGAATCAAATTAATTTCATAAAAAATAGAGAAAATCAAGAATATCAACTAGTCAATGTGACAACAAGGGGACAAGATAAGGCAATACTAAAAGGAGCTGCCAATAAATCATCTGAAGCTCCTTCTACAATCAAAACAATTTCTACTCCTAAAAATTAGTACAACATAATCAATTAGTTGAAGAACATACCAGTACAAATGTCAATATTAGAACTCTTGAAAATATCACCAACACACAAGGAGATCTTAGAACAATCTCTTGTTGCTACAACAATACCCAATAATCTGAAAGCTGACCAATTCTAGGCTAGGGTGGGAGACTTAACTACTCATCACTATCTATCCTTTTTTGAGCATGATGATATATCACTAAACCATCCACACAATGTTTTCCTCCATATTGAGGTTCTCATTCAAAAAAACCGAGTCAAGTGTGTTCTTATAGATGGTGGAGCTGGTTTGAATATCTGTACTTTAAAACTGATCCATGCACTAGGATATTCTGAGAATGCTACTGATCCAAGAAGGAAAATCAAAATAAAAGAATATGATGATGAAGAGAGATCTTCCAAGGGAATTATTGTCTTACCTATCCAAGTAGGACCAATTGTGAAAGACATAATCTACCAAGTGTTAGATAGAGATCTGACATAAAATATACTTTTAGGACATCCATGGATTCATGAGATGCAAGTAGTACTGTCCACCTACCATTAGTGCTTGAATTTTCTAGTTAATGGAAAAGAAATAACCATATCATCTGATTCAAATAATCCCCAACAATGTAGCATGCTTAAGGAAACTAAAGATACTTTTATTCCTCATAACAGGGAAGCTAACACTCCAAATTCATCAAACATTGAAAAGAAAATTAATGTTTTATCAAAATGGGTTGAGAAGAAGGACCAATCAAAGGATAAAGGTTTGTTGATTCTACAATATTAAACAATGAAAAATCTTTATCAAATCAATTCAAAAGAAATATCTAGTTAACAAAAAAAGGCATGGGAGATTATTACATTCAACAATCTTTATGTCTTTCACAATTGCTGCCTTCACCAAGAACTTTTGGATAGCCTTCAACATCAATTCAACGATTATCACAACCTATCATAGTTTTAGATGGAATATTTGTATAGGATAGCACTTTGATTGATGAATCATAAGATAAGGCTATCTTGAATTGGATTTATAAAGATGAGGAAGCATCTACATCAACAACCCCCAACAAACAAAAAAATAAATATGGAAAAGGAAAGACAATCCTAGAGAAGATGGGCTATGAAGGACAAAGACCTATCAGTAAAAGGAAGGAAGGAACTGTAGAACCTATTCAACCTCACACACCTCAAACAACAAAAAAAAATAGATTGGGATATAAAGAAGAATCAAAAGAAGAAGCCATTGAGAAGTTTGTTGAATGAATCCTACAACTGCAAGTTAGTGATAACTATGAGAAAAAATCTAATGAGTATGAGTGGGATTCACTATCTGAGGTATCCTTTGAGGAAAAAGAAATGGATTTAGTACAAATGTATGCACCTAAGTGCGAGGAGTGACAAAGATTAGTTACTAGACCCCTTGTATTTGGATCATAGAATATCAATGACTCAAGCAAGGATGAACAAACTTCGAGCAAGATAGAATTGGAGGAGAGTAAAATCATAAAACTTGACACCCCTACCAAAAAAATTGATGACATTTCTATTCATACTTTCATTGCTATTTACCTTCATCAATCTGACGATCTTTTACCCTTACTACACCCCAAGCTTATTGACTGGGAACAAACTAAACCTTCTAACACACCTATCTTTGTAAATGATGATGCAATCATTAACTTTATTTGTTCTGAAAAACCTAACACAAGTTATATCCATAAAACTCATGATGAAGCTTCAAGTCAGGGGGTGTCAAATCTTCCAGCTGCAAAAATGAAAATATGAACAAAATATCTAATGGTGAAAACCATTTAATGGCAGTGTTGGATCTAGAAAAAGTAAATATAAAGAGCAAATTTCGTAGTGAAAAAATATTTGAGGCACTGAAAGATGGGGGATTTGAAACTCTTCCTGAGCATTATCATGAGAGATCATCAGTGCCGGTTGATCCAACTTAGCCTGTTAATGTGGACGCAATAGATAAAGTAAAGTCATTACATCTAGCAACATCAATGATTGAACAGGAAAAGTCTTAGTTCACCAAGTTATTTGAAGAAAGACAAATCAATTTTGCTTGGTCTTACTCTAATATGAGAGGCTTAGACCTAGATATCCTCATGCATCATCTATCTTTACCAATGGGAGTGAAACCTTTGTAGAAAAATGCACCCATAGATTGCCTTGTTGGTGAAGGTAGGACTCAAGAAATTTTTAGATATTGGTTTTAGTCGTCCAATTGATTATGCTGAGTGGATATCAAATATTGTACATATTTCTAAACTAGATGGAAATATCTAGATATGTACTAGCTTCAAGGATCTCAACAAGGCATGTCTGAAAGATGACTTTCCTTTACCAAACATTGACATTATTGTAGACTTGACAGTTGGACACGCCATGTTATCGCTTATGGATGGATTCTGAGGTTATAATCAAATCAAGATAGCACTAGAGGATTAAGAGAAGACAATGTTCACCTGTCCATGGGGAAAATTTTGCTAGAACGTGATCCCTTTTGGTTTGAAAAACGTAGGGCGTACATATCAGAGAGCAATGACCACCATCTTCCATGACATGATGCATACTTTGATGGAGGACTATGTGGATGATCTATTGGAAAAATCATATACTAGACAAGGACATCCTGAGATCCTAAATAAAAAAATTACTCATCTACAAAAATTCAATGTCAGATTAAATCCCAAGAAATGTGTGTTTGGTGTAACATCGGCAAAGCTTCTAGGGTACATAGTTTCAAAGAAAGGTATTGAAGTGGATCCCATAAATTTCAAGGCTATTATGGAGATGTTGCCACCTAGAAACATCAGTCAATTATGGTCTCTATAGGGAAGGCTTTAGTCAATCCGAAGTTTCATTTCTCAATTGGCAGACAAGAGTCATCTGTTCAATCACTTGCTACATAAGGATGTCTCTTTCAGATGGGATGAAAAATGTGAGACTACTTTCAATCAACTAAAGCAATATTTGATGTCTCCACCAATACTAGTGGCACCTATAGAAGGAAATCCATTACTACTTTATATACCAACAACAAAGATTTCATTGGGGATTTTATTTGCACAGGAAGATCCTTCAGGAAATGACCAAGCTATTTATTATATCAGTAGAACCTTGAATGGTTATGAGATCAGTTACACCTTCATTGAGAAAGCTTATTTGGTGGTAGAATTTTCTACTCAAAAGCTGCACCATTATATGTTAACTCACACAGTTAAACTCATAGAAAATATTGATCCACTAAAATACTTAGTAAGGTTTCTTTAACAGGAAGGCTAACCAAATGGGTCATGATCTTGAGTGAATTTGATATCCAATATGTAGATTGCGAAGCGATCAAGGGAAAAGTCATAGCTGATTAGTTAGATGAAGCACCTCTATAAGATAATCAACCAATGAGCTTTGAATTTCCTGATGCGGATGTTCTAACCATCACACCACAACAATGAATTCTATATTTTTATGGATCATACATGAAACATGAATTAGGTGCTGGAATATTATTTGTCACACCTCAAGGACATACCATTCCAAAATAATAAAGACTCAACTTTCCTTGTACAAATAATGTAGCTAAATATGAGACATTAATCATTGGCATCAAAGTAGCAGTTGAATGGAATATCACAGAGCTACAGGTCTATGGAGATTCACAACTAGTCATTAATTAGGTAAATGATGATTATCAAATAAGGGATGAAAATTTTCTTCCATATAAGAAAATGGTGGATGATTTCAAGAAGTACTTTGTCCAGATCAAATTTTTAAAAATACCAAGGATGGATAAAAAAGCCATTGATGTTATGGATACAATTGCTTCTCTCTTGCAAATACTAGAACAACAAAGAAATTATGATTTTATGGTGGAACAAGTTTCTAATCCCACCTACAAAAATTGTGAATCCCGAGTGATATGCCATATCGTTGACCCTAAAACCTCCATCTATCAACAGATTTATAATTACTTGAAAGATAATACACTTCCACTTAACCTTTCCCAAAACCAAGAATGAAATTTCATTCGCCAAGCCACATGACATACCTTGATTGATGATATAGTTTACCATTGAGGTCTTGATGGTACTCTCCTACAATGTCTAGAACATGACAAATCTGAAACAACCTTGCATGAAATTCATGAAGGTATTTGTGGGACTCACTCAATTAGTCTAACTCTAGCAAAGAAAATCCTCTGTTTGGGGTATTATTGGCCGAATATGGAGGAGGATTATTTTCAACATGTAAAGAAATACCAAAAATGTCAAATCCATGGAAACCTTATACATGCACTAGCATATGAACTACAACCCTTTACATCAACATGGCCTTTTTGTTAGTGGGGACTGAATCTGGTAGGTAAAATTCACCCTTATTCATCCAATGGACATAAATTTATCATTACAACCACATAATACTTTACAAAGTGGATTGAAGCTATACCTCTAACCATGGTCAGAGGAAAAAAAAATTCATCGTTTATCTTAAATTACCTCATCTGTCGGTATGGTGTTTGTCAGTAATTATCCACCAAAAATGGCAGAACTTTTAAGAATCATGATGTACAAGAAATATGTGAGTGGTTCCATATCCAACATCAATTTTCAACACCATTCTATCCTCAGATAAATAGCTAGGTAGAGGCCTCAAACAAAACTATATTGAAAATCTTAAAGAAAATGGTCAACGATGTTGGACATGATTGGCACATTCAACTGAATCATGCTTTATGGGCATATAGAACCAGTGTTAGAACACCTATAGGAGCTACACCATATTCCTTGGTATATGTATTAGAGTCCATTCTACCTATTGATGTTGAAATACCATCACTCTGTGTGTCACTAAAGGGGATCATTTCAGATGACAACTATCAAGTGTCTAGAATTCAAGAGCTGGAATTGTTAGATGAGTGTCATCAGGAAACTATGGATCACTTGAAATAATATCAATAGAGGATGTCCAAAAGTTACAATCACATATTCAAACCTAGGGCATTTTAGGTTGGTGAGTTGGTATTAAAGGAAAACCCTCGCAATCAATAGGATCATGAAATGAAGGGTAAGTTTAAACCAAATTGGATAGGTACCTTCATCATCATATCACTCTATGGATTAGGAGCTTATCAATTGTCTACAATTGAATGGGATTTTTTCAATGAACCTTTGAATAGTATCCATCTCAAAAAGTTCTATACTTGAAATATCTAGTGCATGGTGAAAGTTTTGAAAAATACGAAAACAATAGAAAATATCCTGATAAAAATGGTCACCTTGATGAAAAATTGGGAAACAGGCATCTTGGTGACAACAAAAAAAGAAAAATATTAAGAAAATACCAAAAAAAAAAAAAGAAAAATATAAAATATAAAATCTGAAAATTGCAATAAAAAAAAGTAGTGAAAACCTGGCAATTGACGCTATTTGTGATAGACTAGCTATTCCATCTGATTGAGCACATCTTGGCTATTTGATTTCACCATCATTATGCTTACTATTGAGAACCTCATGTACATATCCTTGCAATGTGGTCGTGTCTCACCCTAGATTGGGGGGAAAATCCTGAACTCACTGGGGGAAATAAACTACAGGCTTAAACAAATAGACACATTAGTATGACAATGCAACAAACACAATGATCATAGGGAAACCCAATAATGAAAAATCAATCATCACTTATCAGAAGATCAAACTATCCAAATCAAACAAGCTTAAATCAATCAATAAAATCAAATCTATATGGATGATATTATTTTGAATCATGATTTTATCGCTTTAGGTTGAATGCTCAAATGTTGTACTTTGATTTTTGTTACCATATCTTTGGAGAAACTCGATGATGTATTGAACTAGGGAAGCAAGGAAGGAGTATGATTTTTCTTTGTCTGCTATCTATGAATTGATCATTATTGCTATGTGAATTGTCATGAGACATGCTCTACCAAGTATCACTTATGACATTTTAGATTCACATAGGCAAATGATTTATTCTTGTCTATTTATGCAAGGAATTCTTAGGTCATCTCAATTTAATTATACCTAGATGCTTGTGTTAACTTGAAATACCAAAAATCATAAAAGAAGTACTCAAGTCATCATGGTCTAACTTATACCATCGATGCTTGTACTCACTTTCAACATTTTAAAGGCTCAATGATGATAAAAAGCATGATACATGGATTTTTAAGATTACAACTTTTGCATATGTATATTTTCATGGTTAAGTTATATTGAATTCATATTAGATTTGCATCTACACAATAGATTGCATCGAGGTTGGAAAATATTTCAAAAACAATTTTATCTTTATCATTTATGGGCTGAGTATACATGACATTAACAAAAATATTATCATTATCATATAGTTACATAATCATTTGCATAACACATATATTTTCATTATCATATCATTTATTCAATTACATCACATCATATATTTACATTAGAAAATATAAAAAAAAAATCATGCATATAGTGGTATCCTCATTGACATTATCATATCATACATTTTTCCATACTTTGAATCATACATATTTGCATCAAAAAATATAAAAAAAATTGCATCACAATATCATTCACATTATGAGGTCATCTCATAGAATAATCACATTATGTTGGTTGTGTCACACCCATACTGGTGGTCTGAGTGTGACTATGAGTTGATCTAGAATGAGCATAGCTCAACCTTTGCTTTGCTGTCACAATTGCATGATATCAGATCCTATAATACTCAACCTCTCTAGTGACTCGAGTGACCTCTCTCATCATATCACCTACAAAGGTCCCATCCACCACTCTCTACAGTCTATCGGCTAAGGCCACTATCTTCTCACCATGTTTTCTAACAACATCTCTCCCTGCTATCAATGTGGATACCTATGCTTGTGCCTATGCAGCCTAAGCCTATTCCTATATAACCTAAGACTGCACATGTGCTAACTGACCCTACAGTGTCTGAACCTACACCTATAAAGCAACAATATTTGTCTACTACTGCTATGAGGGTAGTCCAATCTGCACATTGCTATGTTATTTCCACCAAGGATCTCCTTCGCCAGGGTACAAAAAAGTGTCTAACATCAAACGCTACACCTCTACCACCACCACCACCCCCATTTCCATCATCTTCATTGTCATCATCCCCATCATCATCACTACTCACTACCTCCACCTCTACCATCTCCTCCTCCACCATATCATCCTCGTCACCTCCATCTCTCCTCCTCTACTTGTGACCATGTACTACTTCCCTCTCCTCCTCATCCAATAATGGAAATACCTCATTTGGGTTGGAGATCCCTGGGAATGGGTGTAAGAACAAGTACTGCATATACTCCTCAAACATTAGAGCCTCAATCACCTCTAGATTGTAATCCTAGATAATCGACTATAACCCTTGATACTCCTCCACTATTGCATCATGGGAAAGGGTGGGCCCCCACTCTGAAGCATCCATTTGTTATCATGCATAGTGTTTGACACCATGTGGCATACCCTATAATCTCCCATACTTCCGCATAACCCTCCTCAGTAGAAATCTCTCAATGATAAATCAGGTCCTCCCTATATCATCCTCCACCCACTGCTCACATCCGATATAGGGATGCCATACAAAACTCTCCAGATCATCAAGCATACATCTCCAATAATCTAATTTTCCTAGCCTATACTGGACAATTGGACCTATGTATCCATGTACATATTGTCTCCCAATTGGCTGTTGTCTATCTGCATTGCGGTGTGTGATGGCAATATGATCCCATGCCCATATCTATAACAATGTCAATCTGGATGATAAACTACACCCTCTGAGGTAAAATACCTAGTGTAAATCATGGTATACATGGGCTAACATACAACAACCCCAAGAATATCTAGTACCTTGTACAATCATTTGCTCCAAGATCCATCCCCAACCAATTGAAAGTCCCTTCTGGTCATGAAATAGTAAACCCCCAATGAAACCAACAAGCACTGATGGTAGTGTAGTGTATGCATAAACCATCTCCCTCCAGGGAATATCATAACCACATATCTAGTCATCCTCAAAAAATCTGCACAAGGCATCAGTACCTCCCTACTCAGTATGATTATACAATACAAGTTCTCCTACCACTAGTATCTTTAGAATACGGTATACATCCTCTGAGTTCATTTTCATCTCACCAATAGGTAAGTGAAAGGTCTTATGCTTGCTATGCCACCTCTCTGCTAAGGCTGTCAGGAGACCCCTATTAATTCTAATTTGGGGCATATCTAGAAGGGAGGACAAACAACATCATGCAATCACAATGACCTTAGGCTGCACTAGTTGAGGTATCAAATCCCATGTCCTAGGGAAAAACTCATGAATCTGTAGATTCACCAAAGGCTCCTATCATCACAAAATTCGCAAATCAATAATCAATTAAAATCAATCAGCCTTTCAATCTAATCAGTTCTTGGTGAGACTTTGATCAAATCTCATGAGCATCAATCTATCATTCAACCTCACCTATCATTAGGTTTATCTATCATTCAACCTTGCCTACAATGAGGTTTTTCTATCATTCAAGCTTACCTATCATGAGGTTTTTCTATCATTCAACCTCGCCGATCATGAGGTTAATCAATCAAATTATAATTTTTCCTCACCTATCATGAGGTCAATAATCATCAATCAATCATTGAATCTCACCTATCATGAGATGAATAATCAACTAAATCTATTAGAATCATCAATCAAATCAAACCAAAGGCTGACATTCCTAGCAACGTCTCATACATAGGATCTTATATCCATTAGATTGTCCAAAAGATGCCCTTCATCATCATCTCCTTCCTTTATCATATTTTCCAATGTACTATTCCATTTATATTTCATCTCATGCAAGGAAATAAACTCAAGATCTGATGAAATCTCCTTGTCAATTATTTCTGCAACAATCCTCTTAATGACCTTTCTTTCATCAGATAAATCCTGTTGAGCATGTTGCAATATCCTTCTATGCCTCATGAGAACTTTTGTTTTGAAGATTAATATACTCATACATTTATCCATGTAGCCAAATTCTTAATCCTCCAAAATAGAATACTCAATTGCATCTGCCTTGGGTACCCTTTTCAGAATCCTCAACTTTTGCATATAGTTTGCATATTTATCTTCTTCTTCTCCTAGAGACTTAGTATATTTTTCTAGGGACTTGACCAACTCACTAACCTTTGTATAACTCTTTGAACCAGAAGTGAAACTCTCATATATCTCCTTCTTAAGAAGTTCAAACCATCTGTCCATCATCTGAACCTTTCTTTTCATCTCGGTCAGATTATCAACTTGCTCTAGACTCATTAATACATCAAATTCTAATGATGTTGGATGTACGAAAGTAAAGGTGGTGAGTTCCTTCAGAAATTTTTTCATTTTCCCCACTTGAGCACTGAGCTCATCCTTGGCTTGCTTGTTCTTGATCAATCTCAACTTCATAGTGGTAGCCACAATGTCAATGAGATTCATCTATTGATTCCTTGTCTACTTTCCCAAATTGATAGTACTCACTTGATAATATAAAGCTTGTAGCTCCTTGTCATCCTTATTAGCTACTGGAGTTGTAATATTTTCCACCAAGTACCCATCATCAGTGAGCCTCATGGAATAAATGGCTTGAGGCTTCACTTTTTCTACCTCTTTTATCATATCATCCCATGTCACTAGCTAGGCTTGAACTTGTTATCATTTCTCTAGATTTAACTTAAGCCATGTAGGGGCAGCTAGTTGAGGCGTTACCTATTGAGTACTAGGAGGTCTTGATGAAGGAGGTGTAGAGGATATTATTACCACTTTTTTCTTAGAAGAATTCCTCTACTTATCTTCTTTCTCTCTGATAAATCTCTCATACTCTAACCTCCCATTTCCAACTCTTATCTCCTCCAAATTTTTTATCTCTAACTCTTTATGTGCAGGTTCTTCTTCATCCCTTAGTATTTTCTACTCTAGTTCCATTGCATGAGATTCCTCCTCTACTACTTTTTCTATATCAACTTTCTCCTATTGTTCAAGCTCTTGTACATGGGCCTCTTCCTTAGATTTGTTTTGGTCTTCTACAACTTTATCTAGTTTAGATTGCTTTTGTGCTTCTGCAAGCTCTTTCTCTCGAGCTAGCTCTTCATCCTTCCCTCTTTGTTCCTCTTCCTCATTAGCTATCTCTTTAATATTTTATCTTTGAGAACCTTATAATATTTATTTTTGTTCATCCTTTGTTAAAATATATCTCATTTCAACCTCATTCCAAAGGATTCCTTCCTCGAATCTAGTGCCCTCTTCTCCAACTTCTTCCTTCCCAAGATATTCTTCATATTTTTCTCTTTCTTCTTCATGAAGTGGATTTTCCTCATAGTCCAAAGGCATGGGTGATTCTGTCACATCAATTATCAAGGGACTTTCTTCTTGAGCAAATTTTTTTACATAGTTAATGGTGCAGTGGGAGGGGTATCATTAGTTTGCATAGGAACAATAAAAGGACCTTCCTGGGAAGTTTCCTCTCTAGGGTACACTAAAGCCAAAGGTTGAACACCAAGACATGCAATAAACCATGCAATGGAAACATAAGTGACTTTAGCCTTTGCTAAGGCTTCAATAACCTTCTTCATTGAGATTTCTTCCTTTGCTGGGGTAGGTTATTCAATAGTTTTAAGACCCTTCTTCAACCTCTTATATTGCCTTATTTCAATTGAGGAAGTGGGCTCACTATTGGAATATTTATTCCTTGAGGTCTTAACCCTTAGGTGTTTGATATGAAGGTTAAGCCATTTCAAACTCCTCTCCACAACTACTTGTGAAATTTTATTGATATTTGTTTCCTCCTTTTTGATCTAGTTGATTGGATCCAAATCCTTCGTAGCCACTTTATCCATTTCATACCTAGGATCAAGAATCATTCCATCATCTGAAGTCCCTTCTGGTATATCCTCTTTAATCTCGAAGTCCTTTATTTGGGGAACGATCAATCTTTCATATCCTCTTTTTCTCACTTCAAACTGATCTTGCAAATTTTCCCAAAAGTCCTCAAGAAGTGACTAATGGATGGAGAACTGTGAAGCATATAGACCATTCATTTTTTTCTTTGGATCAAATTCCTTCCTTGATGTATGAAGCTTCAAATTTATAGACTAATATTACTTTGTTGCTGATTTGGTTGCTACAAAAAAAGAACAAGAATAAAAGCCAAATTGCATTGGAATTGAATGACATCTAGCCTTGTGTTTATCTGAATGCTTGATATTTACCTCACCTTCTTGACAAGAAAATTCCATCAAGATCCATCTATCACCACAACACCTTGTTAGTTTTAAATGGTTCTTGTCATATCAAAATAGTCTAATATAAGTGGATTTGGGGTATTGGATAAACTAACTTCCCTACTCTTGAATGAAATCCATGGCCTCCCTTGAAAACCTGAAGCCAATGTCTCTTGTAAGTTGATTAATGAAAACATAAGAAAGTGCATCATCAACTCTTTTAAAGTGTCTTTCTATGACCTTCAAATCTAGTTTATCATAATTTTCACACACCTTCTTCTAATCTAGACCATCCTCAAGTGATTGTACAACTGTCAATCCCGAAAACCTTCCCATCCTTGCATCATAGCAAAATTGCATAAGAAGACATATCAAATGTCCTGATTTCCGTTTTATTAGTTGGTTATGAATATTGTCTGAAATTATATGTCCCCAATCTAAATGTTGTTGCCCATCCATAATTAATTAGATAAATGGGAACATATAATTATCAAAGGCATGAGAATCCAATTTTCCAATTTCTCTAGCTAGCAAGGTGATCATGTCCCCTATGTCCTCAAAACATCAGACCTCTTGGGCTTAGATGACATCTTCTTCACTAATTTTTTCTTTATTTTGAGCCACCTCTTGTTGATGAGATTTTTATTCCCCTCATCATCTACTTCCCACCATTTCAATGCATCATCTTTGGACATGATTTTAAGATTGGGGTGAGGAGGAGGACCAAATACTAGTCTAATCATCCTTGAGGTCAAATATATGATCTCATTTCCCCATGAATCAATACACTTCCTCTAAGCTGGATTATAACCCTATGCAACAACTAGTATGCATTTTGGGCATTGCATGACAATAGGAAATGTGGTCACATGTGCCAACCCTGAATTTGCAATATTATTGGCCCTTAGGGTATCATCATGAAATTAATTTAAATCAATATGTCTTACCAGTGTATCAGTGATCTTCATAACCTCAAAATTTTTTTGGATGGCATCGAATTCCCATGGAATTTGTATTTCATTACGTTGGGAATCTAGTCTATTTTTAAATTTCTAGCCCTTGTTCCCTTTGATGCTCCTTTAATAGCTACTTCTTCCTTTGAATCAATTTTTTTTTAATACCTACAAAAATGAACTTCATTAGAATAAGAGAAGAAATGTGAGGGGGTGAACTAGCACAAGCATTCATATTAAGTTCTCATTTAGGAAATTTTCCCATTTTACAAGTTAATCCAATGTTTTCAGGTTTCAAGTTTAGGATAGAACCAAGAACTTGATCATTTTAAGCTTAACAATGAACTATGTTAGAAGTCAAGATCGGGGAACACCTTGAACATGACCCTAATATAACACCCTTTCAATAATATTGGACATTTAAATCAGGCTTTAAATCAAAACTTCCTATGTTAAAAGACTATGTCAAAATGTGAAATCAGGTTAAAACCCGGCTCAGAAAACTGTGGTGGTAAGAAGGTTTCAATTACGTTCTCGGATCTAATCCTAGAATGTAGTCTAAAATCAGGATCAAGATGTCATCAGATACATGACTCTTAAGCAGTGAAAATTCCTAAGTATTTTTCCAAATTTTGATCCTAATAAGATATCAAGAGTTAGAATCAGGATTCAAATTGAAAATAGACCCTTTAGAACGTGATCAATTATGGGTCAGTTTCGAGTTCCAATGCCACCATTGTTTTAGAATTCAGAATTAGGATGGCACCCGATAGTATAACTTAATACTATATAAAGGGTTCAATTCCCTTCCAAAATCTAATCTTGACAGTAATGCAGGGATCAAAATCAGGGCATGAGTTGACACTTGGACAAAAACCCTAAACACATTAAGGTCACGACACAAAATCTGATTCTGATGAAAGATTGGAAATCAGAATCAGGACATGGATAGGGCTTGGACCTGAGTAGTTGAAATAAGAAAAAGGTTAGTTCTAAAACCTAATTTTGATGAGAATCAAGAACCGAGATCAATACAACACCAAATACAAAGGAAACTACTAGAATTAACAATATTTTAATCATGCCTTCGAGATCGGGATCAAGAAAGTTTCAACACATAATATAAACCAATTCAAAAAGTTAAACATATTTCTATTTGATTTGGTAATCAGACATGGGAGACCATAAGGTTTCAACTCACACATTGCAATAGTTAGAATTTTAAAATTTATATAAATATAGAATAGTCTCGATCGGGTAGTACAAAAACCCTAGCCAAACTAGGGCACACCGGATGAAAAACCCGCACCAAAAACAAAATGCAAAAAAAATTGAGAATGAAAGAAAACCCAAATGAAAAGGGTGCAAGGAAAATGAAACAAAATAGGAGAAACAAAAATAATGAATGAAACATGAACCAACAAAATAAATGAACAAACGAGAAACAAAATGGAAAGCACAAAATAAAAGACCTACCTCAAGAAATGTGATAGAAAATCCTTCACATGATGAGAAACCAAAGCTCGACCTAAATCTACAACCCTTCACTTCACTCAAGCTTACTCCATCGAAATACACAAGTGAAAATGAGTGAAAACTGAGGAGCTAAGGGAATAAAAACTCGCTCGCATGTGTGAACAAGTTTCCACTAATTTGGGGTCATTTAGGCATCAAAATAGGGGCAGAGGCCATACATGAGCCATCATAAAAATAGAAGGTAGGTGGGATTCAAGATAAGGAAGGAACACAACACCAAAACCTTTAATGAGTGCAAAGTTTTGACAAAGTTCCAAAATCCGAACCTTGAAAAGCAAGGATGGACATGGGAATCGAGATTGGGAAGGAACCCCAAACAAGCACTTATTAAAGTTCTTAGTTCTAATTTTGATTTGATGTTCTATTTTGAAAAAAAAGTAAAGACGAAAGGGGGTTGGAAATCAAGATCGAGATAGAAATGGGAAAAATAACTTTGGAAAAGTTCTTGGTTCCAATTTCATCCTCAAGTATGATTCTGACAAATGAAAAACACACAAGGAAGAAAAAGAGAAAGTCGGGATCAAAATGAAAACATGAACTCACACTTTTAAGGGTGCAAAGTGACAATGTCAATCTGATACCCAATCTCAATAGAACAAAAACACACAACGAAAAAAGTGGGGATTGAGATTGGGATGAAAATTAGAACCTAAACTTTGAAAAAATATCAAGTGCTAGTGATAATCCGAAAGCCAAACTCGACCAAAAAAGGAAAACAAAGATTTGGGAGAAAAAGGACAACTTCCAAAGCTCAAAAAAGAAAACCAAAGATACAAACAACAAAGGGGGACCCATTTTGATTAAAAATAAAATGGGGTGGTTATGCAAGGCATAACAATTGGTGAATCGACTGGAAAAATGGTTTTCCCATTTTACAGATATTGAAGGATTCAATCACCTAGAACCTCTTATTTATGAATATTTTAACTTGAGCCTAGTTAGTTACAACAAACATGGTTGAATTGGAATCTTAAAACATGAATCAAAATAAAAAATTTAAATTTGAGTGTGTTCATTTGTGGTACATCCTTTCCTTGATGAATTTATCTATCCTTAAAACAATTGTATTGGGATTCAAGCTACGTGGGGTGAGTCACTTTAGCTATCATGCAATGATATCCTGGGCATTGCTCCACTACCAACCAAGTGTCTATAGCCTTGATGGAGTGACCTCTACTTCTCTCAAAGCATTGCTATACTACTAGCCAAGTGTTCATAGCCTCGATAGAGACACTTGAATCACCCTTGTAATATTGAGTTTAATTTGACATTTTATACTTCTCTTTTCTTTTCCTTTTATATTTTTCTTGAAGTACTTATTTTCTTATCTTTTCCCTCAATACTCAAACATAATAATTTGAAAATTAGGTTGGTAACTATGATGGACCTCATGACAGTGTTGGGACTTGGATTTTTCACTTGAATCATGAATATAGTCATCCTAAGACAAATAGGCCCTCAAGGAGACAAATGATTTTATCTAATATGTGACAGATCTAGCCATATTTTATGAGATCACTTAAAATATACTTGTTTGTTCCGACCTTTCAAACTATCATTAAGATGGACATCAAATTTAAGTTTTTAAATGAAAAAGATCAATAGATATACCTAAAAATACTTAAATCAATTGATCCATCATAGTACCCTTAGTATGCATTGGATAACTACCCATTTTTCTAAAATGAAGAAAATGAAAGTCCTTAGAAACATAAAGAAAACAACGAAAGGCAATAAACAAACAAACAAATAAAAAAATAGAAAAAAAAGAAACAAAGAAACAAAGAAACAAGAAAACAAGAAAACAAGAAAACCACTAAACTACATATATATAAATGACAGAGGACAAAGCCTTCATGGGCCAAAGTAATGTTTGAGAAACTACCCATTGACTGGAAATGTAATAGGTTCTCCTATTAATTGCTAATATGGAAAGCATTCTCATTAAGGATCTTAACAATCTCATATGGACCCAACCAAAGTCTATCAAAATTTTGGTGATCACCCTTCTTTTTTGTAGCCTTATCCCATAATAGCAGAATGTATGATATTTTCAAGGCCTTGGTTTTAGCTCTATTGTAAAACCAACATTTGACTACGACCTGATGCTTGGAAAATTATTGCAAGGTAGCATCGCTCTATTCTTCTAGATTCAAAAAATTACTTAACCGTACTTATATCCTATCATCATTGGAATAAAACTCTTACATAAACTAAAAAATGAGTATCTATAGATAGATAGGAAATAATAGGACTTGGCCATAAAATAATTTAAATGGAAAGTTTCCTAAGGAGGCTTTAATTCTAGTCCTATCCACCCATAAGGTGAACTTCAGTTGTGTATGCCAGTCCTTACGATTACTTTCTAATTTATTTTTATTACTTTCAACAAATTCTTATTGGTAGACTTAGCTACCCCATTTTCCTATGGATAATAGTTGGATGAGTATTTTAAAAATATATTATATTTAAATTCCCATTGAATGAATTGTGCAAAAGAAAAGGTTGGGTTGTTATCACATACCAAAGAAAATGGTACCCCAAACCTCGTAATGATATGTTTGTTAAGGAATTTGATAACCACATCGGTGGTGTAGTTTTTGTAAGGTTGAGCCTTAGTCCACAATGTGAAATAATAAGTTGCAATCAAGATAAACTTTGTGACCTATAGAAAAATTTGGATTAACTACCCTTAAAAAATATAACACCCATTGGGAAAATGAGCTTACCTCATACACAGGTTGTAGGGGCATCGCTAGATTGTGATCCCTAGATGCTGAAGTTTGACATGTATGACATGTCCTAACGTGTTGATGAAAATCTTGGAACATGTGGGGATATTAGTAGCCTAATCTCAATATTTGATGTTCCATTGTATTGGCTAAACCATCTCCAATACCATGTCTACTACGAAATTCAACAATGGCCTGCTTCGAATGCTGCTTATCCAAAAAATGTAAATAGACACCCTCACTATTGAATTTGACCCCGATTTTTGATGGACGTTCATCCGAATTTCGACGATCTATTGTCAACCGACCAAAGAATTATAGAAATAGGCACCGTTGCTCACTTTTCATCCGCATCCCAACGGACTGTAAAATGTCAAACGCATGACGCATGTTTGTCGGAACCACGACGCACCTTTCATTGATCGTGCAAAGAACAATGGATGGACCATGGGTGGCATACTGTCGATGAAGCATCAGAGTAGCGACATTCATTCTTTGGAATCGGGACACCAGTTTTGTCGTTCTCATGATGAACAGTACCCGGAGAACATGCGATGAACCGTCGATGAAGCGTCGGAGCAACGAAATTCATTCATCAGAACTAGGACACCAGTTTCATTTCTCTAGTGACGAACCATAACTAGAGCACATTTGGCATACCATCAATGAAGTGTCGGAGCAACGACATTCATTCATCGAAACTAGGATGCCGGTTTTGTCCCTCAATCCACAAACCATAACTGGAGCACGTGCAGTGTACTGTCGATGAGGCGTCAGAGCAATGAAATTCATTCATCAGAATCAAGACGCTAGTTTCATCACTCGAGTGACGAACCATACCTGGAGCACGTGTGGTGTACCGTCGATAAAGCGTCGGAGTAGCCACAATCATTCATTGGAACCGAGACACCAGTTTCGTGGCTCTAGAGACGAACAGTACCTGGAGCATGTGCGGCGTACCGCCGATGAACCATCGGATTAACAACATAAGTTCATCGAACTCGCGATGAAATAGGCAAGTCGTCATGGCAATATTTTGTGGATTCATTGCAGATTCATTGGATGCTTTTTGTAGTTCGTCGCAATTTTGACGGAACAATGCAATTTTTTTAAAAAAAAAGTTAATCGTTGAAATGTAGGCATATCAGGGAAGATCAATACTATTATAGAAATCAAAATTGCGTGAGAAGATATATCGGGATGATTGGATCAAAATACTTATTGGGGTGACTTTGGGTGATATATAAAAGTAGTAGGAGGCTCCAAAGTGCATCCATAGGGATAATGACAAGACATAAGGATAGGTCAATCAAATAGAGAAAGTTGATGTGCCAAGACCATGAGCATTTAATAGGGGTAGTAAAAGACAATCTAGATTTTCATCAATGCTCAGATTTAAAGGAAAGATTGAAAGACTTCATTATGAAAATTTAGATCACAATATGATTAACCGTGTTTGGACAAATGCAATGACATTAGTGTCAAGAGTTAAGAGGCCATTCAACTTTGCATTTCAATAAATTATTGTATGCATTGAGTAACTAGTGTTTAGAAGGTAGAAAAAGGATAGTCATATGACTGTTTAAAATTACAAACATCATGTCAGTTGTTGTGTTTAATTAGGCTTATAGAGGTAGAGATTTATCATTTTTTGCATACATCTGCAATCCAAGCTCTATGCCTGCATTATTTGGTTACTAGGTATGAGAAATGGGCAATGAATAATTGTAGAATATGGAGGCTATGGATGATATTATGATGGCCACATTTGATGTTGATCAACAATTGGAGCAAAATATAAAACCTATGATGAGTCATGAGATCAAGGGGACTATCATGGACAACAAGCACAACCAACGAACTGGATTATAATTTTGCTAAAAAAGAAAAATCAAACTAGTGAATATTAAACTACAATAGAATCTAAATTTGTGGAAAATGAGCAATATGGTGAGAAAAAGTACCTGTAGTGCATCTTGGATACTTAGCTAGTGTACTAAAAAATAGGATTGCAAACCCAAAATTATTCACTTTGGAAATTCAATAGAAAAATACATAATGTTATCCTAGATACTTAGCTCTTAGACAGTCAATAAAACAATATGAGCATGATTATGAATGGTTTTACCTAGTCCCACTCTTGATCTCCATGTTTGACAACCTTCTCTTTAAGACCCCATGAATCCACTATGATCCATTGCTGCCAAAAGAGATATTAATGTGTAAACAAGGCAAAATATTTAGACAAATTGGTTGTTGATTTCTTCTAAGAAATTTAGAGACTACAAAAAGAAATACCTAATGGGGATCATGTGGGCCTCCTAGAGAAAGCACTGCAATATGACCTTGAGCAGAAATGAAAAACTTTGGATTAGCTTCACAGTAAATCCTAACAACATGACATTGAAAGTTGCTCAGGTACTAGGTCCTCTCCCCTAGATTAAATTAAGGAAAACATTTTTGTAAACACAATATGTATTGAAGAATATGAATGTAAAGGAAAATGGATATTAGCAAAACATAAATGTAAATAAAAGTAGTGTGAGTAGAAAATGAATTGAAATTGGTCTTGAACAAATAAAATCATACCCAATTAGCATTAAGTTATACTGACCTTGTACTCATTGCCATTGTCAATCTTGAAGGTTACTTTGATGCCTTTTGCAGAAAGATGTGTAATGCCATATTTGAAATTATGCAGATTATTTTTTTATTTTTTTCTCAATTTTGATATTTTCTTTAAAAAATTCATAGAAAAATATGTAATGTCATATTTGAAACTTACATATTTTAATTTTACTAGTTCTGTAATTATAGGATATGATTCCAACGTGAAATGCATTGGCAATATGTTGTATGAATGAAGTAAACTATGCAATTGGCAGGTGTAAAGCCAAATTCCTTAACCCTTACCAGCATCCTTCTTGCCTATTTTAAAACATGTGCTTTGGAACAGAGCATGAAAATCCATATAAGTATAATGAAAAGGAGATTTTTGTCAGATATTATATTACAGTAAGTTGAATGAATGTAAGTAGAGATATTTTAGCATACTTGCAGATGGTACAAAATTCCATGGTTGAGTGGAAGCCTCCCATCAACAACAAGATCCAAATATCTGTGTATCTATCTCAATCGAGCCTCTAAACCCTTCAGAGCTATCAAATTTTCCACTAACCTGTTATGCACAAAATTCAAATTTTAGAGACCACTAAAATAAAAATAAAAAATAGAGCTTTGAAACCAAATCCACACACAACACAATGTTCATAGTGAAAAGTTAGCACTTTCTTTCATCTTTGCATATTGGTTTGATGCTTTAAACGATGCATTTCTTATATTAAAAAGTGCGTTACTTACCTTATTGATCTTCTCTTTGTTTTGAGAATAGTTTAATATTCTCTACTTAACAGGGAAAACCGCGTGAAGGTGGAAGCTCATTTGGCCCCTCCCCCCCCCCTCACATCACTTTCAATTTCCCATACCCGATCATATAACATTAATCACTCATTCATCCATTAATAACATATAACATTCATTCATTTATCCTGAATTAATAACATATAACATATATTCATTAACATATAACATATATTCATTAACATATAACATTCATTCATTAACATAGCATTCGTGCTCTTTACCTAATTGGGCCACATCATGTTCCTGATATTGTCTTATAGCCTCATGCTCAACATGTTGAACACCCTCTAAATCTTGATCTGGAGTTGAAACATGAAAGATTACATTAATTAATACACCAATTGCAATTAAATATGTTTAAAAGAACATTAGAGTGGTCCTGTTTACTTGATGGAGCCACATCATGTTCCTGATCTTCTCTAGCCTGATCATGCTCAACATGTTGATCACACTCTACATGCTCTAAATTTGTAACACAAAAGGTTATATTGATTAATACACCAAATGCAATTTAAGATGTTTAATTGTATTAATCCATATTGTGTTTTGTATAGCACATGAATACATCTAGTACCGAGATGCACACCATGGCCTTCATCGGCAGGTTGTGTTCCACCCTCACCAGGCTACATTCCAATGTCATGTGTAGTATTATCATTGCTTATATGTGTAAAGAAAATAGGCACATCATTATGGTGGAAATTAATATTGAATAGATTGCACAAGTATTCAATTTGAAATAAACTTTATTAAGTTTATTTACCTACGTGTTGGATTCACTGGAAGATTGTGTTTGCGCAGTTGAGAATCTTAGCTATTCAGTCAGGGCTCCATAGCCTTGGTGGAAGGAAATATTTAGGCCCTCTTCTGTGGGCACTCTTTTGAAATCATAGCCTTGCATTTTTGCATGCGATCATGAAATTTGCTTCTATGGTGTGATAAAACAAAAATTGTTTGCAATTTATTATTTGGATGCAATATTTCATTTATTGATACTTACAAATCATGCGACTATTTTCATATAACCACCAGAGCCAAGTTTGTTCTGCCCATGTTTTTCTAGTCTTGCCTTTGTTGCCTTCAATGTGTCGGGCAACCTATGAAAAATTTGAAATACATTACATTATGTAAAAAGAAAGAGTAATCAGTATATATTTAAATTGTTGATTGTTTTACATACCTTCCTTGGCCCGGTGGTGTCTTTCCTTTTTTATTTTCAGCCTTTTCCTTTCCATCCGACACCAATTCCTTCCACTCCCTCTCTGAAATCATAGGGTGACACTCATACTTTCTCTTCTTCTGTAAATGTGACCTATATTGGTCCCTCACATACTTTAGATAAGTCCTAGCTTTCTTAAGGACCTTGGTTCGGTTGAATTTTTTATCACTAAAGAACAAAACTAAATGGTTAATGAGCTCATCTTTTAAATCTTGATTTTGGGCATTCCACCGTGTACGTATGGTGGGCCCGAAGAGCTCCAATGTAAGATCACTTAAATGTTTATAAAAAAAATCATTTCCTGCAAAATGATCATGGGATCATTAGTCTATAAAGAGTGATCAATAAGTAAATTTCAACTAGATTATATATAATAATAATTAAAACATTTTAAAGTACATGGGACCTTCTCTATCTTTATGGGAAGGAAATCCTCGGTCACCACAAATGTGACTGGAAATGTTCCTGTACTAGTAATACGGGAAGATCCAAGAAATGCTGCTAAAACATCACCAGTACTAGCAGCCTCTATATCCATAGGTATTGACACATGTATTGGCATGTGTTCACTGCCAGACGGTGCACTACCAAATGCCTACATGGTATGTGTTGCCAAAATTTTAGTCAATAATATAAGCACGAATGATGGGGTCTGATGATGTGTTGTATGAGCAAGAAGATCAAGATTGACACTTGTACTGAAACCTACTTCCCAGGCAACACTTATAGTACCTTGATCATGGCCAACAATATGATGAGGATGCAAATGATCCTGTAAAAACAACACATATTTTAGTTCATGACATAAAAGAGTACAAAATATAAAACCATGAATGAACTTATGCTATAATTAAATATCTCATGACAGCTTACTTGCAAGTTCTATGCTTTCTCAGACAATATTTTAACCCTTTCTCTTATCTCATCTATTTGAGGCACCATGAATACCAACTTAAGGATTTCTTAATTGCAGTTTTTTGGGCCTTCCTCATCATATCCACAGGGTTTGTGAAAAATGCGATGTCATCATAGCATAATAGTGATTGCACCTCCATATGGATCCCATCCTATACTGCTAGTGCCTTTCCCTGATCAGCTAACTACAACAAGAATATTAAAAACATGATCAAAATTAACCTAGTAAACTCATGAAAAAAACATAATAATAAAACATTTTGCTCGTATCTAATTTGTACAATTATAATGAGGTAAACTTGCTAGGTAGAATTTCCTAAAGATGGATCGCAATCTATGCCCTGGGCCAGAGCCTTCCTCATATGATCAATGTTCCGCTGTGACTAAAATTAAATATAAAAAACATTACCAAAATGAAACCAATAGACTTACGAAAAAATAATAATAATAAAATGGTATATTGGAGTCGTTAGTTGGAGGTTGGGTAAAATGGTATATAGTACATACCACCCCCATATTAATTGTGTTTGTATCTAAGCGATTCAAATTGTAATCAATTAACAACTCTTCCCCTACACTTACTGATTTTATCGCACATACAAATACACAATTTCCCTTTGGCGCCTCGAATATACAATTGGGTTGCTTATTTGTTGACCCAGGTCATGTACTATTTATAAACCCTACTATATTCCCTGATGCTTTTGGCCTCCCATCAATGTACCTAGCCACTTCTTTATTTTGATCCTTATATTTTAGTTGTATATAATTTGCTGATAGTGCATACGTATGCATACTTCATGTATATCGAACTAGCTGCATCCAATCTTTGTAACTGTAACAAGGTCCAACATACTCCATCAACTCAGTAAGTTTTTCGTAACATACCTTTATGCCATCCATGAAAAATAGGCCCAAACCATGTAATGACGATGGTTCCATGCGATATATCCTCTCCCTAACACAAAGATCTTTGTTTATTGGAGGAAATTCCTTGGGTACCCATTGTTTCCATAGATTTTTGTACCTCAAGGGAACCTCAATGTCGCATATTCTCTCATCATCATAAGAACATGACCCCCCTTCAGCAAGAAAAAATTCCATGCGTTTATAGAATTTTCTTCTAATCTTTTGACCTCTAGTTGATCTCCGTCTTTTAGACCTACTACATGTTTTGCTTTCCTCTTCTCTTCCTGAATTTCCCTCGCTTGAGGAAGACAAATCTGACAAATACCTATTTGGTGGTACCTACACTCATAAGGATGTTGGATGAAGTTCTTTCATGGTAATATGATCTGAAGGTGACATTATGATTAATCTATCATTTCATCGCTAGAATTTGATAGGTTATAAGGTAATCAAGTCTTGATAGATTGCAAGTTATTGTTACTACCATCCAAATGTGTCCATCACAAATCAAATCTACTTAACGTTTTAACTCACAAACTTTGTAACAAGTGTTAAATGTGACTATGGTCCACCAGTTACACAACCAAGGCATGAAATGCATTCTCTAATTGTAATCAAAGGACTTTTTCTCTTCATTCAAGTAAATAAACTGGAAGGGAAACACCACCAAGTGGTTTATTGAACACCTACATGACTAAAATAGCATAAAATTTACATTTAATTTCCATATGTCTAAGTGGTTAATGGGGAGGGAGTGTGTACTAGGCCTGGTAAATTCATCATAAGTTTATGCTTTGGCAATAAAAAATGTTTAAGTCATCTTAAATCTTCCTATGTCTAATTGCTAGGAGACTTTTGGTATGTTTTAAGGTAGGATGAGTGGTCGCATCAATGTTGTAATTCTCTATGAAAAGGTTTCAACATCTCCAAATAGTGAAAGTTAGTGCTCATAGTCATTTGAAACAACAAAATTTTGATTATGTATGATGGTAGGATTTGATAACTTAAAAGAATTGGCTACCCAACAAACTTAAAGTTAAAAGAAACTTTTTCAGTTTAAGGGGTTAGCACTTTCTTTCATCTTTTCATGTTGGTTTGATGCTTCAAACGATGCATTTTTTATCGCACTTCTATCATATTGTATTCCCATCCCATTGGAATTTTTGGAGGAGTTGATACCAAAATTTCATATCAGATGCCACGTTCTTGAAGAAATTTTCTGTGTTTTTACAATTTTTTTGAAGTTCTTTTGTGTTGTATGGATCCATACAAGCTTGAAATTCTCTGAGATCATTGGTGTAGATAAATATATGTGTTCCCTTTCATTTGCAATTTTTTTGAAGTTCTTAATCACTGTTTTGTGGGATTAAACAATCAAATACAGGGACTGCCCTGTTGTGCCTGTGTAAGGGTTTGAGGGCTAAATAGAAATGACATTTACCAATCCACCCACTGTATTGGAACTGTAACTCAATGGAGTGGTGTGCATCATGGTGGATTTGATGGAGTTTCAAATCCTGCTCTTTGAATTCAATTTATGTTTTGCCCTTGTCTTGGCTTGTTACATTGTTTGGGAGGAACCTAAGGTTGGGTTTTACCTTGGCTTTCATTAAAATCCTAATGTTCCATGTAAAACCTTGGGTGAGATATATTTAGTTTTTACCTTTTTGGAGTGGGTATTAAAATGACTTATGTCTCATTGTTTCATCTAGGCCGGGCCCCTTTTTATAAATTGAGTTAAATATTTTGCCTAACTTTATTACTTCCTAAGTTTATGTTGGCCCATGCCCTATGTTACTGATATTAGCCCAAACCTAAGGGGAGGGTTAATAATCAAAAGAGCTTCTGAAACTTCAACTATAGAAGCTTCAAACTTGACTGTAAATGTGGCCAAATTGGCCCAAAAGATAGCTAAAAGAGAAGAAGCTGAGAAGAAAAGTTTTGATGGAGAAGTATAACACCATTATTGGAGAGTATAGTAGAATGCAACAAAGGAATGTTGAGCTGCAAACTGAGGTAGACAAGTTGAAGTACAAACATATGGGGGAGTCTTCTAGTGCTCCTGGTACCCTGGCCATACCTTCTACATCAAGACCAGTACCTCCAACTTCTCCAATTGTTTCTACTCTTGGGTCCCCCATCCAAACTCCTGATCCTAGTCCTTCATTAGAGCCAGTTGAAGAGGAGGTTGAGTACTCTATAGATCCCACCAAAAAGAAGATTCTTAATAATATTAGAGAGCTACAAGTAGCTCTAACAGCAAGTGAGAAGGGAGAAGTTTCCAAGCAAAATGAAGTTGTAGACATAATTTTTAGGCATTTGAATTAGGGAGCTGATGGTAGATTACCATCAATTTATTTTGTATATTTTGTATTCTTAGATTCAATAAGAAACATTAATAGGGATCAAGAATTAGTTTTTTCTTTAGTTGAGAAGTGCATCCCTAGGGCTAATGACCTAGATGTTATGTATAAGGCCTCTAGATTCGATGTAGACAACATACCCCAATCATTAAGGCCTACTAAATTTTTTGTAAAATCATTGCAAGGTTTTCAAGCCTTACTTGATGATTTGAGTAGGAATATTAAGGAATTGGTAAAGAATTTTGATGACTGGAGTGGCACATCTTTACCAGATTTACAGGGACTACCCTGTTTTGCCTATGTAAGGGTTTGAGGGCTAAATAGAAATGAAATCCACCAATCCACCCACTGTCTTGGAATTGTAACTCAGTGGATTGGTGTGCATCATTGTATGATATAGGTTCATTGCATTTAGGGGTCTTTTAAAGCAAGAAACGTGATGGATATCTTGGTAGAGTCATGGTGACACTGTTTGATGGTCCAATCTCTACTTCGAAACAAAAATATCTCTAACAACTCTAAGAGCTATAATGGGATGGAATTAAAGGAATCTTTATATGAAGGATCTTCTAGTGTAGGACCTTTGAATTAAGATCTTCATTTGAATGTCCTTCATGCCAAGGTTCCTTTTATAAAGCATTTTGGATGTGAAATATTTAAAATAAAAAACACCTTCATTTGAAAGTCTTGACATGGCATCATTTTTGAATGAAGGTTCTTCATTCAAAGGTCATGCCGACATCACCTTCAAATGAAGGTTCTTCATTAACTGGTATTTTGTAATTTTGAATGTGTGATAATAATTTAGGGTTGAAAACAAATCCTTTTGAGCCTTTTATAAATGAAAGGAAATTTGATGCAATCATATGCTTTGTCAAACTTTTAACTTAATAGTAAGGGCATCATGAGTAGTTTGTTGGGCCCATTCAACAATCTTTGATGCAAGGATTGAATTGTCTAGAATTTATCTACTATCAAGAAAGCTAGATTTTTTACCTCTATGACTATATCTCAAGCAATAGGTTTAATTGTGATGGCAATGATATTGACAAGGATTTTGTAATCTAGGTGTTGTGAAGCATAATTGGCCACCATCCTAGGAAAGATTCTTCATTATCACTTTTAGGTGTTAAAATTTAACAATACATAGATTGATAAAAATGTGAAAGAATAAGCTATTTTATTTTTTCTGTCTTATCTTATACCATTTTACGAGAATGGGGGGACCAATGTACGAGAAGATCTTTGGAAACTAGGCATTAAAATTGGAGGTTAAAGAGAATGGGGGTTCCAAACTTACAGTACTCATTGTCCCTTGGTCGTTGATTTTTGCTGAGTGCCCTCAACCTCTTCCTCGGCGCTGGTATTGACCTTGTTTTAGCTCCAAACTCTTTGCCGGCACTAGTATTGACCTTGTTTTCACTCCTCCGAACTCTTCCTCAATGCTGGTATTGACCTTTAACTTTTCCAATTTGACGAGCTACAACTTGGTTTAGTTAGGTTTTATAGTATGTTAATTAAATTTAAAATTATGGCACCATTTAGAGTAGTGAATATAAAGCAAGCAAAGCCTATTATGGTGCAATTTAGATTAGTGAATATAAAGTAAGCCAAGCCTATTATAGTCATGAGGGAAATAATAAAAATCCTAGGATACATTGTGAAACCATTTTCCTTGGTTAAAGGGAGGCCATAAAATATACCTTTGGATTTTTTGAATCTTCAAATATGAGGATTTGCAAGGTTCTTAGCAACATGAGTAATGAAAATGTGTGCAACAAGAATTTTTGAACATGCATGGAATCTCCTTGCCAAAGAAAGGGGATTTATAATTTAATATGATAATTTTTCTTAGCTCTAGAAATGATATGTTTCCTTAAAGAGGAAGGAGAAACCTAAAAGGTAAAAGAGATGCCTAGGAATCTCAACACTTCCTTATGATCAACCCCCTTCTATCCATATGAATTGAACCAATTGGGCTTGTCTAAGAATGATTTCCTATAACATTGAGTTTTATGCCACTATATATTTGATCTTAAAGCTTTCCAGAAAATATCTAGGCATTGAATATCCTAAATAATGCCACGTTTGTCCACCATCAGAGTGAGAAAGGAGTCATTAGAAAAATGACCATTGAATAGTTGGGCTATAGAGTTATGAAAGCAACATCCAATCATCGATTGTGGGATTCACATCCTTAATGTTTGTTAGAATTGGATGAAATATTTGTTGTTCTTCATTTTTTCCATCTTGTTGAAAAACACAACTTAATGTAATGACCATTTTGAATTCTTCCCATAGTATATTTTCTCACCTTTTTATTTCATATGAAACCATGCCATTTACTAGAGGTAATTGTGCCAAGTATCCAACTAAAATCATGTACATATGCATGAATATAAAATATTTAATTAAATTGATAAGTATGAATTTGTATAGAAGGAACTATAATAGAGTTGAATAAAAAATATTGTAATGTAAAGTTATCAAAGTTAGCAATTTCAATCCATAACTCACCTCCAAAACTTTGGTTACTGTTTTTTGAGAATGCTTGTCGAAGCCTAGAATCTATGTTTTCAAGCAACCTCTCCCCAATGAAACTCATTTCATCTATCAATATCTATCTGACATGTGATATTTCTTCTTGGAAAGTTGTAAGTCTTGTCCCTTCTAGTTCATTGAAATCTCTTATTGGAATTCTTAGCTTTGAATGAATGGTTGAAGTACCAATGTTGAATGTTGCAACTCCAGTAGGGTGAATATAAGTATAGGAGATTGTTTGGGAGAAGAATTTTTTTCTAGTGCTAGGTTATGTGTTAGGTTATATAGTGTTTGAGCCTAGCCTCAAACACTAAAATTAAGGTTAGGTTATGGGTTTTCTTGAGGGTTAGGTTTATGGTTATGGTTAGATTTTAGGATAATCTCTAAATTTAAGTTTAAGTTGTAGTTGATTATTTTCCCACAAAAGGAAATTAGACCCTTTCTTGAAACATAAAATCATATCCCTAATCTAACCATAATCATAAGATTGACTCATACCCTTACCTTAACCCTAGCCCTGACAATAAACCTAATCCTAACCCTTAATTGGAAAGTAAACCATCATTTTCTCATTAATGTAACCCTAGCCATAACTTTAACCCTAACACTATTTCTGAAAACCATAATCTAAACCATAACCCAAATCCTTTTTATCACAACCCTAAAATAAGCATAACTCTAACCCTAAACCCTAAACCATGATCTTAATTGTAGCCCTAAAACTAAGCATAAATTTAACCCTTACTTGGAAAGTAAACCATCATTTTCTCATTAATGTAACCCTGGCCATAACTTTAACCCTAAACTATGATCTTAATTATAACCCTAAAAATAAACACAACATAAACCCTAAATCCTAAACCATGATCCTAATTCTAATCTAACCCTAACACTAACCTTAACCCTAATTGTAACCCTAAAATAAATACAAATGCTACACCCTAAACTATAATCCAAATATTAAACCTAGCCCTAACCCTAATCATAACCTAACCCTTTTTATCGAAAACTTTACCTTGACCCTAATCCTCACCTTTATCATATATTTATAACCCTAACCACAACCAAAACTCTAACCCCAACCCTAACCCTAATTACCTAAACCTAAATATTTTTTCTTTTATTAATTAGTTGTATTCACTCTAATAACCCTAAACCTATCCCTAAACCTAACCATAGCCCTATCTCTGGCCCTAATCCTAACCAAAATAATCAAAGAATATTAGGGAGAGGAAGGAATGGACACCAAACTACAAAATAGGGGTAGTTGTGGCTTTGTTAGTTTTCTTTATATACTCTACTTGTTTCCTATAGGGATAAAATAATCACTATATAAATGAAAGATGGTTGATTATCTACTGAATATTATTTTGTGTTTTTTGAAATGGAAAATATCTATGTTGGAAAACAAGGATAGACAACTGAGAGGGGGGGTGAATCAGTTGTTACAAAATTGAAACTTATTTAACCTTATTAGCCTTTAATATCAGATCTGATAATTAATAGTGAAAGCATGAATAAAAAACACATCAGAAACACACATAACAACAAGATTTTTGTGTACAAACCTTGTTAGGGGAAAAACCACGGTGGAGGTTAATCCACAATTTACACCCTATTAAAAGTATAAAATAAATGAATAAGGAATGCACATGCATTCAGGAACACTGCCTAGAGATCATTGCTCAAAGGGAAGGCTCACTTCCTTACATAAGATAATCAAATTAAATCCATCTGATGAGGTTGAATTGATAAATTAGCTTTTTCAAAAGCTCGATGACAGTTTCAGTTAGGCACATAGATACTTCTTCATACTTTGCTTAAAATTCTTCACACTTTGCTCTGCATTCAAATGATCTAATATTTATTCACACATATCTCACATAAACTTCACATACATTCTCTCTAAATGAATAAAACAATCACTCTTATATATCCACTTCATGAATTTACATTAACAACTCTGTCGGCCAAAAATAAATAATAGATGAATTCAAATTGTTGGCCCAATTCATGAACAAATCTCAATGCATACCAACCTAAATAAACATCCTCAAACATGCCGAGCATTCAAAAATTGATCCACAAGGATCTACAACATGCTACCACCATCATGTCAACCAAGAACATGAAAAATTGAACATGCAAAGGAAAAATATTTTATCATGAGCACACTGATTAACGTGGATGTACCACAATGATAGAGTATGAGATCAAGAAATATCAATGAACATCTCAAGAGCATACACAACAATTCAATTCACTGGAATTACATTCTCTTCTTCTAGAAGCACCAACTATAGCAACAAAATAACTATAGCAACAAAATAACTATAGGAACAAAAAAACTCATAACTCACTCCAATCTTGATGCACACTCTGAAACTTCTAGAGGATATACTAGATAGGCTAAAAAACAAACCCTTTAATACACGACTTCAAAATACCAACGTACAAAAATCTCCACCACTCTGATCTCCACAACTTCATAGACTATCTGCAACATATTTATTCTAATTTTCTCAATATCCTCGACATATAAAACCTTTAAGACATTAATGCTAATAGTGTTGAAATAAATGACAACCACATATCATGAGCAATGCAACCACAACATCCAGCAATCTACATCTCTATGAAAATTGGTATATGCTAATAGTCAACTTATTATCTTATTTATACCATCTCCTTATCTTTTTATACTAAAAAATTCAAGGTAGAGGGTAACATGATTCTTTGAATTGGATACTAAATAAAAATTTGTGTGTTATAGTCATTGCTTCCATTGTTTGCATTTTCACATTAGGATGCATATTTTTTACAATCAACACTCTTTTAATGTCTTGCCAAAATTAATATTATTAATAATTTCAAACTTTTATAAACATGTATGGAAAATAAGTACATAAATAAGAAATATATTGTAATAGTTTCTTCAACAAAGGATAGAAAAATTATGTGGACTGTACAAGGATTGTGGTGGGACTTAAAATTTACATGGATGGAGGCTAGGGTTTTGGGGTTTAAGGTGGGTGTTTTCTACCCGTGGGGTATTAACGAGGGAGATCAATGATAATCCTTCCTTGCGGATCTCGCATGATCATATTAAAGTCCCTTGAGGGTACTGGGAGGTCTGCAAAGAGGTGAAATGTCACCTAGTTTTTGAAGCGACAGGGCTAGGTGGGACCCGTTGTCCAGTTGCAGCCTCTTGTTTTCTTGGGTTGTGATTGGGCACGGTTCTCCCAGGGCACTGATGTGGATTTTCAAACAATTTTTGACTCAGTCTGAGTCGTCCGACTTGCCATGTTCGATCCGCATTAACAGTTTGATTTTTGTTGGGTTCCCATTCATCCACGTTGGGAGTTCTTGCTCTCTACAAGTTGTTCCCATTAATGGTGCGGGTTTTTCCAGTGGATCCTTGCCTGATTTTCTTGCATGCGAACAATGCTCTCTAGATAAATGCAATGATGGGTTGTACTCCATGCCTTCACAAGCCACAAATAATTTTGGGTGGCTACATCAACCACTAAAATGCTCGAATGCTCATGCTGCATTCGAGCAATTAATATTCTCACACCAATTAACTCTATAAATGCTCATCGTGTTATCTGGTATTATCATCAAATTTTGAGTTGTCTTGTTTGTAGGTGGTTGAGTCTCTCCTATATTTTGTGAGGTGTTCTTTGCAATGGACCATTCGGTTGTTCGCAGAAGTACCAGACTCGGGGTGAGAAATTTGTAGCCAGACGGGGTACAACCTGTCCTTAGCAAGCTCGAGGTTGTCCATGATGCTTATAAAGGGACGGGGAGCTCCAAGTCCCCACTGGTGTTGTCTTTTGGTTCTGATGGTGATGGGTCTGAAACTGACTTGGACTACCAACGCTACTTGGCATCCATGACCAAGTTGTTGGAGGTCAATGAAGATCCCCTTGCAGTTTCCCGAATAGGCACGATGGCATCGTGCCATGCTGCCAGATCATGTGTTAAAGCGGATAAAAGGATGTTGGTCTCACTTCTTACTGAAGTGAGGACCAGGAGCAGTCGCCTCTACTGGGGCCATGTGTCTTGCAAGTAGTTGTAGTTGCTGGGTGTGTTGATGTGGATGTACGCGTGCCTACCACACTCTTTTGTCTATAGCTTCGGTTGGTTACAATGGTATAACTATTTTGATTCCTTGAACTAATTATGGTTTTTTCTAATGATGAGGAATGTGAATTTGAATTTCATTCTAAATGAAATTCAATTTTGTGATGAACAATGTAGCCTATTGCTTTTTTACTCTCCTATCCTGTAAATGAAATTTGATGACTCATTGTTAAGGGTTGTTGTTGTTTTTTGGGTCCGAAGGCTTAGAATAGGTACAGTTAGTGGTAATGCAAGATTTTGAAGGTATTATGTAGGAAATCATGCTAGGTTGGGAATACTATGAATTAAGTATACTATGCTTTTGTAATTACTAATATCGAAAGAAATCTAAAAAAATTAAGACATTTTTCCTATGTATGGGCCATGGATCATGAATGGATTGTCAAGGGTTTTTTCATTTAGTTTCAATGGTGTAGTTGAAAGTGTAATTTTTTCTCTTGCTTTAACTTAATGAGTTAATCAAATGCTTGAACACAAATTGCATGTTTATGGTTATATGCCCAGGATTCACTAAGCAGTATTGTTTTAATATACTAACAAATCTCATGGTAGCAAAGCACTATGCTGGTAAGTTCATTTTCATCTAAATTATGTTTTATATGACTCCCACCCAATGGATGAGGCACTGGATAGTATTGGTAGATTAATTTAAGGTATAGGACCATGACTCTAAGCACGGTGATTCAATATTCAGACATTTTAACAAATATCAACTGCTATCTCTTTTTGGGATATAGATCTTATGATAATTTTCAGTCTCCTTGCTATGGGATATCTATTATTATTCTTTGATTTTCCCACAACCAAGGTAATGAATATCTATTAGTGTTAGTGGGGACTGCATCTGTAAGAAGAAGTGTTCTTACCAATCATGAAACATTCTTATCAACACACTTGGGTTTACCCACCTTGGTTTCACAGAGCCAAAAGTGTAGGAGATGTCAGTCTTTGACTGAATCTTTTTAGTTGGCCTCTAGCCTTTGTAGTTCTTTATAATGGAGTTTGGCTACCTCTTAGAGAATTGCAAATCCTATGTGGGGAAAAACACCAACAAATTGTAAGATATACACAAAATGGATCTACATTGAAAATTCGGTAGGAAAATTCAAGCAAATATAATTGGTAGATGCAAAACCAAATAAATGTGAAATCATGGACTATACTGATTGTAGAATATACATAATGGATTTTTTTAAAAGGTTTTAGAAACTTTCAATTAAATTCCATTGGTAGATATATAGAAAAATTTCACAACCTTCACCAAAATCCTTGTCTATTTCCTTAATATGGGAGATTTGGAAGAAGGTTCACATCCATCAAAGCATAATATAGAGATGAATTTTCTCAAATGTTGTGGTTGTAGACTCGATTTTCAAATCTATGTGAAATGTGGGAGGATAGACAAATCTTGTGAACTACTTGACAAAATATATCAAAGAATTGTAATCTCATGGAATACACTCTAATTAGAAAAGTTGCATCACTACCCTCATAACAATCTCTCAATTTGTTTTAGTTTCTATTGTGTTGCTCAATTTGAAATTTAATTGTGATACATTAAGTTCATTGTCAAATTTTCATTTGTGTGTCAAGTTTTTATAAATCCAAAATAATCAATTATTAATAAAATCATGGATAATGTAATAATGGGATGGGTGACCTCCTAGGAAGGCCTAGTGCTTCATCACTTTGAGAAACATTTAGATGCAATGAGTTCTAAGTGGACCATTGATTATCATGAGAGATGGGTTCTTGTGAAACACTACTCATGAAACATGGGTCAATGAGTTTGACTTGTAAAACTACATAATTGAATCCTGATAACAATATCAAAATTTGACACAATGTGAAAAATACTTCCTACTTGTCAATAGATCATGTTGTCAAAATCTAGAATTTCAAATTATGAATACTTTGTAATTACTCAATAGATCATGTTGTCAATTGAAAATTTTGGCATTTTTTTACTGCAACCCACACATGTTTCCTAGAAGATCCTATGAACTTGCCAAATTCAATAATAAAAGACTAGGAACAGTATGGCCTACTTAATGAGAATAGAAATAAGGCTAATTATCCTACACTTCAGAAACTGTAAAATCTAGGAGGGTATTCCCTAACATGTGCTATTAACATACAATGCTTAACCAATTCATTTTCACACAGGTAAGCAACAAATAGATCCCTAATTAATGTTAAAGGATGAAATCCTTCAACAAATTGGCTATTCCTAAAAAAATACTCATGTCCATTTAACAGAGAATCACAAACTCCACGTAAAGTAAATTGATAGGAAATGTTTGAGTAAAATATCCTGATGCCATAACACAAAACATACAAGAATAAAACGTAATTAGAATTCCAGTGCCATATCCAACGCACAGAGTCAAAAGAGAAAACTGAACTACAAGGTAAATTTCATTCTAAACACTTATGATCTATTATGAATTGCATTACAGCCCATATATCTATACCTGAGTTTATTACTCCTTTATGAATCCTATTTGTTATTCTGCATGAATTTACTGGTCAACTGAAGCATTTAACCGATCCTTTGAACCAAAGTTGTAGTGAAACATAATTCACAATAAAGAACAAATGAAAATCAATGAAATCATCTTTGATCGATATTTCATTAATAATCCATGTAACATAACACAATAGGAGAGAAAATAAACTCCAAATATTCATGAGTTTGATACAAACATGCTCAAAAACCCCATGATTATCAAAGTTTTCCAATCTCACTCAAATTTTTTTAAAACCTGGACTTACAATTCATACTCTCTATATTACTAGACTCTTATTTCTCACATTTTGGATATTTCAACCAACCACTCTCTCTGCCCATAAATCCCTATTATAAAACAAGGGAGCCAACAAGCTTCAGGTCAGAGAGTACACATGCCCATTTGTAATTGGACCGCTAACTCCTGATTTCGAGTGGAACATATAAGACAAATATCATCATTATTTGATAAGGAGGAAAGAAAACATCTCTCCAAAGGTCGCTCCCTATACATTGAAGGCATGCTTAGCCGTTATAGTATTAGCTCCACCTTAGCACTATGTACTTGGAGCCATAAGGAGAATGCAATTTTAGAATATAATATCTAAGGCCAAACCTGTATTATACATGACTAAGTTGCAATTCTCGACTATAACACTCATAATTCCAATTCATCAGTGAACACCTTTTTTCATAATTCAAACTCCTCCTCGAAAGGCCACTGGAAAGAGGCAACCTGATCAACCTTGTTTCGATAGGGAGCATACTTTATCAATATCGATGTGGCCTTTTTATCAAAGTTCTCTAAGAAATTTATAACAAAAGACAACTTTTCCAATGTATTCTCTAGCATGTGGATGTCAGTATTTTTGCATATCTCATGTGTTTGAGACATCATTATATTTTTCATTTGCACCTTCCAAACCTACAGGGGTTTGACTTCATCCTGACTATGTAAAATATGAGGCAATGGGGTTAGTTCCTTTCCATCGTACAAAATTTTCAGCAATTTAATCTTGGATTCCATTGGGGCGGAAAATCCCTAAAACTTCTGCTCAACAATTCCCTTGACCAATTGATATGTTGCAATAATAGTAGGATATTTATTGACCATGTTGTTTTGTCCCTACTGCCATGAATTTCAACTTCTCCATTCTAGGGCTCCATTTGTTTAGCAATGGGATGGCCAATTATTTATCCCTTGGAAACAATTTTATTGCTTGCAACATTAGGACATAATTTGCATGAACATTGTTTAGCTTACTCTGGACCCTTCTATTAAAATGTTTCAAAACAGTTTCCACTACCACTGCATTATTTCTCCCTGTTGTATCCTGCATTTTCTCTACCATCTCCATATATTCTTCAACCCGATGAATAAGTTTCTCCCTAGAAAGTCCCCCTCCATGGCTAGTAGCCCTCTCAATAGTGATAGGTAGTTGTCCCATATTATATGGAAAAATAGCCAAAGACTATGCTTGTGCAGGAGGTTGAGACTGATCTACTAGTGGGTTGGGAACAGTGTGGCTAGAACTAGATTACTTTTGCGATCTCATGGTATCCATTTTTTGCCTCAATAAAGCCAATTTAGTTTCTAAATCTGCTACCTTTTATTGGCTCTTATTATATTCAATAATAATTTCATTATATTGGCCTCTCAAAGTATCCCGATCCTTGGTCAAATCTTCAACAATTTCTCTGGTGAATTTGGCAACATTCACGACCATATTAGCAGCTTTCAATGTTGGGGTGTCAGCAACTCTCCTCACAACCAAGTGACCACTGAAGTTAGAAGGTTCTGCAATATTTGGCTTTTTAGAGCTAGTGGATAGGGACCAGATTTCCAATGCATCCCATTGCTCACTCAAGGTCTATCCCTTGAGTGCCAATGTAGCCTCCTCTTCAGTAGCAACAAGTGGCTTATTAGTCGTTCTTATTGCTTTGAATTTTTCTCTCATATGTTCCTTGACCTTAGCTTGAATTACCTTCTCTGGGAGATCCGGATACAGACTTCTCTCATGTGCCACCTTCTCAACATATAAAGTAGAATGTGCTCTCCACACAAAATTTTTAAAATCACCGGTTTGAATAAAAGAGTAATCCATCATGAACTCTTTGCAGGATTCTATTCTCAAGTCATCATTGCTTGTTATTCCTTTGATTTCATATTTTCCTAACCTCAAAGAAATTGTACCTGAACCTGTTGCAATGTCAACTAGTTCCAATGGCATCTTAGGATGCATTTCATCCGGAGTGACAATAATGTTATCATCCTTGTCACCATCACAATCAACAATATTTACTCTTCCAACCCTCTGCCTCTTTGGTGATGGTGGGAAAGCCTATTCTGAAAAACTTGGAGGAGAATCCAAATCAACAATATTTGGTACTGACTGCCTTGAAGAAGATGGTGCAATATTTTTAGCAACATCTTCAGCCCTACTTCCCTTTCTTCTATAAAAAACCCTTATCTTATTTTGGGGATGATAAGTAGGCCTCTGCTCTTCCTTTACCTCAGGGTATTCATTGATGGTTTGTGATTTTCTCCTTTCTTCCACAACCCTTTCATCTTTCAAAACCCCAACCAAGCTCTCAAAATTATCAATCGCATACATTGCCCTGCTAAACTCATCTTTAGCATTAGGTATGGGATTCAAATTGTAACAGTAGATTAAAATATGATCTTCAAATGTGATGAGATGGATAATCTGCAACTAGAATAAAAAATGTTAATCCTAATCTAAATAATAATCTAAAATCAACCAACAAAGAATGAGGAAATAAACATAAAAAACTAAACAAATTAATGGAAAGCTCTAACCAAATATGCGATCGCCCCTTCAAATTATCTTGATTGTTCTTCTCCATTTTTCCTTTTCAGTATTCTTGCCCTCAGATTTCAGTGTTTGAATGCAAGCATAACTTCGTCGAGTGTCTAATAAAAATATCAAAAGATAAGTTTCTTCTCAAAAGTGTATGATTTAGGGAGGAGGAATAATGATAATGATAGGCCATTTTATAGATTTTGGGTTTTCGAATGATCGGCTCAGTTTGAAAGAGAGATCGACGAATGAGATTGATAAATGCCATGCGATGTGAGTTAGAACATGAGTCATAAAATACTATAGGATAAAGACTAATTTAGAACACAAGTTCAAGAATTTAATCTTGAGTTAAGAGTCTTCGAAAATAGAAGAAATAGACTTTGAATGTCAAAGACAAAGTTAGAAATTGGAGAATAATGCATTTGAATGCAAACATGAGTTAATTAATTAAATAAAGATATTTAATTAATAGACACACCATGCATATGAGTTGGAACTAGTTAACTGACTAGTTGTGACAGAGAGTCCTCTCATAGAGATAATCATATGTTGAATCCGGAGATAACCAAAGAACTAAAAATAGATCTTGAGTTAGAAGGTGAGTGAATGATTAGTCAAGTGATTGATAGAAGAATGTGACATAAATAATTAAATGTTAATTTAATTCAACATTAAAAAATAAGAGACTTTAATTAAATAAATAAAGATAATTTATTTAATTGACTGTTGTAAGGGTGGAATTGATAATATAAATAATATAAATAATTAAATAATAAATATTTAATTATAGATAAAGGAGGTTAAATGAATAGTTAAATAAAGATATTTAATCATAGCTGGAAAAGTATGATAAAGTGGTAATTAAATAATAAATTATTTAATTGATAAATAAAGGGGGAATAATGAATTAGTTTGCAACATAATTAAATAAATATGATTTATTTAATTAATCAAGTTGAATAAAGATTATTTATGAATTAATGAACTAATTAAAAAGGGGTATTTCATTAATAGAGGAAATATGTATTAGAAAGGTTAATTAAATAATTAACATTATTTAATCAAGACAATGGACTGTAGAAAATTATGTCAAATGTGTACTCCCAGGCCTAGACCAATTTTCGTTGTCTACAGTTTGCCCCTCTTTTATACAATGTTTTATACGTAGTTGTGTCAAATAAATTATGCCTCGATTGTGCCCCATCATGAAACAAGTTAGGGTATGCCCCCTCCGAAAAATTGACAAATTATTGAAAGTTTCAAAAAAACAGGAAATATTCTCGATGAGTCAATTTGATAGTCAAAAATGCTATGGAGTTGACGGAATTGAATTTGGAGTTGATACGGAGGAGTACGGGTCGTTTGAAGTGGAAAGGTTAAGAGGCTAGTATAGAAGGGTTGTAGAAATGCCATTTTCAATTCCTACCTATAAATAGGAATTAGGTCTAAACCTAATTCATTTGCACCCAAAGGAGATAGAAAAAGAGGAGATTTTCTCTGACTAGCTGACGAAAATGGCATCGATTCCATATGCTGCGCATCGTGGATATCAGATCCGAACATTCAGGAGACCAGCCAATGCAAGACCACTGGTATGTACCCAAAAACAAACTCTTAAAATTTATTTTTGCACGTAGTTTTAGGTGTTTGAAAATTAATAAGCAAATGCGGTGTGTCGTAAATGACACATATGCCTTCGTATTCACCACATTTGACTGTGAAACGAGGCATGTGCAAAAACACACCTAGGCTAGGTTAGGTAGTTTAGGGATTAAAAGTATTTGAATTATAATGCACCACATGTGTATTTATGCAATGCATTTGCATTAGGAATAGATGCATGTGGGGTTGTGAAGTGCATATGCATTTGTGAAAGGCATATGTTGTAGTTAGGTAGGCTGTGGAAAATGCACCGCATGTGGTTTATCGAACCGCATGTGCAGTAGGGTGAACGAGGTTGTGGAAAATATAAGACACATATGTAATATGTACCAAAAGTGAGGATTTATGCAACGCATTTGCAAAAATACAACACATTTGCAAAAATGCACCGCATTTGCAAAAATGCACCGCATTTGTTAAAATGAGCTGCATTTGACTGGTAAAATTTTTGAAAAAAATAATTTCTAAGGAAAACTTGAAAATTCTTGATATTATGGTTTAAATGGAGGTGATTTTAGATCCTATATATATGTGGGAGTCATGACCAAACACATTTGATCTAAGAGATCATTTGATGAGTGCAGAGATTCAGCTATTATGGAGATTGGGTCTACGTCACTGTTTGTCAATGCCCACTATTCGGGCGAACAGGGGTATGTTGACAACACTATGCAAGCAATGGAATTCGGAGACATTGTCCTTTCATTTACCGATTAGGGAGGCCACTGTCACATTGGAGGATATGTACAGGATCTTGAGACTACCTATTAGAGGAGAGAGGGTTATGTATGATACTCAACGAGGATTGACCGAGTTGGCAAGGTTCTATCAAGTCGATGACATCAGTAGGCTTGACATCGAGCACTATGAGATCAGATGGCCAGTGTTAATAAACATATACAATAAGATTGATTATATCTTATTGATTGGGGGAATAGTTCTTCTAGACAAACGGGGTCATGGATTTCTAGTCGGATGGGGTGTTGTGTTGGTTGGCATGTTAGAGAGCGAGACTAGGTATGCATGGGGTCCATGTCTACTTGGGATGTTATACTTCCATCTACATGAAATTGCTTATAAAGATGCACAATCAATGAGTTGTGGGACTACACTGCTGATGGTATGGGGTTGGGAGAGGATAGCTTTGTTTCGTCCTCCAGTTACTATAGAGAGACTAGAGAGATACCCTTATGTGTTCCAGTATACAGGACACATGTTGGAGACACAGGATATTGGCGACATGCATTGGATATTCTTGATCAATTTACATGGATTGTGAGGAATGGGTGGATGAGGAGGTACATTTGGTATTCTTAGACAGACATAGTACCTTATTGGGAGGACTATTTCTAGTGTACATATCATTGAGTGACACTTGCCAGATAGAGTTTTGAGAGAGTTTGGCGAGGCTCAAGATGAGCCTCAGAGTAGAGCAGAGTTTGCTCATTCATCCAGAGAGGTTCCATATTGGGGGCCTATGATTCTTGTCGCTACTGTAGAGGCAGACATATAGGCATTACAACCAGTATAGTGGGGTTGGAGAGATGGAGCAGCAGACCCAAGGACTACAACTACTTATGACACATGGTGGGTAGAGCATCAGCCTGTTCCTTACATAGATCTAGATCAACCGACACCTATTGAGAGATGAGGGATAGGACCTAGAGGATGTCAGAGAGGTGGAGGTGCTAGAGTGGGGAGATTTGGAGGGAGAGATGGTGATGATAGAGGTGGTAGACAAGGTCAAAGAGGATGGAGAGGGGGTCAGGTAGGTGCACTATCACCTATCCGTGAGGCAATAGCTAAGGATGTACTGATGTTAGACATCAGAGGGGGAGTGGATGTACAGGCTGGGGGTGAACATGCTGCAGTGGAGGTAGTGGTAGAGGAGCATGCAGAAGTAGATGTTTGGAGTAGAGGATATTGCAGAGGATTTAGATGTGGATATGGCTATAGACCCTCTAGGTGTTTTGGCAGGATACAAAGAGGATGATGTGGAGGATGTTGTTGAGGAGGATGCACTGATGGAGGAGTAGGAGAGAGAGCTCAGAGATTAGATCATGGAGGGGAGACGGGAGGAGGATAATCCTAGGGATGGTGATAGGGAGGCTTTGGAGGAGAGACTCAGACTTATGATGACAAAATTTGATGCGATGAGGTTAGAGAGAGATAGTGGCTACACAGAGAGGGATAGTGCATATGCAGAGAGGGATAGTGCTCATTCAGAGAGGGATAGTACACTTTTGGAGAGAGATCAGGCGATACCTCAGAGACATGAGATAGAGCAGTAGTTCACAGAGGTTAGATGCCTTTGCAGTGGGTCCACATCTAATGGCATGGTATGAGAGTTGGTCAGATCGATGGAGAGAGCCACTTATTAAAGGTAATTATATGAGGCAGTGGTGCTGACAAAGAGACAAGCTCCTAGATTTTCAGAGGTGCAGAGTCAGAGGAAATAGAGAAGGAGTTAGAGGACACAAAGTACAGAGGGGGTGGTAGGACCATCGAGAACAGGTCCATATGAGAGGCCTCCACCTCACAGAGAGCACCTTCGAGGATTTTCCCACCACCTTCACCACATGACAGTAGTGGTAGCAGGACATGATGACAAGGATATATTTATGTAGACATTATATTTTGATCAGAGAGCCTGCAAGCTCATGTTTTATTTATGGATATATTCAGACATTGTACTGTGACACACTATTTTGAGCGATATATATATATATATATATATATGATTTTTGTGGCTTCTATATGATATGCAGTTCTATGTTATGGATGATGCATTATTTATATGTTATTATGTTTCCTCGATGATGTTTATACATGTGTTATGAATGAATGTTTCTATATATTATGAGTTATGCATTTTATAATGATGTTATGGATGTCTTAATTTGCTTATGATAATGAATGCAATGATCTATATGATGCTTATTTATATGTGATGATGATATGCACATGCAATTTTTACATTGTTTATGCTATGATGATGCAATGCCTATGATGTCATGATTTCGAATGTATGAAATGAATATGTACGTTACTATCTATATGTGTGAAATGTAATGCAACTATATGGAATGTGTGCAAATGCAAATGATCTAATGTTTTTATTGTGTCACAGGACTTTATCATTATGTTTGAAGAAGATAAATGTTAGGATGAAATGAACTAAGAATATTAGTAAGAAATAATTATAGTTGATTGATTGAGAAAATGATATAATTAAGGTTGATCGATTGAGAAAAAGATATAATCTTCGATATATTTCCAAATACGCTATGCTTACTTGTTATCGTAATTGGGTGGGACATGACACAAATGGATAGTACACACTATGATATGAGATAGACCATAGTGTACACAGTTATCCATTTGTGAAAAACAAACAGTCATAGACAAGGAGTCTCTTAACTCAGACTAAGGACAAGATGCTCCAATCATTGTTTTAACAAACCATAGACAATAGACAAATAAAAGACGGTTCATGAGACGTCATTGCTCCTCTAAATCCTTGATATGACATCCTTGAGGAAACTAGTAACATGACTTAAAAACCAATGTAAGCAAAAAGGCAATTGATAGACAACAGCCAAAGAAAAAGAGTCTTGAGACATCGTTGCTTCTCTAAATTCTTCAAGGGACATCCTTGAGAAAGCTAGTAACCAAACTAAATTCACAAATTGATAAAAGGATAAGAAAAAATAAGATATAAAGTCATAAAGCCAAATAAAATTATTCACCAAAACTTGATGTTGTGGGATTGTTTGATTCTTTGATGTTTGACATAACATAATGTGAGAGAATGACACATACCGTATAAGACGTTGAGTCTAGTTTTGACTTGGTGACTTTTGTATAAGGCATGAGAAATCTTGGTTTCATAAAGACACGTGTTGTATAAGACGTTGGAGTTTGATGACGTTGAAGTGACAAGCCACATGAGACTATGACAATTTGATGATGTTTGTTGACAAGAAAGACATATCTTGCTAGGACATAAGTTGATCGCTTTCACAATGTGTTTGATGTTGACTTAATGACTATTTGAGATGCTTTTCCTTGTTGGTGCATGACTTGTTTTGATTCATTGACTAATAAATAGTGTGTGTATAGATATTTTTTGACATGAGACGATACCCTAAAGTGCTGTCCTAAAGCTGCTAAATACATGCATCTAAGTGAACGATATGCAATGTGTGCGATAGTGAATTGAATGTGAATGAACCCTATTGGACTGAACTAGTGTGGTCTCAGGAGCTCATCAATTGATTAGCCTTGCCTATGTTGTACACATAGAGACCTCGTAGTTCAACATAACCAATGACTTTGAATGTACAAAGAGTCATGATTTAAATGTGTGTGATACATGACAAACCTAGACAGACATACCCAATGCCTCGGGGGCGGCTCATCGATTGATGGCCTTGCCTACGTCCCAGTCGTAGGGGCAATGTAGTTAGAATATGTCTATGACTGACTTAACATGACCAAATTGACATGATTGACAAGACATGAGTTTGACATGATTGACAAGACATGACTCACTTGACATGATTGACTTGACTCTATTTTTGGGATTTTTTGACATGTTTCAATTTTTTATTTTTTTGGATTTTTCAAGATATTTTCGATGGTATGACATTATGTAGAAGGTCTGTATGGAACAAAACTAGGATTTTCCCCCAGTTGGGAATAAGAACTATGAGATGGAGTGGGAATGTGATAGAATGGACATTTAGATGTCAATCATTCCAAGAAATGGATAGGACAACCAATTATTATGAGTGATGGATGACGAAAGAGTCTGACTGGAATGATGGTAGATGTAAGAGCGAGATTGACTACACATGGCATCTATTTTCCAGGTTTTCACCATGGTACTTATCCATAGCACCACCGAAGTGGTTTTCACTATTGGACGAATTTATTTCTCTTTAATTTTTTTTATTTTCTCAAATTTTTTGGTGTTACAAAGATGCCTGTTTGCCAGGTTTTCATCAAGGTAACCATTTTTTTGTTTTTCCCTTTTTTTTTTGTATTTTCTAGATTAAGACACGGATTCTTAGAAGTTAAGCATAGAACCTATTAGATGAAGACTATTGATATGTTACAAAAGAGGCTCCCCTTCCAGAGTAGAGAGTTGGTACACTCCTAACCCAAAAGCTTCTGTGAAAATATAAGGCCCTAACTAGTTAGGTTCAAACTTTCCTAGCTTTTCACATTCAGCTTAATTCTTAGGATTCTCCATTAACACCAGGTCACCAATGTCAAAGTGTCTATTTATAACTTTCCTATTATAGCTTCGATGAAGAGAATTCTGATATGCTTGCAAATGGTCTAGTGCTTTCTATCTTTGTTCATCCAGTGACTCTAGCTCTTGTAACCTAGATACATGGTATTCTTCATCGTCAATGTGACCCTTCAAGGATACCCGCAGGGAAGGTATCTCAACCTCAATAGGTAAGATGTCTTCGGATCCGAATACTAGGGAATATGGAGTGGCACCAGTGGGAGTAGGAATGCTTGTACAGTAAGCCCATAAGGAAGGATTGAGTTGTAGGTGCCATTCATGACTAGCATCATTAATAGTCTTCTTAAGGATTCTAACAATGGTCTTATTACATGCCTCGGCTTGGCCATTACCTTGCAGGTAATATGGGGTGGAAAAATGATGTTTGATATGGAACTCTTCACATAGATGGCACACTTCTTGGTTCTTGAATGGGCGGCCATTGCTTGTGATTATGGATTGGGGTACACCATACCGAAAAATGATATAGTTTAGGATAAACTTAGATATTTGTGTGCCGGTGATGTAAGTCATGGGAATAGCTTCAATCCATTTGGTGAAGTATTCGGTGGTAGTGATGATGAATTTATGGCCATTGGATGATGAAGGGTGTATCTTACCTATTAGGTCAAGTCCCCATTAGGCGAAGGGCCATGGTGAAGTAATTAGATGAAGCTCTTACATTGGGGCTCTTATCAAATCTCCATTTATTTGAAATTGTCTACATTTATTTACAAATATGTACTAGTCTTTCTCCATTGTAGGCCAATAATAACCTAGTCTCATAATCTTATGGGCTAAAGTAGGACCACTCAAATGAGATCCACATATACCCTCATGTACCAGTCACAAATTTGTCTGTGCTTCTTTAGCATCAAGACATATCATTAGGGAAATCTCTAAGGTACGTCTATACAGGGCTTCTCTGATGATGGTGTACTTAGCTGACTTTCGGATGAAGGTTCGACATTGGTTATTGGACAAGTCTTAAGGTAAGGTTTGGTCAATAAGATAGTTGAATATGTCCTTATACCAAGGAGATGTAGGACCAACAATGGTACAAACTATCATAGTATCAGGGACATCATAGGCGGGGACCAACAGCTATTCAACCAGGAACTCGAACTTAGGCATGTTACTCGGAATATCCAACAAGGAACCCACGGTTTCCATTGCATCTACATCTCTATTCTGGATATGTGGTATTTGTTGAAAAGTAATGTTATTGAAATACTATTTGAAACTATCAGCCATTTTCTTGTAAGGTGCAAGCTTTTCATCCTTAGTCTCATAATCATCAATTACCTATAGGATTACTAGTTGAGAGTCACCAAAAATATGTAGGCTCTTAATTTTCCATTGAGCTGCCATTTTCAACCTTGTCACTAAAGCTTCATATTATGCTATATTGTTGGTACAAGGGAAAGCAATCCTGAATGATTTAGGAATGGTATCACCTTGAGGTGTGACAAATAAGATACCAACTCTTGAACCACGATTTGTATGTGACCCATCAAAGTATAGTTTCCATTCAGTTTTAATGTCAACGTTGAAGAGAAATTCATCAAGAAAATCTGCCACTAATGGATGGTCTGCCTTCATAGGTGCATCAAATAACTGATCCACAATCAACTGTCCTTTTATAGCCTTCCTTTCGACATACTAAATTTCATACTCGCTAATTATCATAAACCATTTAGCAAATCAGCCTGTTAATGTTGCCTTACTTAGGAGGTACTTGAGTGGATCAATCTTTGCAATTAACATTGTTTGTCGATTGAGCATATAGTGCTGAAGTTTTTGGGTAGCAAAGACTACCACAAGATAGGCACGTTCTATGTTGTTTTAATTCAATTCATAGCCCACTAAGGTACGAATGATGTTATAGACTTCTCTCTCATGACCTTGATCATCGTGTTATGTGAGAAGAGACCCTAATGCTGACTGAGTTGTTGAGATGTATAGTATCAATGGTTTTCCCTCTATAGGTGGCATTAAGACCGGTGGAGTAAGCAAATAGTCCTTGATTTTCTATAAGGCTTCCTGAAATTTAGGTGTCCACACAAATGGTACTCCTTTCTTGAGTAGGTGCTGAAATGGGTGTATTTTATTTGCCAGTTGTACTATGAAACACCTAATGGACTGTAATCTCCCCTATAGGGTTTTGAGTTGACCAATGCTGACTAGAGGAGGCATTTCTATGATAGCTCTTACCTTCTTTGGATCTACTTCAATTCCTCTTATGGAGATGATATACCCTAGTAGTTTCCTTGATTTCACTCCAAAGAAACACTTCTTCAGATTTATCCTGACGTCGTAATTCTCTAGCCTCTAGAATATCTTGTCTAAAACCTTCAAATGATCTCCCCTTGCTTCTGATTTATCTATAATTTCATCTACATAATCTTCCACGATGGTATTACAAAGTCATGGAAAATCATAGTCATTTCCCATTGATAGGTAGCTCCTGCATTCTTAAGGCCAAACGGCATAACATTCCAATAGTATGTGCCCCATGGACACATGAAAGATGTTGTGTGTTGGTCTTCAACTGCTATTTTAATCTGGTTATATCCAGAGAAACCATCCATGAGGGATAACATCTTGTATCCTACTGTAAGATCTACTATCATGTTGATATTCGGCAAAGGGAAGTCATCCTTAGGACATGCCTTATTGATGTCTCTATAGTCTATGCAAATGTGAATGCCCCTAGTTGGTTTAGTCACTGGTACAAGATTTGATATCCAATTTTCATATTCTATTGTCCTTATGAATCCTACATCCAAGAGTTTCTTAAGTTCTGCTTTCACTAGTAGAGCGATTTGCGAATGCATTTTCCTTAGCTTCTATTTGACTAGCTTAATACCTGGCTGTAATGGTAAATGGTGCAATATTAGGTCTAGATCCAGCCCAGGCATGTCATTATACGACCATGCAAAGTTTATCTATCTCTTTTTGAAGAAGTCCTTAAACTCATCTTGTTTTGTCGCTATTAAAGAAGCTACAAAATATACTATCTGAGGATTCTCTTTTGTACCTATGTTGACTGCAACAGACTCTTCTACTAGCATCGGTGTCTTTTCTTGTTCAACGAGGAGAATATTTAAACCTCTATCCTTGGGTGCCTCAGAGAGGTTTTTTCCCTCGGATACGTCCTTTATTTTGACTGTTTCTTCATCCAAAGGTGCCTCTCGATTTTCACCTAGGGACTCATCATTTTTCTCTTTTTCATCTTTTTTATTTTTATTCTCATTTTTGTGACTAGAGGTGTAAATAGACTCCGCAAAATATGCTTTGTCATCCAATTCTATGGTAAAACCTGCCTTATGATCCCCTCTTGGTATGCCTTCTCTAAGTCCCATGAACTCAACAATTTCTTTGTCGTTCTCAAATGTATCTATGATAGGTGTACCTTGTTGATCGCAGTCGATAAGTTCAGGATATATAAGGGGCATGTCATCATCGAAGTTCTTAAAGGTAGCTGCTGACAAGGTGAGTATAGAATGGTTGACATGGTCGTAGAATTTTTGGACCAACTCATTGTTTTTTTTCCTCCTAGGGGTAGGTATACTCTGATGTGAGACTATAGTGAGGGTTGATTCGTCAGATGATGGTTTGTCAAGTGCCCAAGATGCATGATCAAGGGTTTCCAAATAATAATTCTCTTGCCATTCTTCTCTAGACAAGTGTTTCTTAGGACAAGGACTAGATGGTTTGGGTATAGGTTTCACATTGAGTTCCAGTTCTCCAAATATAGCATCTACGTTCATGGTACTGGTAGATGAAAGGGAATCCCATTCACCATCGCTTGAGTAAGGGGATTCATCATAAATTGGAGGTTTGTCGTAAACTAGGGGAAGTGGTTTATGAGATATCTTGATGTTTGTACAAGCATTCACTTCTTCTTGAAATGGTGATGAAGTACCAAGAAACCCAATTATAAGCAGTTGACACCTTGGCCCTAAGTATTTCAGTCATGGGTAGACAGTGATCAGTTTCGTCCTTCCATTTTGATATATTCCTAACCCATTGTGCCCATCATAGCCTTCATTTTGCATTATCTTAAACCATTTTCCATACTAGTCCTTAGCTATTTGAATAGACGGGGAGGGGTATTCATGTTCTTCTTGATACAACTAGGAATTACCTTGATCCATAATTTCTTCACTTAACTCTCCCCATTTGGTCAAAGTCATTCTAGGGGGGACATGAAATGTGACCACTGACTATCTTCTATTTGCCATGGGTAGGCCATATGCCTTAGGTGGAATTAGCCGACTGACATAGTATGATGCCTTTATATTATATTCACCAAAACCCTTGTCTTGGATCTTGAGTTTAGGAGTGGATGATGGTGGTTTGAATTAAATGGACTTAGTGAGACATGATGGGTCAATGTATAGGGATAAAGTGGATGATGAAGCTTCTTGGTTAATTGGTACTTGTTGCTGTGTAATTTCCCTTAGGCTTGTACAATACTAAAAAGGATCTGGATCACCATCAATTGTGATCTTTGTGCCATTATAGGGGAACTTAAGACATTGGTGATATGTTGAAGGTACAAATTTCATTGTGTGTATCCAAGGTCTACCTAACAACAAGTTGTATGGAAGGGTGAGATCCAAGACTTGGAAGCTAGTGTTCATAATTGTTGGGCCAATTCTGATAGGGAGTGTGACAAATCCTTTGGATGACCTTTCCTCATCATCATAAGCCTTGATGACTATACTCTTAGAAGTGTCCACACAGTATTCTAAGAATCCTAATGCCTTAACCAATTTTAGGGTACATAGGTTCAAACCTGCTCCTCCATCTACCAAGACTCGTCTTACTTTGGTTTGATGGAATAGGACTTCAAGATGTAATGGGTCATTATGATCAGACTTTTCAGTTGAGTAGTCTTGTTGGGAAAATGTGGCATGATGCGAGTTGATCAAATATCCCACCATTTCTTTGAAGTGATTGACATGAAAGTCCATGGGAACAATAGTGTTCTGCAATGCTTTGTCAAGTATGGCTCGATGTTCTGGTGACAAAGTCAAGAGTTCCAAGAAAGATATTTGTGTAGGGGTTTTACTCAATTGATCGAGGAGATTGTATCTAAACTTGGACCTCTATTTAGGTGGCTCAAAAGAAGGACCTGGAATAATTATTTTAGTCCTGCATGTGTTCACATTATATTTTGGATGCTTCTTAATGATGACGGTATCAACATGTTTGTTTGCAGATCGGAGGCTATATATGGTCTTTCCTTTTCCATAGTCATACTTGGAGTTTGCGTAATTGGTAGAGGGATTGTTCTTAGTTCCCAAACCAGAGGCGTTTCCTTTTGTGTGGTCATGTAATGGGTCTGTGAAGACCTTATGATCACTATTTGTAGTATTTTTTTGCCCGTTTACCTCTATGGATCTATTTTCAACAAAGTCTTGGATGATATTCTTTAATTGGCAACATTGTTGTAGGTTGTGCCCTTTAATTCGATCACAAAAAGTGTTATCGTCCCACCATGAAGGTTTGAACTATCCAAGATCATACTCTCTTGGTTCCAAAGGTTTGATGAGATTGTGTTTGACCAATTCTTTGAAAACTACCTCGATTGGTTGTCCTAAAGGTGTAAATTCACGCGTAGGAAATCTCCTTTGGGGTCTTTGTTGCAAGTTTTGGACATAATTAGCCATTTGATCTGGACTGTTCATCATGTGTACATTTTGGTTGTATCCACTAAGTGTGATAACTAGTCCGGTATGTATGTGTTTAGCATCAACAATGTCATCATTCGTGACATTCTTGTTCCTAGACCAAAATTTGTTTCTATCATTCAACACGTTTGGATGTTGGACAATTGGGCTCCTGCCTAGTACTTTAATTTCTCCTTTGTCTATAAGGCCTTTCTCAAGGATGATGCCCTGTCTGAGAATGAAGTACAACAGTGTACCCTTAAGTCACTTCACAATTTTGGGTTGATGTTCTCTAGGAATATCGTGACCTTTTTATTTTCTGGCATTTCAACTGGACATCTACTAGCTAGACTTTGCCATCTTTGGAAGAAAGTGGTGAAAGTTTCACCATATTCTTGTGTCGTGTGGCACAAGGTTTCTATTGTTACCTCATTGTCTATGTTAAAGGAAATTTTTTTGACAAACTTCTCAGCTAATTTTCCCCAAGATTGTATACCATATGGTAATTTAGAAAACCATTCTAGTCCTATCCTAACAAGGGTTCGTGGAAATAGTCTCATCAAGTATGTGGGGTCATACGATATGTCCATGCATGCTATTGAGAATTCTCTAATGTGTTCTAAAGGATTCTTTCTCCCATTATACTTAGGCAAAATCAATATAATGTATCCATGGGGGAAAGGTGTCATATAAAGTGCTTTGTCAAATGGACATGGACATAGGTCTTGCACTGAGATAGTTCGTTTGCCTTACATAGACATGTTGTCCATCTATTGCTGAAGAGTTTGCATTTGGTTTTGAAGGACATTGACTTGTATCAAGGACATGTTGTTTGCATTTTTTGGGTCAATGTAGGTGTTCTGAAATGCCATGTTCTGTGATGGGTTGTGATTCGGTGAAGGAATATATCTTGTTAGAATGTTCTAATTTGGTATAGGGATATTCCCTGCCTGAATGGTCTTATTTGGTATAGGAATGTTTCCTGTCTGAATGATCTGATTTGGTATAGGAATGTTTCCTATTTGAAGGATCTGATTTGGTATAGGTATATTTCTGCCAACTTTGGATCTCTTACCAGTCATGTTGGTCCCAAAGGGGTTGGAGGAAGTTTCCCTTGCATTAAATTGTAAACCTTGTGTTATATTGTAAGGGGTTGTGTTTACAATTGACAACGTTTGAGTTGGTATACCTATTGGTATCACTGAGGTAATTTGGGGAATAGAAACACTTGACGTGACAGTTTGTGTTGGTTGAATCAGCGGTGTTTACAAAGTACTAATATCAAATCCTATGGGTAGTTTGGCGCCTTTTGCTAGCAACTTTTCTAGACATTGTTGTGGATCATTTGCCAAACACTCATCCATGAAGGATGCAAATCCAGGATCTTGTACTGCTGCGTCTATGTCTTCTATGTAAATCTGCCCATGTGTGTCTCTAGTGACATGTTTTTCAAGAAAAGGTTTGTGTGGTCGTTTACTTCCTGATGGTTGGTTTCCGAATGGATTGATGAATTTTTTGGGGTCTATCATTGCTTTATGTTTCTTTTTAGACCTTGATTTAACCATGAAAAATTTTCTCAAAAAGGGGTAATGCAGACTACGTCTAAAAACCAATATGACCTATGTCTATGTTTTTGGATTTTTTTTTGACAATAAATGACGTAGCTAAAATGATTTCTAAAAAGATGTATACTAAGATGACATATGATAGGATGGAAAATATGCAAAATCTCAAGTAGATTATGACAATAAATGAGTCTAGGATAGGTATAACCAACCACCTATGGAATAAATGCATGCAAGGATTTGTTTTTTACCAAGGAACCTGATTGTATGACAAGGACATTTGACAATGTGAATTTTCCAAACTAAACTGCTAAGCTGAAAAAGATCCACTAAATGGGACTAAAGTGACTATGTTCAATGATTGTGACAAACTGAAAAATAAACATTTCCAATGACTAGGAAAGTTATCTATTCCGTGATATGCAATTTCCTAGGAAGTATCTATATGCATGCAACTTAGGATGATTGTGACTAAGACGTATATGACACCTAATGATGCAAGGTTTTTTGAGAAAAATATACCACTTTCTAATCCAAGGTTAATCTTAAGAACCTAAATGAAATAGCGGCAATGATGTTTTAGACTCAGCTCGCGGTTTTTGATGTTTTCTATTGACAGGCAAATATGGTCCACCTAACAATTGCGGTTGAAATGTTTACATATGCAGTTTTTGACAGTGCATGCGGTGTTTCTGACAGTTGCAGTTTTTCCTTTGACAAATGTGGTTTACCAATACACATGCGGTTCTTATTTTGGACTTTGTAAACCTAAATTTTTTGACAGACACTTTCGGCTTGAAAACTGACAAATGCGGTTTGCATGCACACATGTGACTCAAAATGTGACAATTGCGACTCGTAACATGCAGACTATGAATGATGAATTTTTTCATAGACACATGTGGTGTTTCCCCTAACAGATGTGACTCTCTATGATAGATGTGGCATTTAAACTGATAATTGCGACTCGATTTTCTGACAGTTGAAATTTTCCCAAAATTTTGTTGATTGACATTTGTTTGTTTGATCAAGATTTTGATGAATACAGCAGAGAACAAAACATGACAATCAATGTATTTTCAGTTTCATGATGAAAATACTCATAAGACTTGAAAAATATTTACAGCCTAGGCTTTTAGGACAATACTTGTTGAGTTCTTACTTGGATATCTCTAGCTACGCATATTTATGGAGAATAACTAGTAGTTTGGCCCCACTGGCTCCCCTCCATGAAACTCACTTATATGGGGCAGCCAAGCTACTATACCCATGAAACTCCCATGGCATACATTTCATTTCCACACATAAACCGTAAGAATGTAAGACAGCTTCATAAGGCCGACCCTGCTACGCCAACAAGTAGGTAGGATTTCGGTAACTCTACAACAAGGTGCTTAATAAGAGCATTCCATTTGTGGGGCACTATCGAACATCGATGAGAGTCCATTTATGTCCATCTCATCAGAATAGTGAGCATGATTTCTGGGCTCTCCCCAGAAATTCTTTTTTATATACCAAGTGGAAGTCGCTTGGCTTTAGCGTGCTACCGGTCTGAGTCGTCTTGGGGTGAGTACTTTTTCCCACCAAGACAGGCCCAAGTTCTAGAGTCAGTAACCATTTCTCTTACACCCACGATTGCATGACTGCACAAGGGGAGAGGATACTTTGATTACTGAATCGTAAGGGTGAAAAATACGTGCAACACACCAGAGAAAGAAGACAATGGTTGTTTTTAATCCAAACGACAATTGTCTATCTATCAAACAAAAAATTATTTTTAACCCACATGACGATTATCTATCTACCAAACAAAATTTTGCTAAACAATTAAATAAACATAAAGGCATTAAGTCCTGCATGCAAATTTATTAGTAGTTCATTATTCTTCGGCTTTTGTCGAGTAGAAAATTGTCTTTGGTTTTTAATTTTCTTCTATGCTTCGTCTTGCAAACACTACATTATTCCTCCTTAACACAATTGAAACAAACATTAGCAAAAATCAAAACAACCCAAAAATTGAAAAATGAAAATATGGATGCACGGAAATCAATAAAAAATATGGAAAAGATTTACCAACCGGATGTGACTTTTGGAGACACGGATTTGGTTCGATGTTGACAGACGGATGCGGTTTGCAAATTTTGTTGACAGGAAGATGCCGTTTGTGACTTCGTAGATGTGGTTTGGGATGAAGGATGCAAGATGATCTTCAAATGTGATGAGATGGATAATCTTTAACTATAATAACAAATGTTAATCCTAATCTAAATAATAATCTAAAATCAACCAACAAAGAATGAGGAAATAAACATAACAAACTAAACAAATTAATGGAAAGCTCTCATTGAATATGCGTTCACCCCTTTGAATTATCTTGGTTTTTCTTCTCTATTTTGCCTTTTCAGTATTCTTGCCCTCAGATTTCAGTGTTTGAATGCAAGCATAACTTCGTTGAGTGTCTAAGAAAAATATCAAAGATAAGTTTCTTCTCAAAAGCATATGATTCTGGGAGTAATGATTTCGGGAGGAGGAATAATGATAATCACGGGCCATTTTATAGATTTTGGGTTTTCGAATGATCAACTAAGATTGAAAGAGAGATCGATGGACAAGATTGATGAATTCCATGTGATGTGAGTTATGTGTCAGATAGAACGTGAGTTAGAACATGAGTCAGAAAAGACTGCAGGATAAAGACTAGTTTAGAACGTGAGTTAGAACACAAGTTCAAGAATTTAATCTTGAGTTAAGAGTCTTCGAAAATAGAAGAAATAGACTTTGAATGTCAAAGACAAAGTTAGAATTTGGAGAATATTGCATTCGAATGCAAACATGAGTTAATTAATTAAATAAAGATATTTAATTAATAGACACACCATGCATATGAGTTGGAACTAATTAACTGACTAGTTATGACAGAGAGTCATCTCACAAAGATAACTAGAGAATTAAAAATAGATCTTGAGTCAGAAGGTGAGTGAATGATTAGTCAAGTGATTGATAGAAGAATGTGACATAAATAATTAAATATGAATTAAATGCTAATTTAATTCAACATTAAAAAATAAGAGACTTTAATTAAATAAATAAAGATAATTTATTTAATTGATTGTTGTAAAGGTGGAATTGATAATATAAATAATTAAATAATAAATATTTAATTATAGATAAAGGAGGTTAAATGAATAATTAAATAAATATATTCAATTATAGTTGGAAAAGTATGATAAAGGGGTAATTAAATAATAAATTATTTAATTGATAGATAAAGGGGGAATAATGAATTAGTTCTCAACATAATTAAATAAATATGATTTATTTAATTAATCAAGTTGAATAAAGGTTATCTATGAATTAATGAATTAATTAAAAAGGGGTATTTAATTAATAGAGGAAATATGTATTAGAAAGGTTAATTAAATAATTAACATTATTTAATCAAGACAACGAACTATAGAAAATTATGTCGAATGTGTACTCGCAGGCCTAGACCGATTTTCGGTGTCTACAGAAATCATATATTTTCTCCTGCTTACTTTTTACCATTTTAGATTAGGAAATGTATAGTCCCTTTCTCTCATCTTGTAATTCCAAATCAAAAATATTCCTAATGGTGTCCTCAAGAAAGTAGAAGTTGTGGACAAAAGCTCTTGTCCGATGTTTTTCCTTCATTTGAGAGATAAAACCCTCAGGATCATGATTCCTAGGGCGCACAGTCCTTAGCCTATAAGGCCCAAGTAATTGATGTGAATCCTTCCATCCTCCCTTTGCCATAACAAAATCAGAAAATGTTGTATATTCAGGGAAGAAATAACCTTTCTTTTGTTTAGCTAGCAAGTGTAGCTCCTGAGCGCCCCCCAACTGCCTCATGATTTCCAAAAATCCAATTCTAAGTGGCACCTCACTTGGAAGAACCTTTGGATTGACATTATTGCCAAAAATCCTGAAAATTGTTGTATTATGATAGGGGATAATGTCTCCCCAATTTTTCATTATGTTCAATTTAGGCCTTCTCTCCATGAGTGTCAAGAAGTCATGAATTTCTTTCGGGATCCTTGGGGGGTCACATACCAGAGCCTCCCTTAATTTGGATCCAAAGACATTATGGAAAGTCACATTATCAAACTTATTATCAAGCATGTCAAGAATCCTAGTCCAATATTGGACAAGAATTTCAATGTTTCCTTCCTTCTTCTTTAACTCCATTTTTTTCTTCGAACACAACCTAACTCCTATACAGAAACATGTGGATTAACAAGGAATACCATCTAAATGCAACATAATTCTTCCCCTCCTTTAGGGCTACTAGATCCATGTGCATCTTTTCTGCCAAATAAGTGGCAACATCATATATTACATTAAAACCTGGGTGCTAGAGATTTACTGCCATATACATAATATCGGTAGGCAAGGTTTTCTTTAAGCTCACTCCCAAAACTTGACATAAAGCACAAATAGTCTTCTTGAAATAACTGGAGAAATAGTCCACAGGAAAAGGTTCAAGCTCATTCCTGCCAATTACTACCTTCTTCTTATTTTTTCCTCTTCCTGTGACTACAAAATGAGGTATTAGAAAGGATGTTCTAAACAAACCCCTATTATTTCTATATTCTTGTTTGGAAACCTCCAAGTCGACAAGAACCATATTCTTACTCCATTCATGCAATTTAAAATTCTCTACAATTTCTTCTTTGGTTATCTTAATCATCTGCACACCATCATGTGTTCTGACAATTTGGCCATAGGGTCATATCTAGCAGCAATGTCCTTTAAAAAATCTACATCCATATAAACATTAGGAACCACCAATTTACCCAGGTCTAACCTCCAGGGGTTACACAAAGGAACTGAAAAATTCCTGTTCCCAAACCAATTGGAGAACAACTACCACCTGGTGTATGGTAACTCCACATCTTGAATTGCACATTGCTTCTCTATCAATCCTTCCAAGATTCGAGACCCATAGAAAAAAACCTTTCCCTCCTACTTCTTGCTAGTAGAGGGTTGTAACAAATCAATAATATCTTGGGATAAAGACTTGGTAGTTGTTTCAGAACCAAAACTTCGGGCCTTGGGTGTCATTTATACTAGACTAATGATAATTCGAACTAGGGTTTGCTTATTTTTAGATAGCAAATAATTGCAATTTTCTCCTTTAGCCTTTACAAAAAATTATTCAATATTCAAAAATCCCTAGCAATTATCTAGACAAGCTCTAAATGTGAATCTATTCAATCAATTCTTCAAGAACAGAAACAAGAAACAATCATGAATTGCAAAAAAAAAAGCAACCATAAAATCTTCTGAATTTACAAGAAATGACGCAGGTACTACTTATGGTTTCAATCACAAAACATCCAGGGCAACAAAATTGAGAAATCGTAACCACAACTTGCTTCACTCGATACCAAGCAATAGTTCCTCAATGTAGAGATACAACACAAAAATAGTAATTCGCAAATTTTAGCATTTAATTATGTAGGCAAAATCGAACTCGGCCACTACTATTCACTCGTGTGAGATAAAATGGCTATAGTACAATACCATTTTATATTTAAATACGAGTCATTGATCAATCACAATGTTGGCCAGGAGAACGACTCATATTTAGTCAAAATAGTTTGAAAATGCCACGTTCTCCCTCCAATCACCAAACAGATAGGATATTCACCTACCAGGCACCACATCAGCACAGAAATGGGCCCCACCAGCATCGGATTCCACACGTCACCAAATCGTACACCTCACAGCATTATTCAAACTACAATTTTAATTGCGCGAGGTCGGTGAGGAATGGTCATGATGCGTCAGTATGGAAATAACTATCGGCACAGGCTTCATCATCGATCAATGAGCAAAACTGGTACCCACCATCAAATTGGACAGATGGTAGCATCTCGCATGCCTCACACCATATTTGTGACATTGGGAGAAACCTTGCGAGGTCTGCGAGCAATGGTCAAGATTGAAATCACTTCATTCGATAGCCACTCAATCTGCACATGCAAAAAGTTTATTTCCCCTGATTTTATTATTTATTAAGTCTGGGTCAGTCCGTGCCCCATTCTTTAAGAATAACTTTGAGCCATCGTTTTTTGTTGTCTTAGGCGATGTCCCCTTATCCCTTATAATAGTTTTTTAATTTTATAGGGGGTATTTTTAATGACCGTCGATCTTTCTATGATTGATCTTGATCGCTCCTCGTGATCTCGCGATGACATCACCGCTAGTTTTTTGGTGATTGTGATATGATAGGCGAGCGCCATGTGTCCAAAGCTACTGATGTTGAAAAGGGATTAATAAAGCATTTAATATTTATGTCAGACTTAAATACATTATAAATTGGGTTACTAAAATAGCTGCGAGATGCACATGCTCGAGATTGACGGTGATGTTATAATCTTGGTAAAAAGTTACTCGACGGTTATGTTTGGTGCAGTTGACTGCTATGTTTTTAATGACCATTGATCTTCCTATGATTGATCCTAATTGCTCCCCATGATCTCATGATGACATCACCATTGGTTGTTTGGTGATTGTGATATCACGGGCGAGCGTCACGTGTCCCAAGCCGCTGATGCTGACAAATGGATTAATAAAGCGTTTAATATTTATGTCGGACTTAAATACATTATAAAATGGGTTACTAAAATAGTTGCAAGATGCACGTGCTTGAGATGGATGGTGATGTTATAATCTTGGTAAAAATTTGCTCGATGGTTATGTTTGGTGCTGCTGACTACTATGAGTGAACACAATCGTCGATGGTAGGAATCAACGATTGCCTACCATCGCGTGATCCAAAGATGCGGGATGTTTAGTGATCACGATATCACGGGCAAGTGCAACATGTATTCCTTTGGCGATGCCTTCTATGGTGGGCCCTTGATGCTGACATGGAGATTTCATCAGCCCTTTTGAACATGGCCGTTCGATGATTTGACAAAAATTAAAGATCGACGACTGAAGTTTAAATTCGCATCAAATGTGATTAGAGCCATTGGCACGACATGCAAATGAGATTTAATGGTGGATGAGACATCTACTGGCTCAATTCAATCAACATAAATTATCTACTCTTTTTCAATCTTCATCACAAAAGCATTCAAGTATTTTTCAAGCAGTTTAGAGCCAGAGATAAAAATTTTCAAGCAATCACCATGAAGTTTGGTTCTTTGGTAGGTGCAAAATCTCGTGAGTTATTTTCTAAAATTATCGGTTAATTTGACTGTGTCTTTACGAAGGGTTCTATTGTGCTGGTCAAGGGGTTTCATTAATTATTGTAATAGGGTTACTTGTTCTTTTGAATTATTGGAATTGCACAGTTGTGTTGTATTTTTGTGTTATGGGCACCCCTAGTTTCTTCGAGGATTTGATTTTTTAAAAGAAGCCCTAGTTGTTTAAGATGGCACCACCGAAGTAGCACTCTGGCCATGTTGATTATTTGAAAAGGAATTTGTATGATGACTTCTTGGATCAACTCTCATTGTCAACAAATGACAGGAAGAGTGGTTTGGTTTTAATGAATGGAAAGACCCTAGGTGAAGGTCTAGTGTGCAGAAATTATAACATTGTGCATGCCAGGATTCCTATGACTGGTCTTGAAATGTTTAGGCTATGGTATGGACAAAAAAACTTACCTCACCCCTTCTCTAATTCCTGGAGATATGAAATGGGGAAACTAACAGTGCCAAATGTGTTCCCTGATGTTGACTTGCTCAGAGCATTGGCAACACGGTATGATCTTGTGACAAGGGTCATAAGTGATAATGATGGTGGAATTATGCTAAGCATACATATAGATGAGATTCAAAAAAAAATTTATTTGACTGAGTATAGCCCTTTCTTAGTCCAAATAGATTTTTAAGAGATGAAGGAGGAGTACAAAAGGTCAAAGCCTCTTTTCAGATTGAGGTTGTTTCCTCCTCACCTGGCCAGGGTAGGCAGTTCAACAATTCTTATCAACCCAAATGACTAGGAGCCTTTTAGGTTGAGCTATATTTCGAGTCACTTCCTGGTAACATTTTATTCATTGTGCCAAATTTTAGGGTTCAACCCTAATAATTTGATGCCAATTGCATACATGTTTATGGGAGACCAGATTCAACATCCCAACTTCTTTGTCGTATATGACTTTGCACGATTCCTACCAGAGAAGATGCATGAGGGTTTGATGAAGCTGCATGTGGGGGATACTAGCACTCCTTTTTTCTGGTACTCCCTATTGATGCATATGTTCCTGTACAAGAATGTTGTTTTCTTCTTAGAAAAAATGGAGTTGAGGCAGGACGTGAATGGAGAAAGGTTACTAGTACAAGTGTGGAGTGTAGATTTATCTTACAACAAGGGAGGTGCCAGATTTATGCAGTTTGATAACTGCTTTGCCTCCAGACGTAGGGTACGGTTGGTGGTAAATGTGCCAAGCATCCCTGAATATTTGCATGACTTCCTCTGACCGAAGGTAAGGAATCCTAATTTAAAACTATGTCACAATTGGGGTGATATCATCTTGTACCCTATAAGCATTGTCTTGAGGGTGTATGGTTTCCAAGGAACCCCTCATATCCTCCTCTTTAATGTACCATCAAGGATGGGGTTTACCAAAGTTATGTGGCAACTAGGTTGTATTCATGAGGACAACATAACAAAGAAAGGAAAAGGGAGTTTGTTCCCTGACTACACTATTGTTTCTGATTTCATCTATTCCAAGGGAGGATGGGTCCACTTCAGAAGGTTTTTTGATGACTTAAATTTGAGGAATGGTCCTAGGAGATAACATGAACCATAGGGATTCTTTGCATTATTTAGACAACGAATTAAAGGTGGAAAATTTGCACATTAATTCAACTTTCCTAAGGACCTAATTAGAAATGAGTTTGATTTGAATAGGCAGGAGTTGAAAAAAGAAAAATGGATTGCATGTGAAAAGTTGTTGGCTATAATACATAAAATGGATCCAAAATATGATCCATTAATGGAGTTCACTCCATTTCACAAGAGAATAGACTTCTTAAGGGCTAATTTCAAAAATATCATGGGCACCTTGATGACCAAGAGGGTCAGTTTGGAATTAGATTTTGGTATAGAAAGACCAAATGTGAGGCCTGAAGAAACAAGGCCAGCTTATCAGCCACTAGTTGATAGGCCTCTATACAATATAAAGAGTAATGCGAGCAGTGATGAGGATGAAGGGGATAAGAAGGGAAAACAAGTCATGCAAGCATCATCACAGCTGGGTCCAAGGATTAGAGCACTCGGAGGGATAAGGATTTTTGATCTAGATTCACCACCAAGATGTGATCCTGCAGTATTACCATCAGATCCAAGCCCTAAAAGGTAGAGAGTTGAGAAAACACAAGAAACTCTGATGGATGAGATAATTGTGACCGATCAATACATGCAGGTTGGTATCCCTTCCTCTCCTAGATGAAAACAATTGGTGCTTTTTGACATGGATGTAAAGGGGCAATGTGTACAAGATGCCAGGATGGAGGCCTACAAGGCATTCTTGGATGATGATGCATTTGTAAAGACTCCTATATTCTTGCAACTAGTTTGGAGGATGAAACTAGAAGAGTACCAAAACAAATGCAAGAGTAGGAAAGAATCAAGACTTGATAGGTCTGAGTAGGAGAATGATGATGAGGTCAAGGCCAAATTAATGGAAGAATTCAAAGGCATCACTCCTAAGGAGGGAAGAATACATGTGACTCAGGATGGTGTCTTACTTTTTCCTAAATGGGATATAACTGATATGATTGTATTCAATGCTATCTTACAGTCCAAGAACCCTATACAAAAAAGTGAAGAAGAGGTTAAGGCAGCTCTGTAGAACTCTGCCTTCAGTGAGGAGTATGAAACTCTGGCCATATGGGCATTGGCACCCCAGGGAAGAAAGCCAAATGTGACTACTATTAGCCCACACCTAAGGGGAGGGATAATCATCAAGAGAGCTTCTAAAACTTCAACAACAGAAGATACAAGCCTGACAGTAAATGTAGCCAAATTGGTCCAAAAGATAGTTGAGAGAGAAGAGGCTAAAAAAAAGAGTCTGATGGAGAAATACAATATGATAATTGTAGAATATAGTAGGATGTAGCAAAGGAATGTTGAGCTGCAATCTGAAGTAGATAGGTTGAAATATGGGCAGGTGGGAGAATCCTCCAGTGCTCCTTATATCAGAGCATTACCTTCTATTTCAGGATCGGTCCTCCAATTGTTTCAACTTCGGGGTCCCCCATTTAGGCACGTACTCTCAATCCTACACCAAAGCTAGTTGAAGAAGAAGTTGAATATTTTGTGGATCCCACCAAGAATAAAATGTTGAATAGGATCATAGAATTGTAGGTTGCCTTAAAGGAAAGTGAGGATGATGCAATTTCCAAACAAAGTGAGGTGTCTGACATAGTTTTGACACATCTTAATGAAAATGTTCATGGTAAATTACCATCTGTACATTCTTTGTATTCTTTATTCTTGGATGGAATAAAAAATATCAATAGGGATCGGGAAATAGTTTTTCCTTTGGTAGAGAAATGGATCCCTAGGGCCAATGATCTAGATATCATGTACAAATATTCTAGGTTTGATGCAGACAACAAGCCCTAGTCATTGAAGCCTACTCAAATCTTTGTAAAATCATTGAACGGATTCCATGTCCTACCCGATGATTTGAGTAGAATAATTAGGGAGTTGATAAAGAGCTTTGATGACTAGAATGATACATTTTTGCCAGACATTATTGATGCATAAGGAAATGTTAAGACATTGAAACAGTGGTAGGATGGGGCAGAAGAAGTTATCAATGCACAAATCAAATCGATTTGTGATGATTCAAACTATGATTTGCTAGTAAATAGTATGGACAAGATAATTAACACCGGCACATTCTTAGATTTTTTTGAAAGGGAAGCCAATCAAGTTGTAGTGAAGTACACACCTTACAATACTAAGGTGAATGAGGTGGTGAAATTTGGCTGGCCAACGGATGAAGAGTATCAGAGATGGGTCAACAAGTACTTAACCGAAGAGGACTAAAACACTGTCTATTAACACAGGATGGATGAAGGAATGCGAGATGATGATGCAAACAATTATGGAGACAACCACAGGAAATGATTTAACAATGGATAGGGCATGTGAATAGAATGAGAAGATGTTCAAAATGGAGATAGCCATAAGGAATGCACTGGAGGATGCTGATACACACAAGCGGCCAGCTTACCAAGATTATCTATCAAACATCTATTTATGGCTTAATAGAGCATAATTTCTAGTTTGTTATTGTTTTTAAGAAAAATACATTTCTCAAAGGATGCGCCCTTTCACAATCTTGATATATTGATATCTATTTCATAATTTAAAACATATATAGGTGGATAGGAGAAATATACAGTAGATAGTTTGCAATGAAACTTTCCTTTAAAAGACTCAGATGCATGTAATAATTTTGATGAAGTTAATGAAGATGTCTAAACTTGTGGTTTAATCTTGGTATCAACTATTTTTGGAATTATACAGTTATCTGGTTGTCTCCATTTTGATGCTTTTTTGTTCTTTAAATTGATATATCAAGCATATATATATTCAGTTTACTGATACACATTTACTGTATTTGTGTGATGTGATTATTTGGTTCTTTCAAGTAAAGATTAAAACCTTCTAGTCAATCATAGTAACTGAAGAGTATTAATTGCATCAATAAGAAGAATCACATAACTACGATTGTCATTCTATCTCAAGTAGAGTTTGTCAGTTATTTACTTGCACATTTATACAAGTTATAAACTACATATGTGTGCCAAACACTTTGAATTATTGCCATCATAGATTACACTTTTATAGATCCTCATTAGACTGCATACACCCAACAAGGCAGTGGTCTCACACTTTCATCTTTTGGTTTATACATTTTATTTTTTATATCTGTTAACTGAACATATTCTAATGTAATTCAAATATAATTAAAATTGAAAAAATCATAAATTAATTATGTAACCACATAATTCAAATATAATTCTATTAAGAAATTAATATCAAATAGATAATACAATCACATAACTCATACATTTCAATGTCATTGATCTTCTTCTTCATCCAACTCTTTGTCTATATCATGTGATCCAGATTCAACATTGTAAGGATTGGTCATATCATCATCGTCGTCATTGATATCAGTTTCGATAATGTCATCATCCACATGGATATCATCTTCATGAAAATTAACTCCTACATCATCATGATCTAGTTCCTCCTCTTCAACATTTTCATCAGGCACATCATCAACTAACTGTTGATCCTGAACATCATCTACATCATCTTCTATTTCTTTAGTATCTTCTTCTTCCACCACATTATACTTTAACGACCTTCCTCTTGGATCATGTCTAACAACATATGACCAACCCACTTTACTTGGAACCTCTGAGTAAAATACCTGCTCACATTGGCTTGGAAGAACATAGGGCTTATTTCTAGCTCGCTCAAAATACCTTGTATTAACCATGGTAAATCCATTATCATGTTCAATAATTGTTCTCTCGGGATCATTTTCCTTCAATCATAGCCTGTACCATAGGATGACAAACAAAACTAATTTGAAGGACTTAAAGTCACACTCAAGTATATCATCCAAAATCTCATAGTATTTATTTTATGAGACTTCTAGATGTATGTCGCTTCTAGATGAAACATTAGTCACCTAGAAGATTGCAGTTATCCCAGAACCACAAGTTTTCTTCATGTCATCCAACTTTTTGATTCAAAATTTATGACCATTGCACCACATAGCCTTGTGGTGTTTCACTTGTAATATGTCAAATATGTAAAACTTATTGCAATATCGCCAGTTGATAAACATATTTATTCTTGGCCGAGTGTATGCAAAGAAAAAAATCTCAACATATATATACATCAATATAATTGAAAATAATTAAATAATATGGGTGATTAATATATTTATACATACCTATTTATCTCTTAAACCATATGATAAATCAATTTCCCTTGGTGTAAGATTGGAATCTCCATTACGATGAGCTTCTTTAACCAGTGAAGCCACACCTTCCCATGTTAATGCGTGACCAAATTGTTGACATCGTTCAATCCATACCGTCATCCAATCAAGATTATTTGTGACATAAAAATGTAGTGCATCCCACTCTCGACCAACTGTATCAAAAAAAAATGAAATTCAAAAATGACGTATAATTAGTTAATTACCACGGTATACGACCTTAATTTATAATTGATGAATATTAAAGATTACTAATTAAATAAGTACAATATACATAAAAACCAAATGTAAAATGTATTCTAATTAATCTCCATGACCATCTTATAATTACCTGTCACTTTCCTCAATCTACCTTTCCCCATCAGGTACTCCCCTTCAATTTTTTTAATGGAGTTGGGATCCCAAATGCGATCTACATGGATCTTTTCTACAAACTAAGGAAGATATTCAGTAATGTACACCATAGTCTAGTATACCATGTATCCCTCCACCATAGAACCCTCAGGATGTGCTCTTTGTCTAACCAAAGCCTTCAAAAATTTCAATTGCCTCTCAACCATCCACATTGACCTTGTGTGTATAGGTCCACACAATTCAATCTCCTCAACTTGGTGTATGAGGTAGTGTTCTTGTGCATTGAAAAATGTCGAAGGTAGACACTTTTGCATTTCACACATTAGACGAGGAATTCTTCTCTTCCAATAATTTATATCATCTTTATGGATTGCTATAGATGATAGCCATCTACAAGTGAATAAAGACACAAATATATTAATGAGATTTAACAAAAATATACAACGAATTGAACAAATATTGCTACTTACCTCATGTATTTTCCAAGATCATATATAACTTGCTTGACATTGTTGTCAAAGTTTTATGGGAGAGATAGATGTAGAATGTATCACAACAATTATAAAATGATCTTTTCATTAATATTTTTCCAAAAGTAGTAAATATAATACATAGAAAAGTACATGCAATATACAAATATATATTTAATATATCAGAATAATTACCTTAATGAAGGTATGCCAATCATGCATTTTCATCCCTGACCCAAATTCACCTTTATTTGTTATGATATTATTTATGTTCGCAGCAAATCTTGTGGGAAATTGAATTCTCCGTATGACTTGTTTTATAGCATTGCTTTTTTGCTTCGTTAATAACCAAGGAAGGGCACTTATATTAATTTGGTATCCATCACTATTTAATTGAATGGCATTTTTCATTGCATGACTGGCTTCCTGAATGTCACTACAAATTTTGACAATTTTTTCTTTGTCATGCCTTCCATCCAATATTTTCCATAACGTTTATGTCATATTCTTTCTGATATGCATTGTATCCAACAAATGCACAATTTGTAGCTTCTCATAGTAGGGAAATATACTAAATTGTCTGGGATAACTTTTTAGTCCCTGTGGAAGCCGACCATTAATGCCTTGCCGACCTTCATGAAGCATATAAGTTAAACAAATTAACAATGACAATCATTGTCAATTACAACATGAGTAAACACAACACAATATAAAAATATAAATTCAAAACATAATGTAAATGATAGATAAACAATTTGATCCAATGTATAACCTTGATGATTAATTCTATTATATTCCAACTTCCATAGGCGAGGTGTCATTCTTCATGGTTTTGATGTAGTCTTTTCTTTCCCATTGAAAATATGTTTTTCAGTAGTTCGATACTTATGATTTTTGTGGAGGAAGTGCCTATACTCATCAAACACTTGCTTTCCTAAACTCGTTGCACGACACGATTTCATCTTTGGACCACAAATTGGACATGCAAATTTTCCCTTTGTTTGAAGACCTACGAATCATATATAATTGGATTAAATATCTCAATTTTTATAATTATATATAATGAATAGATTATTTAAAAAACATGCATGATATCTCCTTCATAAAATTAAATATTATTAAAGTCATGCAGTCAAACGTTATAACATAACAGAAAAATTAGTTAGCCCTAGGGAATCATGAATTGTCCATACAAGCATTGCATGGAATTGAAATTGTCTTTGTCCTATTGGTCTAGATACGTCATACATAGTCATGCCATTCCATAAATTTAGTAACTCGTCGATAAAAGGCTCAATATACACATTCATAACTTTAACTTAGTACTTACCTAGTTGAATGAACATGAACATTACATAATTATTATAACCATTTTACTATAATATATCTAAATTCATGTGCATGCCTATTAAATGAAAAAACATAGAAGTCATTATGCAACAAATAAGACAAATGAAATGCTTCTATGTTAAAGAAAATTGATGTAAAAAAATACCTGGAACAATCATTGCCAACATTATGTGCTCCCTCTTTATTGACATCCATGGAGGAATGTTATTGTTGATAACAAAAACAGGCCACACCGAGTAAATAGATCTCAGCTCTCCAAATGGATTGACACAGTCTGTAGCCAATGAAAGCCTGAGATTACGAGGTTCTTCTTTAAAGTGTGGCCATTTCTTATCCATATCCCTAAATGCAGAACCATCCACAGGAATTCAAAGAATCTCATCTGCACTTCTATTTCGTGCATGGTAATCCATAAATTGTGCTAAGTTTTTGCATCTAAATAATTGTTGCATACGTGGAATAATGGGAATATAATGAAGAACCTTGTGAGGCACCTTATTTGTTAGTTGATCTATTCAATATCTACTGATATGACATTCTAGGAATTATGTTGCAAATTCATGTTGTTTATGATATATAATATGATCATTGGGACATGCATCTATTGCTTGATACTCCATTCCAATATCTTTCATAATGCCAGATAAATCTCGGTATGAGCGAGGTAAAATATTTGATGATGGTAACAAAAATTCACCAATCAATCTACAACAAAAAATAATTTCTTAATATAAATAATATTAACGGTACATACTTCATCCTTTATTTACTAGTGATGAACTAACAACAATTAAAATAGATGAAAAAATATGACATATATGACATACCTTAACATCTGTGAGATTTCTATGTTGGATAAACCATTCATAACCTTCAAGTTCACCAGCAACAATACAAGAGAGAGAAGAGTTATTTGGGAGCCTTCATAAAGGGGCTCGTATGCCTTCTCAAGTACAGGTAAATAATGAACATCATCAAAGTAATCTCAATCAACATGATCAGATGTGCCACTACATGAGTCATGGATCAATGTATTTGTAGCATCATCTTCAATTGTGTTTTCTGGCGCATAATCATCTTTTTCCATAGGATCAATAACTTCATCTTCAATATTCACAGCTCCATGTTCCTCCACTTGCAAAACCACATTCTATGGGCCGTGATAATTCATATCATGTGCCCTAGGGCGCCCCACCTTTATAATAATGACAAACACAAATAAAACATGATCATGATCAAGTGATTTTATATATATATATCAAATTTTAAAACAATATAAACATTTACAAATTCAATCAATATAAAAACATATAATAAACAACTTACCAATGGATGATAACCATGCCCCCCTTCAACGTGACCATGCTACCTACAATTTTTCTCAGCTGTTGTGATTAAAAGTCTTCTCGTCTTTAAACCCTTGTAGTTAATGCAAGGACAATAACATTTCCCATCAACCTTTCTTATGAATCTAGCCCACAATCTATCAAGTGACTCTTCATTTTTTTCTAGACTAATATTATCTAACATGATTTTTCTTTACCAAGCTTGAATATTTAGATCTTCAAAAATATCAAAATCACACTCGAGTAATTTTTAATCATACATAGGTAACAAAATATAATAATTATGATATTTTACACCAAAAAAATCTGGCATGCAACCACCCCTACAAAAGAGAAGATAGTCTGAATTTAATGACCCCAAAAATCACTTTCAAATGCTAATTTAATAAATTATTAAATTTTGATTTTACTATGATTTCCAACTGTTAGACTCCTAAAATCATAATATTGAACTTGCACAACAAAATCTAGAAATGAAATTCTCAAAATGCAGCTAATACGCCTCAACAATTAAGGCCTACTCAAGACTTTGTGAAGTCACTGCAAGGTTTCCAGGCCTTACCTGATGATTTCAGCAAGAGGATTAAAGAGTTGGTAAAGAGTTTTGATGATTGGAGTGACACATCTTTACAAGATATTGTAGATGCCCAAGGAAATGTAAGATCACTGCAGCAATGGCAGGAAAGGGTAGATTAAATCATCAATGAACAAATCAAATTGATTTGTGATGACTCAGATTATGACATGCTGATGAGTAGTATGGATAAAATCATTAACACTAGCACATTTTTGGAATCTTTTGAAAGGGAGGCGAATCAAGTAGCAGTAAAGTATACACCTTGCAATGCCAAGGTAAATGAGGTGGTAAATTTTAATTGGCCAACGGATGAGGAATATCAAAGATGGGTAGAAAATTACTTAATTGAACAAGAATAGGACAAATTCTACAACCGACAGTTAATAACTCAATGGTTATGGTTATAAAAAATTTTGGTTGTCTTGGTGGCAGTTTTGGTGCAAGTTTTTGAAGTTTGGCAAATGCAACAGTTATTCTCTAGTGGACGGGATGAACAAGAAGATTCTCTAGAGACTCGGCTGTTGTAACCAATTTTTGAAATGTCATAAGGCGGTCCATGTGACCAATGATAGGTGTATTTATGGTCCAATGCTTGTTGCTTCTTCATTTTCCCTATAAGAAGAATTTCAGGACCAAAAATATGGGTTACCAAGTTAGATATCTTTAGGTCAAGTCTAAGTGAAGTTGTAGAGAAAATTTGTAAAGAGCCTGATATTATAGTGAAGATACTATTCTTAGGTTTGTTGTCATTCTGTTGTAGCTTTTAGTTTCATGGGTACTTAATTTTCAAGATAGTACTAGCATCTGAATGAAAATTACTCATTTCAAGGTCATGTATCTCCATTGTATCAATATATTATTATCTTGAATAAAATGATCAAGGTTTATTTTGTTCATCTCACTGTTATGGTGTGTGTAATTCTGATTTTGACTTTAATTCAAGGAATTAATTAAAATGCTTGAGTGAGGTTATAGGTGACTATGTTCATATAAGGATTTGATAAGTAGTATTGGGTTAGAATATAGATTAATGGTATTGTAAGTCAATATTATCTAAGATTTTATATTCTATGTGTCTAGAAGATAAACTTGGTTATAGTAGAAAACAACCAACACCTTTGATATTATCTAGCTATGGCTCCCAAATCTATTGAAAATTGATCATTAGGGTTAAAATTGAAACCTTGCAAATATAATCTTTGTCCAAATCCATCAAGATTTTTCCATCAGTTATAAACAATTCCCTTATAAAGAATTTGTGAAGTCAAGTCTAAAATATGGAAATGAAATTCTAAAAATGCACAAGACTAAAAATGAAATCTGATGAGATGTTGCTTTAAAATATGATTTTCAAACCTGGAAGTACAAATATGACTTCACAAATGAATTATGGAAAAATACAATGAATACCCTCAACCTTGCGATATCTTCTTGAGTTTCTTCTGATTTTCCCCAAGAAAACCATCGAGCAAAACACTGTCGCAATAAATAGTCGAGCTCTTTTTTATTTATGCCCACTACAATTTAACTTTGCAGGTCCATCGAAATTTTGGTGAAAGATCTTCGTTGAAATGTGGACGAAGAAAATGGTTCATTGAAAATCCGATGAACGTCGAGGATAAAATTTTAAAAAAATGAAAATTCGCACAAGTGCCCAACGATACATCTGATTATGTAGCTTTCGTCGGAAGGTTTCGTCAAATTTTGCAATCAAATGAGTTAGTGCCTCAAAATTCCTTCTATATAAGGCTCATCCTTTACTCATACAGTGAGCACTCTTCAGTCTCAATGCTCTTCTTTGCATGGTATTCGGACACTTGTTGTTCAAGAACAAGAAAATTATATCAACATACCAAGGATCACCTGTAAATGATTGTACTGTATACTGCTGACAATTGATTTTGGAATCAATGTCAACCATCACTTTGGACAGAACTTGTCCTTGGACCAACTTCATAGGGTGAATTTCAAGGTCGAATTCCTATAGAATTTCCTTTTGTTTTCCTCTTCTTTCTCCTAGCTCACTTTGCATAAGGAGGGACTTCATTGTAGGGTTGAGAACGATGGTTTTGATCTAACTGCGTAGGATGTAATGGTGAAAATTATTAATTACACTCACTAGTGTGAAGGCCTGCTTCTCCAATGGTGGGTATATAATCTCATCATTCTTGAAGGGGGAACTCATGAAAGCTATTGACTGCTCACCTCCCTCGCTTTTCCACTGTGTCAAAACAGTAGCACATGAATGATCATACACAAAAGAGTACATAAAGAAGGGTTGTAAAAAGTCAGGGCTGCTTAATATAGGTGTCTTTGAGATGGACTATTTGATCTATAAAAAGGAAGCCTTGGCGTCATTACTCCACTCAACATTCACATATTTCTTTATCATCTCATTGAGGAGTTTGACAATCTCTACAAAATCAGTTATGAACTTCCTTATGAAGTTTATCTTTTTGAAAGAAATATCTCATTTCTTTCTACTTTCCTAACATAGGAAACTTTAGGATATATTCCACTTTGTCGAGGTTGATTGAAATGCCTCTTTCTAATATTATACTACCCATCATTTTTCCTTTTGGGAGCTCGAACACACATTTATTCAGGTTGAGGGAGACACCATACCTTATACATGTTTTGAGAACCTTGGATAAATCATCAATGTGTTCCTCCCTATTCTTAGAAAAGATAGTCAGATCATCCATAGAAATAATGATACACTTACATACCAGATCCTTAAATTCCACATCCATTAGATATTGAAAGGTTTCTCCAATGTTAATGAGATCGAATTGCATCCTTAAGTAGGAAAATACTCCCCACTTTGTCGTGAAAGCGGTATTTATTCTATCCTTATAGGTAACCAACACTTTATTATATCTTGAATAGCCACCGAGGAATGACATCATTTATGAGACATTAACTATCTACAACACTTTTCCAAGAGAAGGAAGTGGGTAGTTGTCTTTCTCTGAAGCTTTGTTGAGGTTCCTAAAGTGGACACATGATTTGATTTCCCTATTCCTTTTGTGGATAGGCACCAAATTTACAAACTAAGTCAAATGCCTCATAGGAAAAATAATTTTGGCTGATAATAATTTATGCACCTCTTTAAGGATCAAAGGCTAAATCAAGGCATTAACTAGGCATTCTTTCTAATGGAATATCTTTGATTGAGGCTTTAGAGGGATGGTTTGAGTTATCACTAAAGTATCAAAGGTTTTTAGATCTTCATACCCCCAAGCAATCACTTTGATATATTTCTTCAGTACCTTCAATATTTTGTCTCAGATGTCCTTCAGAAAAGTCTTCCCAATGAATATATTTCTCTTTGGGCCTGAATCTTCCAAGTTATATCTCTCATACTTTCCCCCATCAAAATCCATAGGTAGTATCTCATGAGCCTGAGGATCAGAATAAAAGATTCTCTCCATTGTTACCATTCCCTTGGGAATGTTGTTGGTTTTCAAATTAATTAGGCCCTCTACACCATAATCTTTGGGATCCTAGTCTCCCCAATCCTTGTCAGACTCGTGAATTATTTGTCCTTCGAAGATGTATAGAATTTCCAAAATGACAAGAATGTACTGATCGTCAATCAAAAACCTAGAAGTTTCAAACATTATCTATAATGGAAAGAATTGATACTAACTACACAAAAAACCTCTTTAGCTTGGAATCTTGTATAGGTTCCAATGTACTAGCTGCTATAGTTAGTGCATATGCAATCTAGTTGTCTTCTTTGGGAATCAACCTGATGTCAAAAGCATCAAAATCTTTGATCAAATTCCATACCCTATTTCTGTAAGAAACCAATATTTTTTACAACACATGTACTAGCTACAAACCTGCTTGATGATTACTTCAGAATCCCCCATCACCCTTAAAGCTATTACTTTATTTTGATGTGCAAACATCAATCCCCTAGCCACTGTCTCATACTCTACAACATTATTAGTACACCCGAACTGTAACCTATAAGAATTAAAGTAAGTCTTCCCTTTTGGGTTCGTTAGTTCCACTCTAGCTCCACTCCCTATTTTGGATTGGAATAATCAAATTTAAGGGTCCATAGTTGATCTTAGGCTAGGGTTTCTTTCTTCAATTTAGTCATATGTGGTTGCTTAAAGAAAATAGGTGGCAACTTTGACTAGTTTTGGATGCTAAGTGATAGGCCAAAACTGGGGCAAAGAGTAAAATGGATTCAATATTTAATAATGAATTTCAGTTTGGTCTATACGTGTCAATCTGGGGGTGCAAAATTGTGAAAGGTATCATGGAAATCTGCACAAGGTCTAAGAGTGATGAGATGAGGGTCTATGAAGTGTAGCTAGAAAATAAACCTTCAGAAAATCAAACTAATTCTTCCGACAAGAATTGTCACTTCTTGGCAATAGGAGCTATTCTCTTCTATTCATGCGATAGGAACTGTACAAAAATTGAAAAAAAAACTTAACCTCCAATCATTGAAAACATAAAATCAAAAGCATGATAATCAATAAAATTATTTTATAAATATAAACACACATAAATTATAATAGCTGAAATATCAATTTAAACATTACAAAACATAATCAAAAAATACACACATAATCATACCTTTCATAAAAATAAAATATATACATTCAATTGGTTGTTGAAGAGTGGGTGCCCTTCCTCCCAATAAATTGATTGAAGGATGATTACATAACTTCTATGTTGGACTTGATCAGTAGAATGATAGTTTATTTCTTAGAGATTCGATACATAAAAGAATTGCCCTCTACAAGTCTACTTATGTTGCTTACATATATGCAGCATATAACAAATTCATACAAGAGATTGATTGTTTATTTCAGCTTATATCCAAAACATAATTACATAAACTTGGTTGGTAGCCACAAAACAATAATTTGGATAGTTTCATGGGTTACATAATGAAAGATGAAATTAGAAATAAACAGATTTGCAGCTATCTCCAGAACACAACACATGTGATCTTCATAAATTATTTCGTTAATTAAATCTGAAGAACTCATCCAACAAGGTAGCATTTGGAATATAGTATATTCACCGAATCATGGAAGCAACACCCTCTAATGATGTCGAGTATAAGGTGGAGGTCAATTCCAAAACATCTAAGAAAATATCCCCATGGATGAAGTGGTTGAAATGTGGAATGAATTCATGTGGATGAAGAATGCACGTGGGAATCACCATGAAGGAAAAACCAAAATCTGCCATTGAATAATTTGCACAATCAGCATCAAAATTGAATATGGTCACCATTAAAACTCGAGCTAGGAATGTAGGAAAACAACAATAGTAAGCACAAGATGTATTCTTGTGAGGAAAGCGATAGGAATTCTGTATGCTATGAGATATATTTTTTGAGGCTTAAAATAAAAAAAATTAGTAGTAAACGTAATCAATAATTTTTATTCATATTTTTATCCAAAATCTATATTAAATATAACTTATATATATTAAATCATAAGCAACATAAAGTGGTAAAATGAGATGAAAATGGAATGTGGGAATGGTTATGAAGGCCTATGAAAAATGGTGAAATGTGGCATAAAATGAGACATAATTGGCTCTCATCATTCACCCCAACTTAGCATATTGCATGGCCTCGTGCAATCTTAATTACTAAGAGGCTTAGTTTGAATTGGTAGCCTTGGGACTTATGACTTCAACTCTCATTTACACCCTTGAATTTTATAGCTTATTCACAACCATAGTTTCCTCCAATTTTTCTATAGCTCTTTAGCATATCAATCGCTATGAATTTTCTTATGTTTGCCAATTTTCTTTTCATTTGCAAGATTCATAGCTCTTTTGAGTTTTATTTTTTTTCTCATTTTTTTTCTTTTCTCATTTTCATTGACATTGTTTTCATTTTTCATTGGCATATTTTTCATAGCATTATTTTCTTGGAATGCTATATTTCCATATGCATGAGCTATATGAAATGGGTGGATTGATAGAAAAAATGTAAAGTGAAAATAATGGATACTATGAATATGATGGAATATTGAAGGATGATAGGTGAAAAGATAGGAAATAATGATGGTGGACCTCCCCCCAACTTAAAGGGTTGACCATCCTCGAGAAACAATGAGAGAATAGGTAGGAATTTTGTTTGATATGATTAATATAATAAGGAATATTAATAAATTTAAGAGATAAAATAATGAAAAATAAAATTGACTATTTTACCAACTTGCATGTCCATTGATGCCAAGGTCTAGTAGCTAAATTAGTACAACAATTGTGAATCTCCAATAGGGAAGGAATCAAAAATCTTGAAAAGGACTACAATCACACAACATGAGAAAGATCTCCATCAAAGTGAAGCATTATGGAAAATAATGATGGCAATCTGGATTCTCTCTTCATTGTTGCTATAACCTCAACTGAATGTGTAACTCATGCTAGAGGTGATCAAATTCATATTGACCACAACAAAAAAGAGAACAAGTGACCTATAGGAGGTGATAGGAGGCACTCGTTCAACCACGAAAGTAATAGAGTATACCTAAAAATAGATTAGCCCATAGAAAGAACAAAACTTTTTGCATCTCTTTTCTTTTTTCATTTTTGATAACGACAAGTGATCGCTAGAAAGCCAGTTTTCAATCACTTACACTCAGTGGCACTATGATTTTTTTTTTCACCACTAAGAATTTTATTCAACTACGATATTCTAGAAACTATTTTTCAAATTGTAGTTGTCTAATAATGCTCGAAGGTTTCCATTGTCAGAATTTATTAATTTTTTTCATCATTTTTTTTTCATTTTTCTTCTTCTTGATAAACTGCATATAATGACCAAATAAAATGAAACTCTCATATAGATGACAAAAAGATACCATCCAAATCCTAGATTTCCATCAAAATCCCTTCAATATAAGTAATTATGAATTTTTTGTAATGCTTGAAAGGATGACCAATAATAACTTTAGAAAAACTTGGAACATAAAAAAACTGCTACAAACAATCTTTATCTCATTTAGCTCATCCCACTATATCTAGAAGGTGATTGGAGAACTTTGGAATTTGTGTCCACTCACTTGTTTGAAATAATTACCCATAATGGATGGAATCTTTGAAAGACACATTGATCTAAGATGAACAACTTGAAACAGATCATACTAACGTATAATGAAAGTAATACTATCCTTTCTTCTTAAGCATGAGATAGCCATAACTATTCCCAAAGCTATATGGAAAGATAGAGTGAAAATAATGAAACTTCCTTACCAAAGACAAGGTTGCATAGTGAAATACCAATGGGAGACCCTCAAATTTTCAAATGTAGCCTCACAACTTTAGGTAGGTGGATACTCATCTCTGAGTGTGATGATTTGCATTAGAATATATTCAATCTTCTTGATGATGTCTTCAAGTTGTTTGTAGATGTGTAGCTCAAGAACATAGTACTACAAGGTTCATGGATCTCGTAGACCAAGTTGCATACCATCTTCCACAAGGTCTAGCATCAAAGATGGTGCAAAATAGAAATTTTATCCATTAATGTTGAACACTTTTCCCAAGAATTCTCTTGTGATTTCCAAGAGAAAAACACAAGTAAACTTGTTGCTCACCATATAGATATGAAGGCCAACAAAATGTTTCTTTGGATGCTTGTGTAAAGAACCAACATCAACAACTAGTGCAAAAGAGTTGGATAACCAAGATAAGAAACCTGTAACCATATTCAAAAGACCAAGCATATCAAGTATAGTGGGTGATCCCACAATACTGGTTTACAATTTTTGGGCAAAGTGGACACTGAACCGATTTTTTTTTAACTAAATCTTCACTTTCGGGCTCCTATAGCGGCTAAACCATGAGGAATTTGAAGATGATGCAAACTAGTTATTTGTGATGTTTTGTCTATAGATTCTAAATATATTTTTTTCAATTTTTTGGAATCAGATTTCACTTCTTTTTCCATCTCCTTCGAAAACTAGCTTTAAGAAAAAACAACATTTTTAAGGAGTGACGATCACCGCATACAACACAAATTTTTTTTTTATGTAGGATTAAATTCTAATTTTTTCAAATTTAGATTTGTAACTACAATATATATCACTTTAATTTTGTTTCATAGTTTTTTATTAAATATTTTTTCCTTAATCAAGTTTTGAAGTCAAACCAATTACAATTGAAACATAGGCAGACTGTATAGAACATAAAAAAAATTGTATGTATCGAAATTCAATTTTTTTTTTTTATTGAATCAAAGACATCAAAACCTAGCCTGAACATATTTTTTTTAATTTTATTTTAATAATCTTCTATTTTTCCACATGTTCAAAACAAAGATCTTGATTTTCGATGAAAAACCTATGTTTAATAAAACTAAAAAACACATACATAATAAAACCAAAAAATATTAAAATTATATTCATTGGATAGCTCATTCTGAGGAATACCATGATAATTTCAAATAAATTTCAAATGAATTCATTTGATCCCCCAAAAGGTAAATGAAAAGTGATTTTTATTCAGCATTTTGATAGGTGTAAAGGAGACTCCATTGTAGGTATGGTTTAAAATTAGAGGGGTTCTATAGAAGGGGGTTTGATATACGGTGGTTTGATCAAACCCTCATCAATTTAAATCCTTAAAATGAAACATTTTAAGGTTTAAATCATTATATTTTCTAAAAATATGTGATTTCAACAAAAAACAAAATCTCCCAAAAATTGTAAACCAGCTTTGTGGGATCACCCTAGTAATGTTAAATTTGTACAATATCATCCATTAATAACTCCACCATTATGAGTGATTTATCATTAGAAAATGGAGGGTAGAGTTATTAAAATAAATACTTGAAAAAAATGGATGGATAAATTCTATTAAAATGGATGCTTGTGTAGAATCTAATCCAATTAACACAAGAATACATAACTTGATCTGGTCCAAAGCTCACATATGTGGCTTTATTAGAAGCACCAAAGAAATAATAAAGAGAGGATTTATTAGCAATCACCCAAATATTTTAAAAAAATAAATGGATTCCCCCTCAACTTAATTTCATACTATAAAATCATGAGGGTATTAAGATAATCCAAAGAATCAAGAAAGATAGTGGAATATTTAATAATACCTTGTTCAATCATATTTTGTAGCATGTTCGATATGGTCATTAATACTTTCAAACCCATATATTTGTGCTTAATTAATTAATTATTGGTGGACCTAAAACAATAAGTGTGTGTGGGATACATATTTTGACTATAGGTCTCCAAAAATCTAGATGTTTAAGTATAAAAACATTTATAACTAATAGATCTTGTAGGATGACATGATGTATCTGACAAAAATCTTGAATTATTAAGGCATATAGTTCACCTTTTCTTATTGCATTATTAATTTCAACACACACATTTAAGAGTTCAATGTTAAAATTAGACTCATATTGAGATATTTCTTTATGTGTATGAATTTCCTCTAAACGTTGTGATTCGTTAAGTAGATAAGAAGAACATAATTGATTATCTTTTAATTGATCATATTGTTCTTCAAACTCATTTATACCAAAATCACATTCATTAGTTATTTTGAATTGTGATTCACCTATTTCAAGCATATTAACAAAATGTAAAGGAATCATCAAAATCCCATTATTATATGCAGTTTGAACCACCTTATTATGTAGTGTTTTATTAGGAATTGTAGTCGCCCTTGGTGGATATGTTGAAGTACATGGTGGGTGATATGAATAGGATAATGAAGGTGGTAAAATTTGGTGTGGATATATAGTAGGTGGTAGTAGATATGATGAATATTGTGGAGATGGTAATATATGAGATGGATATGGTGGTTGTTGTGAGAATTAATTTTGACATTTTTGGTAAGATGGATATTGTTCTCATTCACCATAAATTTTAGGAGAAGCATTTTGTGGAGAAACATATTGCCTTTCAAATCAAATAGAATTATAAGATGTTTTTAAAACCATTAAGAATACCTTGATCTCCTTGATTCAACATGTGTAGTTGTCCTTGAGTTACAAAGAAGATGTTCTCACTTCCATTTTTGTTGTGTCGAGGATCACTTATAAAATCTATCTCCTTCATGATGTCCTCTTCAATAGTTTGACAAGTGCACTATGCTTTTTCCTTGCAACAATTAGAAAAAAAAATGGTCAAATCATCATTTTGAAAATTCCATTGTCCTAAAAATTCATCAATTATTTGTTCTTGTTCGATTATAGGAATAATACCTATAGATTTTTGTGATAATGGTATTGGAAGATCATGATTATCTAAGTTTCATCCATTAGGTAGAGGGATTATAAAAACATCACTTTGTTTCGATGCGATTCCCCGACAAGTTTCTTTTTATTTTTAAATTTAAAAGTGGGGGTCTGGGGGTGGCAGCCCCCAGTGGGGTCAAGGGGTAGTGCCCCTTGTGGGTCCCGGGGCCTTCAAATTATTCATTTTTGAAGCATTTTTCCTAGAAAAGTGATGTGTTTGAACTACCTTAAAAATGCAACATTTTATTGCTTTTCTGTTGTTTTTTCAAATTTACTTCTTTCCTATCAATTGACTCACAACAATGGGTGTGTATATGAAAAATTATTTTACCTTCTAAGATATACCTACAAATTCAAACCATGCATCTATATGATTTAAGAAATGAAAATTAGGAGTAATCAATTGAACACGACCATTAGGTGTGCAAGATTTTATCTTAATGCGTTGTTCCTAACTCATCTCACTAAAGTAACTTCCTTTGATAGCTTTCCCCGACAATGATAGGCCAAAATTGGGGCAAAGAGTGAAATGGATTCAATTTTTAATAATTAATTTTAGTTTGGTCTATACATGTCAATCTAAGGGAATAAAATTGTGAAAGGTATCATGGAAATCTACACAAGGGCTAAGAGTCAAGAGATTATGGTTTATGAAGTGAAGCTAGAAAAATAAACCTTTAGAAAATCAAAATAATTCTAGTGATAGGAACTGTCACTTCTTGGTGACATGAGTTGTTCTCTTCTATTCATGTGACAAGAACTCTACATAAATTGCAAAAAAAATTGAAAACATAAAATCAGAAGCATGAGAATCAATTTAAATTATTTTATAAATATAAACACACAAATATTATAATAGCTGAAATATCAATTTAATTATTACAAAACATAATCAGAAAATATGGACACAATCATACCTTGCATAAAAATAAAATATATACATTCAATTGGCTAGTAAAGAGTGGGCACCCTTCCTCTGAACAAACCGATTGAAGAAAGCCACTTACATAAATTCTACGTTGGACTTGATTAGCACAATGATAGTTTATTTATCAGAGATTCGATACATAAAATAATTTCCCTCTACAAGTCTACTTATGTTGCTTATATATATGCAGCCTATAACAAATTCATACAAGAGATAGATTGTTGGTTTTAGCTTATGGCCAAAAACATAGTTACATAAACTTGGCTAGTAGCCACAAAATAGAAAAAATTATAGTTTCATGGATTACATAATGAAAGATGAAATTAGAAATAAACAAATCTGCAGCTATCTCCAACGCACAACACATGAGATCTTCATAAATTATTCCTTTAATTAAATCTGAAGAACTCATCCAATGTGACAGTATTTGGAAAATAGTATATATACTGAATCATGGAAGCAACATCCTCTAATTATGTCGAATATAAGGTGGAGTTCAATGCCAAAATATCTAAGTAAATATCCCCATGGATGAAGCAGTTGAAACATGGAATGAATTCATGTGGATGAAGAATGCACGTGGGAATCACCATGAAAGAAAAACCAAAATCTGCCATTGAATAATCTACAAAATCAGCATCAAAATTGAATATGGTCACCATTAAAAATCCAGCTAGCCATGTAGGAAAACCACAATAGTAAGCACAAGTTGTATTCCTGTGAGGAAAGTGACATGAAGTTCCTGTGAAGAGTGTGACAGGAAATCTGTATGCTATGAGATATATTTTCCAAGGCTTAAAATGAAAAAACTTATTAGTAAGGGTAATCAATAATTATTTTTCATATTTTATCCAAAATCTATATTGAATATCACTTATGGGTGCTGCCACAATAATGGGTTACATTTTTTGGGACATTCTGTTTTTTGCTGAAATCACATATTTTTAGAAAATATAATGATTTAAGCCTTAAAAAGGTTCCATTTTAATGGTTTTAATTGAAGAGTGTTTGATCAAACCCACTTATATCAAAACCCCTTGGATAGAAAGCTGCTAGTTTTAAACCATACCTATAATGGAGTCTCCTCTACACCTATCAAAATGCTAATAAAAAACCACTTTTGATTTACCTTTAGGGGATCAAATTAACTTATTTAAAACTATTTTTTTGTAAACATGTAGTCCTTATTATAGGCTTCCCAAAAAGTATAATTTTAAATATATTTAATTTTATTATTATATTATTTTTTATTTCTTGTGAATGTAGGTTTTTCAATGAACATCGAGGTCTTTATTTCACACATACGGAAAAATAGGAAAAGAGAGAAAAAAATTCTTAAAAATGCATGTACACTAGCTATTGATGTCCTTATTCCAACAAAAAAATAATAATTTAATTCAAATGAACACAAAAAAATTTATGCACCTGAAAGCATAATATATCCAAATTATAATTACTCTGAATTAGAAAATTAATTAAAATATATATATGCAACAAAAAATTATGAAAAAATATCCATCCACTAGATAATGGTGTGAAAACACTGTATTTATAAAATTAGAATTGTATGATTTCTATAAAAAAAAATTATGTAGCTGAAAGTAAGCATCAGTTTTTGAAAATGATGTTTAGTAAAAAAAAAATGTTAATAAAAACTACATAAAATAATTCACAATTTATTTTTTATTTAAAAAAAATATATAATTAGACTCTCAACACAAAATATCACAAATCACTAGTTTGCTTCATCTTCAAATTCTTAATGCTTTAGCTTCTATAGGCATACGGAAGTGAAGATCTGGTGAAAAATGTTGATTTCAATGTCAAGTTTGGCCAAAAAGTGTAACCCATTATTGTGGGATCACCCTTATATATATTAAATCATAAGCAACGTAAAATGGTAAACTAAGATAAAAATGGAATGTGGGAATGGTTATGAAGGCCTCTGAAAAAGGGTGAAATGTGGCATAAAATGAGACATAATTTGTTCTCATCACTAAGGTCATAATATTATTGTACCTGAGGACTGTTGAGTACTTCATTCAAATTGATATGTGTAGAAACTACCTCCTATATCTCCTCATGATTATCAACTTTGGAATTCACCTTCCCTTTGAGGAATTCCTTAGGAACTGGCAGATTAAAAGGGGCAGCGATATCTAATTATTTATAGGGTTCTCTAATCCCAATTTGTGAATCAAGAGACAGGGTCTGAATTTGTTCAGGGAGTAATGGGACTCCTTCTTGTGTGTTATTTGTCCTTGTCAACACAGTAAAAAATTTATCTTCAAATGGAAATTGACTCGAGGATGTTATAATATTGTTGTTACAAGGCTCTCCCAACTAACAAAAATGGTTAAGGATATATAAAAAAGGCTAACATGTCAACTCATAATGACTCTGATAATGTATTCAACACCAATTAGGGAGTAACAAACTCCATAAGTCTACCTCCTTTCCCAGGAGCAACCTATCTTGTTGTAGTTTCTGAATTAACACTTACTGGTTAACAATAGTCATAGGATCACTATTTTCTAAAGGCTATGAGAAATTAGGATTATGCATTGAAAATTTCATAACTTCTTCTCTCTTATAAACACCTATTTTGGTTTCAAAATAAGCTATCTCATTAGGATGGTCATATTATGTGATCATGTGTTTTAAATGGGGTTTGCTTTCAATCTTAATTTGAGTTGGTATACCCTTCCATGGCAACCACATGTGCAAAAAATATAATTAAAGGTAATGTCCTATAGTCTTCATAAAGTCCCTACTCAACAACATCCCATGAATTTTAGGGATGTCAGTGATTTGCATATCAATATAACTCTGAATTCTTGGATCTAATCCCATATATATTCACATTTTTTAATTCACCTACAAACTTCACTTTATTTTTATCTAAATGTATAACCTTTTTATGGGTTTTAAATAGGGTTAGACATAATTTATTAAAAATTAAAAATGGCATAAAATTACCTAAGGCTCTAGTATCCAATAAATAGTTATGCAAGAGTTTCCCAAAGATCCTCAAACTTAACAGGAATGGTGGTGTCCCTTCCTTCCCCTATACAAGGTTGCATTTTCCTCAACAAAAAGATTCATCTTTGCATTTGCGTTTGATTGATCTACCTCAGCCAAATCCTTCAACATGAGTTTGCATTGAGCATGAGACCACTTTAGAACATCAAAGAATGATAGAGACGTCATTTTTTTTTTAAATTTCTAAAATCAAATCATATTCAATAGTATTATTATACTGCTTTTTAGGAAAGAAAACAAAATTACCTTTGTTTGGAAACTTAGGTGGCCCTTTGGGTGGAGGTGGATTGTTATCTGATTTTTGATTAAGGGGGACCATGTTGTTAGCAGTGGAAGATGTGGTGAATAGACCCTTATTTTGATTTCTTAGAAAATGGCTTCCCTTGACCTAAAATGCCTAGGCACCATATGTATCTATCTCTGGCTCATTATCCCCTTGCATGGGAAACTAATATTCTTTATCATAAATTTCAAAGGCCATAGAAATATCCACAAATCCACCACCCTTGTTATTATTTCCTTATGGTGATTGAGAATGAACATGAGCCATCTTAACCATTTTTCTACCTCTAGGCAATTGACTTTAGAGTGTGTGACAGTGTTATGCAATCTACACTAGTTAGTCATGAATTTCAAATCTTCAACATTTGCATTATGTGTTTTATCTTCATTGGCTTGATAATTATGGGGAACTCATCCATTTTTTGGACTAGTTTCCCATTGTTTGTTGTTGGGTCTCTAGTTGTATCCCCTATTTTGACTTTGATAGTTTTGGTTCTGAATGTTTCTTTGATTTTTATTGTTTTGGTTGGAGTAGTTATTTTGATTGGAATACCCTCCTTGATTCTGGTATTGGTGTGGGTTTTGGTTTTGATGGGGGTTTAGTATAAATTGGGCCATTTCATTGGTCACTTGAGACAATATTTTCTCTAGAGTTTCCAACTCTATTATCATTTTCTGTAGTCATTACAACTAATGGGTGAGTTGTGGTGTTAGATCCTCCAACATGATTGTGAGAATTTTGATGATGTTTGGAAGATTCTAAAGCTCCACTGTTGACCCATGGTAACATAGGTGGAGGGTATAACTCAACGAAAGGTCCATAGGTAGAATGTGACATTCCTGGGATTATACTAAATAGAGGGGTTCCATTGGGCATTCCAAGATATCCTAGGGCAGGGAGAGCCCCTCCAATACCACCTACTTCGATACTCAACCAAAATCATAGAAGTGGTCAAAGTGGTAGATGGAAGGTGAATAGAGATTTCTATAGAAGGTGGAGAGGATATGGGTAGTGGAAGTGGAGCAAAAGCTAATGGAAGTGGTGTAGTGGATGGTGGTGGTGAGGATGGATTTTTTGGTGATTATGTCTAAATTTTCTCCTTAGGAGGAGAGGGATTCTCCTTGATAGTATCCATGATGAATTTTTCTCCTTTCATAGCCTTCTTTGGAGGCCTCCATCCTTCTACAAATTTCCTCTCATACACCCGAGGCTTTTCTGTGGGATACCTCTCAGATAAATCTTTCCTTTTTCGAGAGCGACTAGGAGGAGGAGATGTCATATCCTTGCTTGATGAGCCTACCTCGGCCTCATTTTTTTTTCCTCCTTCATCACTCTATAGATATTTCTCTTACTCCCACTCACCAAACATAAGTTCTACTCCTTATTTCTCCAATTGAAAAATTTGATCATTGATTCATTGCTTTGTCCTTTGTACCACTGGATGAGTGACCACATCAATGTTAGTTTATTCTTCCTCAATCTAATGAATCAGTGGGAGTGGGAATTATCTATCTTATTGTAGGAATCTTCATCCAATATACTATCATCCTCTTTCACCTGATCAGGAACCGTATATATGTCTAGAGTCCTTACGAGCTCCAAGGAAATTCTCATATAAAATCTCTTTCTGACTTCTTGATCATTTTCATAATTAGCCCAAAATTCTTCCAAATGTGGCTTATGTTCATTCTTCCTTCTGACCTAGTTTTAAAATTTACCCCATGGGTCAACACTTCCCCTCCTAGTGTGGAAAATGAGTCTATACTCCTGAATATCCTTATCAAAGTTTTCTACTAAAATTGCTATTGAGCACACATATATTCCTCTTCCTAGTGTCATATGATAAGGTACACAAACTCTATGCTTGGATTTCTGCAATTGGTGTGAGGTTCACAACTGTCATGTAAGCTCAAGGAGGTCCATATTGTTGGTTGGATACCTTGGTAGCCTGTATGGATTCCCTAAAAAAAATAAAAATTCTGAAGTATGCGAGCTTAGGAAATTGGATGAACTAGTAGACGAAGTTCTTCACCATTTCTTTGGCATAAAATAACATTATATTCTAAATTCATTTGATATAGATATGAGTATATACATAATGAAATGATAAATTACCCTCTTGTAGTTTCTTTTGAAGTTCTTATATTGGAGTTGAGGGTAGCATTCATATACGATGGTATGATCAGGTCTTGTCCCCAAGATGCCCCTACATTTCATACCTCTATATGATAAGTTTTATGCCAATATATAGAAAACATAGGAGGTCACATAGAACTCTGAGGTCTTCTTTACCAAAAAACACTATGTATGGATTTTGTCACCAGTGATCTTTCCATAGTGGAACTTGATATTTCCCCTCAAATTATCCTCAATGAAGTACCACATCCATTCTTTGAATATGTTAGAAATGGGAAGCCCTGAAATTTTTCTCAACAATGTAACCAAATCATTTTCTTCCTCTACAAAACCACTTTTGTAAAGCTTCTTGGGAATCTTTCATGTGCTAGGATGAGAATTTTGCATCCATTTCTCATTGACCACCTAAGCGCAACCTAGGATATTTTCCTTTCACACATTAAGGGAATACTCCTTTTCACATACATGATCTCTCAAAAGAAGGGATCCCAAATGTATGTGCAATGCACGAAGGCAATAAATCATCCACCACCTATTCCTCTAAAGTAATGATCCTTTGGGAATCACTATGGTATAACTCCCTACTCCCATGAATGAGCTCAAGGTTGAATAAAGATGGTGGAAATCTTGTTGCATGTGCAATGCCACTCTTTCTAATTCCTTTAGCCATGTGAGTCTTGGGATTGATTAGTTAAAATTCTCCAAATTCATTGATGTTGATGTGTCTAAGGTCAGTATCAAATATCCTATCCTACTTTAAGACAATTTTTGGAGGTGACCTATTGATGGTCAAAATAACACAACAACATTAAACAAAATATTTCTATCCTATTTCTCATGAAAAATATAACTGATCTAAGATCACCTATCTTCCAAGCTCTTTATAGTTGGTTCTCAACTGTGTTGTTATCATTAAGTGATTCATGCAATTGTAATGTTCAAGGGGCCTTTGCTAGTAAAAGGGGTGCAAACTAGATAGTACAAAGTAATCTAACATGGTGGTTTTAAATAAACCAAAAAAGATCGATCAAGGCTTTGAGACAACAAGACATGAACATACACTTCCTTAAATTTAAACATGTAATTTATGGAATGAGCATTTCCTAATTAGCTAAAACCTGTAAAATTAAATAATTCATGAAGATTTCATGCAATCACATTCAACCATAATGCAAATTTGATATACGTAACCATTCATCATCATTTTTTTTTTAGAATTTATTTTCAATAACACACATCACAAGGTCATCACAAAAATCATCATATCAATGAACAAAATAACATAACATCCTTAGATAATACAATAGATAGTTTTGAATTTAGCCTCTTCTTATTGATTTTCACCAATTTTTAGAAACATTTATGCACAACAATATTCATTGGCATACATAAAACCATAGTCTATTATTATCATCACTAAACTATTAAACTTCTAGAAATTAACCATTTGCATTAAAACTATAAAAATGTTTAATTATTGTGTAGAGCTATAAAAATAAAAGTATCTAATCTTAGGTAGAAAATTCGACTTCAATTTTTTGACCTTTACAATGAGGAGAAAATTTTAAACTTATGAAAATAATTAATAATAATTTCTCCTTTCAAAAATCACAATCCACCAATCAAGGCCCAGATCCACAATTATAGGGGCACTTCCAATTGAGTAAAAGTCTTTATTTTGTTGAAATTACTAAAACTGGGAAGTGCACCTCATTCCTACATAGTAAACATTGATCTTGAGTTGATTGGTGTCAAGAAATTTATCCTGTTGTCTGCCCAAAACAACTTGGAGTCAACTACTTGTCAAAAACCAACCTAGGATTTAACCTTTGTCACCCAAATTCCCTTTCAAAAACAAAATATTCTCATTCATTTGGCTGTCTTAGCCTCTTTATCTACTTTAACTTGCCTAAAATATTCATCAGCATTGTTGAAAATCTGCTACAAGGTCTCATCTTCATGTGCACCTACCCAATCCACCCTGAACATTTCTGTTTTGAACTCATTGGTGGTGGTAGCATACATATCTTGCAGTTGAATAACATTCCTGGAAAAATCCTATACATAGGATCTGATATCCATCAACTTTTCAGAAAATGCCCTTCATTATCATCTACTTCCTTTATCATCTTTTCCAAGCTGCTATTTCATTGATCTTTCATCTCCTGTAAAGAAATAAACTTAAGATCTGATGAAACCTCCTTTTCAATTATTTCAACAACAATCCCCTTAATCACTGTTCTTTCATCAAATAAATCTTGTTGAGCATGTTGCAATATCATTCTATGCTCCATGAGAAAATTTTTTTTGAAGATTAATATATTTATACATTTATATGTGTAGCTAAAGTATTGATCCTCCAAAATAGCATTCTTAATTACATCTACCTTGGGCACCCTTTTCAAAATTCTTAGCTTTTGAATATACCTTGTATTTTTATCATCTTTTTATCCCAGTAGCTTAGTATATTTTTCTAGGTACTTTACCATATCACTTACCTTTGTATAACTCTTTGAACTAGTAGTGAAAAGTTCCTCTACCTCCTTAAAAAGGTCAATGCATTTGTCCATCATCTGAACCTTTCTTTGCATCTTCATCAGCTTATCAACTTGCTCTAGACTCATTAATATAGGAAATTATAATGATGTTGGCTATTTAGAAGTAAAGGTGGTGGGTCCCTTAAAAAATGTTCTCATTTTCCCCACCTAAGCCTTGAGCTCATCTTTGGATTGCTTGTTCTTGATCAATATCAACTTGGTAGTGGTAGCCACAATGTCAATGAGATTCATTTGGTGATTCCTTGTCTACTTTCCCAAATTGATAGTACTCACTTGATAATATGAAGTTTGCAGCTCCCTGTCATCCTTATCATCTACTAGAGTTTCAATGTCTGCCACCAAGTCCCCATCATCAGTGAGCCTCATGGAATGAATGGATCATGACTTCTTCTTGGGCTTCACTGTGTCTACCTCTTTTATCATATCATCCCATGTCACTAGTTGGGCCTAAATTTTTTGTCTTTTTCTCCAGATTCAACTTAAGCCATGTAGGGGTAGTTGGTCGAGGTGTTACATATTGATTACTAGGAGGTATCAATGAAGGAGGTGTATAGGATATTGCTACCACTATTTTCTCAGAAGAATTCCTTTGCTACTCTTCTTTCTCTTTGAGTAATCTCTATTAGAGTAATTGGATATTTACTTTATTAATTAAACAATATTTGTTTAATTACGTAAAGTTCCCTTTTACCTCTTTTTCACTTAAGCTAACATTAGGTACATAATAATTAATTACTTTATTAATTATTATTGTGCAAGCCTAGGGTTTTCCTTTTTAGGGTTTTCATCTATATATGGTTGAAAACTATCTTTTGTATCATTATTCATTTTACATTTTGGGTGAATACATTGCTCCACATTCTTGAGCATTTTCTTTGTTGCTTCTCTTTGCTTCTCCTTGTAACAGGTTATTTGCTTGCAGAGGTCATTGGGCTCCTATGAAGTTGTATCTTCTCAACTCCAACATGGTATCAGAGCTTCAGATCTACAGCTGCTTGTTCTTGTTTTGAGATTTTTGCATTGGAAGCAGATCTAGGGTTCTAAGGTTTCTTCTTGTGGATTCAGCATACTCTGAATTTTAGGTTCACTTTGTACCCAAACGGACAATGCCATTGGATTCGTAGAGCCCAAAAACCCCTAAATCGACTATCAAATCGTCGATTTTGGTTACAGTCAACCAGGCTTGCAAAATTTTATTTAGGGTTTGGCCGTTTGGCCCTCGCAGCAAAAAAATCACAAAAAAGTTAAAAAAATTTAAAAAAAACTAAGGTTTTTTTATTTTTTTTGGGCGGCCCGTTCAAATTTTTCGGCCACCGGCCACATCGCCAAGTGACCACCAGCCACCCTTGCATTGCCCGCACCCCCGCTGCTCCGTCTGCCGCCCCACGCTCTGCCTAGCTGCGTCTGCCGCCCCACGCTCTGCCTAGCTGCGTCTGCCATGCCTGCGCCGCTTCGTCCACCACCCCGCGCTCCGCTTGGCTGCGTCCACTCTGAGCTCGCCAAGCTCACCGCTGAGCTCCCTGCCGACTCTGCCACCGAGCTCGCTGACTGCATGGGCTCACCGACACCTGTCGGCCCCTCCAGCCCCCGCGGACTTCAAACCCCTACTGCCAGGTCACATGGGTGACCACAGGTCTACCGCCCCAGCTCCCTGGTCCGCCCAGGCGACTAGGGGCTATTTTTTTTAGCTCCCAGGTGCTAAAGGGGGTCTAATAGGGCATTTTATGCTCTCTCACAAAATCGGACAATTCTCGGGCGTTTTAGCTCAGTTTTTGGAACAGAAAGAAGCATTGGAAAGCTAGTTACGGCACTGATCTGATGGTGTGGGTAATTTTTTAAAATTTTACCAGTCTAGATATTTTTTTCCAGTCAAAGTGAGGTCTTCTTTCTTCACTTCCGGGGTCATAGAAGGTGCAAACGGACTCTGTTTTTCAAACTCGAATAGGCATTGGAAAGCTCTCAACATGCTCTATTCAGTGATGTGATTTATTTTATCAGAATTTTCACCAAGTACATGAGAATTTTTTTTGAAGTATGTTTTTCTTATGCATTGCTTCCTTCTTCTCCGTTTGTACTAGGGTTTGGGTTTATCTTTTGTGGGGGGTGTTTTTTCTCTTGCTTTCTATCATTTATATCAAAAAACTAGAACACCAAAACTCTCAAAAATACAAACCCTTCTGCATCTTCTGTCTATTATGAAAGATCACATAATAATTAAAAAAACACAAGCAGGTACAGGTGCAGGGTTTCATGGCAGACTCTTCAGTTGAGCTACTCACATCACATAACTATCACACTTGGAAGTCTCGCATGATGAGACTACTCAGGTCACGAGGATTATGGTCTTATTTAGATGAGGTTCAGCCTCAGTTGCAGCGTCCTTTTGAGATTATGCAACAGAGGAAAAAGATGGATGAGGGTATGGGTTTTCTATGCATGCATGTTTCAAACAGTCTTTTGTTTCACCTTGATGCTTTGCTCACTCCTCGAGCCATGTGGCTAAAGTTTGAGACACTTTTTGGGGCCATTAATGAGTTTCACTCATTATAGATTGAGGCGGAGCTGACTTCATTGTTACCTGATTCATTTCCCACTATTAAGGATTTTTTGAACAAGTTCAAAACTATCCGCACTATTTTACAGGGTTGTGCTAAGAACAAGACAAACACAGAGTGCATTTACTTGATTCTTTCAAAGCTTCATGGTCCATTTCAGATATTTGCTTCCTCCTTCTACTCCACCATGGATGGTCTGGGTGCCAGTTTTACCATTCCTAACTTTGATTTGTTTTGTGAGCATTTGTCTTGGGAACAGTCTACCCTTTCTCAGATGGATATGCTCTCAGGATCAAAGAGCAAAGCATTGGTTGCTCAGTCACCAAAGGGGAAATAGAAGCAAAAACCAAGGCCCAAGAAATATTTTACAGGCAGTGAGCATTCCTCCAAACCGCCTCCTAAGTCTGATTCTAAACCACCATTTAATCCAAAACATGGGAAATCTTCGAAGTCTAGTGATTCTTCCTCCAAGACTAAGGAGAAATCAGGAGACACTTGCAGTTTCTATGGAAAGCAAGGCCATCCAGTTTCCAAGTGTTGGAAATGATTAGAGGCTTTAGAGGACGCCATGCAGCAACAACACATCTCCTCACCTCAGTCTTCTTCCTCTTCCACCACAGGAAAAGGTCATGCTCTCACTGCTAGAGCATCGACCAATGGGTCCACTTGGATTTTAGACTCTGGTGCTTCTCACCATATGACTCACACTCAGCAATTGGTCACTTCTCTTGCCTCTTGTGGTACTTCACATATTGCAGTGGGTGACTCTTCATAGTTTTCTATCTTGGGTTCAAGTTCTGTCTCTTTGGATGGGGGCACTCTACAAGATGTTTTGGTTGTTCCTGATATCTCGATGAATCTCTTATCCATTTATCAGATTTTTCACACTGGCTCTGGTAAGACAGTTGAGTTCTCACCACATGATGTGGTTATTCGGGACCTCCATGACTCTGATTTGGTTGTGGCTATTGGTAGTGTTGATACTGCATCTCGTCTTTATAGATTTGATGGATTTGCACCTTCTGAGGGTACAAATTCATCTCTTATAGTACATATAGACTCAGTGAGTCAGCTTTGGCATGAGCGTTTGGGCCATGTCAATTACAGATATCTTTAGTAGATGATTACACAGTCACGTGTTCTTGGTCTTCCACAGATTTCCTACACTGACGGTGTTTGTCATGGTTGTGTGCTTGGCAAGCATCACAGGGATCCCTTTCTGAAGGGAAGTACCAGTCATGCTTTGGCACCCTTGGAGTTGATTCATAGTGACCTCATGTCATTTCCCACTCTTTTTTCAGGGGCCAAGTATGTACTCACATTCATTGATGACTTCTCCAGATGCACATGGTTCTACTTTCTTAAGTACAAGTCTGATGTCTTTGATTCCTTTTGTGTCTTCAAGACATTTGTAGAGAAGCAGTCTGGTCTTTCTATCTGGCGGATACGTACAGATAATGGGGGGAGTATGTGAATCAAGCCTTTAGAGATTTTTTCACTGAGCATGGTTTGCAGCATCAGTTTTTTGTTCCCTACACCCCTCAGTAGAATAGTATCACTGAGCGAAAGAACATGACTTTACGGGAGATGGCTAATTGTATTATTCAGTCCAGGTCCATGGATTCGTCTTTTTGGGCTGAGGTAGTCAATTTTTCCAACTATATTCAGAATCGAATGCCTCACAAGGTGATTCGACATATGACTCCTGAGGAGGCTTGGTCTCATGACAAGCCTGATATTTCATCATTTCGAGTATTTGGTAGTGAGGCATGGGATTTTATTGCTAATGCTTAGAGGAGAGCTATGGAGTGGAAGAGTCGACCCCTCATATTTGTCAGCTACTATGAGGATGTTAAGGCGTACAGGTTGTTTGATCCTGATTCCAGAGAGGTCCTATTCCAACGGGATGTTTAGTTTGATGAGTGCCTTCCTCTAGTTGATACCTTGTCTCCAGTGTCCACTTCACTACCTACTCCACCCACTGTAGCTCTTCAAGATTATTTTGAGGATGATTCTGATGAGGATATTGATGATCCCCCATCTCCACCTCCACTTGCTCCACCTCAGAGGCCCAAATGGGCTCGCTTTACTATTGAGGCAGCAGGATCTATGGCCGGTGATCCTTCAGACACTCATCGGACCCGTTCTCATACTACGAGTTCTAGTCTTTTGACTCATGCTCTTTCAGAGGATCCTTAGAGGTTTTTAGAGGTGATAGGTCACCCTAAGTGGGATAGTGCTATGGAGGAGGAGTATTCTTCTTTGATGAGGAATAGTACATGGGATCTCTGTCCTCTTCCTAAGGGCAGAAAGATGGTTCGATGCCGATGGTTATATCGCACCAAGTATGCTGCTGATGGTTCTATTGATAAGTACAAAGCATGTCTTGTTGCAAAGGGTTTCTCATAGGTTGAGGGTATTTATTACTCTAAGACATTTTCCCCTGTCGCCAAGATGAATTCTATTCATTTTGTACTATCACTTGCAGCTTCTAGAGGATGGCTCATTTTTTAGATGGATGTGAAATGTGCCTTCTTGCATGTTGACCTATAGGAGGAGATCTATATGGAGCAACCTCAGGGATTTTTTCATGATGCTTCTTTGGTTTGCAGACTTCTGTGTTCAGTATATGGTCTCAAACAGGCCCCTCGAGCTTGGTATGATAAGATGGACTCTTTTTTGCTCTCCATTGGTTTCACTCACTGTCATTCTGATCACACGGTCTATATTCAGCATCTTGACGGTGAGATCCTGATTCTTGTGCTATATGTTGATGATATTCTCATCATAGGTATCTCATCCTCTATGATTCAACATTCACAGCTAGCTTTGATGGAGCAGTTTGAGATGATAGATCTCAGCCTTCTGCACTATTTTCTTGGTCTTTAGGTGATTCAGTCTTCAGAGGGGATCTCCATTTACCAGCAGAAGTATTCTCTTGATATGCTTCAGTGCTTTGGCATGCTTGATTGCAAGCCTACCCTACACATTTTCAGTTAGGGGTTGTTTTGACTACTACTTGCCCCACTCCTTCAGTAGATTCTACACTTTATAGGCAGTTGGTTGGCAGTTTGTTGTACCTGACTCACACTTGTCCTGATCTTTCCTTTGCGGTTGGTCTTGTCTCTCGATTCTCCCATGATCCTCATGAGAGTCATTGGCAAGCTGCCAATCGTATTTTGAGGTACATTCAGGGCACCACTTCATATGGCATTCACTACACATCAGGGGATGCTCTTATTGTTGGCTACACTGACTCAGATTGGGCTGGTGATGTCAATGATCGAAAGTCTACTTCTAGCTTTGTTTTCTATCTTGGCTCTGGTCCTATCACATGGTCATGCAAGAAGTAGACTGCTCATGCATTATCATCTACAGAGGTTGAGTACCGACCTGCTGTGCTCACTAGTCAGGAGATTTTATGGCTTCGTCAGTCGATGACTGAGTTTGGTTTTCCTCCTGATAGTCCCACTGTTCTTTGGTGTGACAATCAAAGTGCTATACACATTTCATGCAACCCGGTGGAGCATCAACAGATGAAGCACATTGAGCTTCATATGCATTTCATCAAATAGTTGATTCAGGATGGTTCTCTCATCTTGGAGTATATTCCCACTGCCGAGCAGGTTGCAGACATCTTCACGAAACCTTTTGCATCTTCACGCTATCTTCAGTTGCACTCTATGCTTGGGGTGAAGGAAGTTGTCCTTGGGGGGTCTTTATGAGGCCTTCCTTCCTTCAAGTTTCTTTCAGCATGTTCTTCTATCTCTTTTTGGAGAGGAATTTTTCCCACTGGGTTTTCTCCTTTTCTTTATTTCATAGAGATTTCTTTGTACATGGGTACCTAATCTGGCTTTGTTGTTGGGACCCATTGCTTTTGCTTTCAGTAGCTTCTTCTAGGTTTTAGCTTCTCCCTAAGTCTAGCTTAAGGGGGGGTGTTAGAGTAATTGGATATTTACTTTATTAATTAAATAATATTTTTTTAATTACGTAAAGTTCCCTTTTACCTCTTTTTCACTTAAGCTAACATTAGGTACATAATAATTAATTACTTTATTAATTATTATTGTGCAAGCCTAGGGTTTTCTTTTTTAGGGTTTTCATCTCTATATGGTTGAAAACTATCTTTTGTATCATTATTCATTTTACATTTTGGGTGAATACATTGCTCGACATTCTTGAGCATTTTCTTTGTTGCTTCTCTTTGCTTGCAGAGGTCACTGGGCTCCTATAATGTTGTATCTTCTCAACTCCAACAATCTCTCTTGCTCTAACCTCTCATTTTTATCTCTTACCTCCTCCAACTTTTTCATCTCTAACTCTTTTTGTGCAACTTCTTCTTCATCCCTTAGTATTTTATTCTCTAGTTCAATTTCACGAGATTCCTCCTCTGCTTCATTTTTCAACTCAACTTTCTCCTACTGTTCAAGCTCTTATGCACGAGCCTCTTCCTTGGCTTTCTTTTTAGATTCTACAACTTTATCTATTTCAACTTGCTTATGTTCTTTTATAGCCTCTTTCTCCTGAGCTAACTCTTTATCCTTCCTTTTTTTCTCTTCCTCACTAGCTAGATATTCAACATCTTATCTTTGAGAACCTTCAAATATTTTTATTTTTTCATCCTCTATTAAAACATCTCTCATTTCAGCCTCATTCCAAAGGCTTCCTTCCTCGAATCGAGTGTCCTCTTTTCCATCTTCTTCCCTCTCAAGATATTCTTCATATTCTGCTCTTTCTTCTTCATGAAGTGGACTTTCCTTAGATTTTGTAGGCACAGGTGTTACTATCACATCAATTATCAGGGACCTTTCTTCTTGAACAACTACTATTTATGTATTTAATAGTGTAGTGGGAGGAGTATCATCAATTTTCATAGGAACAATAGAAGAACCTCCCTGGGAAGTTTCATGATAGTTTTATTTCTTTCCTCGTCTACTGCCCACCATTTCAATGTACATCTTTAGAGATGATTTTAAGATTTGGGTGAGGAGGAGGATCAAATACTAGTCTAATCATCCTTGGGGTCAAGTCTATGATATCATTTCCTCAAGAATCAATATGCTTCCTCTGAGTTGGATTGTAAGCCTATGCAACATCTAGTATGAATTTTGGGCATATCATGACAATAGGAAATGTGGTCACATATGCCAACCTCAAATTTGCAATCTTCTTGGACCCTTGGGTAACATCCTTTGAAAAGGTATTGTCATGAAACTACTTCAAATCAATATGGCCTACCAATGTATTAGTGATATTGATAACTTGAAAACAAATTTGGATGACACTAGATTCCCCTAGAATTTTTATTTCATTGTGATGAGAACCTGGTCTGCTTTTAATTTTCTAGCCCTTGTTCCCTTTGATGTTCCTCCAAAAAAATATTCTTTCTCCAAATCAAATATTTGTTGATACCTACAACAATTACCTTCATCAGGTTATGAGATGAAATGTGAGGGGGTAAACTAGCACAAGAACTCATATTAAGTCCTTATTCATTCAAGAAAAAATACCATTTTACAGGTTAATCTAGTGTTTTTAGGTTTTGAGTTCGAGATAGAACCAAGAACTTGATAATTTTATGTTTAACATTGAACTATATTAAAATTCAGGCTCAGTGAATACCTTGAACATGACCCTAATATAAGGCCCTTCAATACGATTATACATCACATTCAAGCTTTACTTTAACACTTACTCTATTAAAAGACTATGTCAAAATCCAGAATCGGGTCAGCACCCAGCTCAGAAACCCATGGTGGTAAGAAGTTTCAGTTAGGTTTCAGGATCCAATTCTGTATTTTAGTCAGAAATTGAGATTGGGATGTCATCAGAGAAAATAATATTAAGCAATGAACATGCCTGAGTATCATTCCAAGTTACTTTCCTGATAAGATATCAAGAGTCAGAATCAAGATGTAGTTTGAAACTAGACCCTTTAGAAAATGATCGGGTACATGTTAGTTTTGATCTTGCCATCATGTCAGAATTTAGAATTGGGATGGCACCCAGTACTATAACTTCATAATATATCAAGGGTTTGGTGGCCTTCTAAAATCCAATCTTGATAGTAATGCAAGGATCATAATTGGAATACGAGTGACTCTGTGACAAAAACCCTAGACACATTATAGTCATGAAATGAACTCTGCTTCCGATGAAAGATCAAAAATTGGAATTGAGACATAGATATGGCTTGGACCTAAGCGGTGGTAACAGGCCAAAGATTAGTTTCGAAACTTGATTCTAATGGGAATCAAGAACTGGGATCGAGACAATACAAAATAAAAAGGAAATTAATAGACTTCACAATATTTTAATCATGCCTCCAGGATCGAGATTAGGAAAGTCTCAAAATCCTAACATAAACCAATTTAAAAAGTTAAAAATATTTCCATTTGATTTGGGAATCAAATGTGGGAGACCATAGAGTTTCAACTTTTTGGAAAAGGTGCCTTAGATTTACTGCCTTGATCGACTTCTTGTAGTAGTTGTATTTATTTCTCTATTGGCCTAATAGTTCTTTATTAGTGGGACCTCATTCTCAATCCCATTGATGGATGGATGCCATTCTATTCAACATGGTGTGTTCTATTAGTGGGATTTGATCACTTCAGAAAGAACTTATAAGTTATCTCCTCGATACTTTGATGTGATTGCTTTAGTGTGACAATGTGTTATTAGTGAGACTTTGTCAAGACTCTCCTTGATAGCTCGATGAATCATGTGAGTGAAGCCTATCAAAGTGACTTAGATGTATTACAGGTAATCTTCCTCGAGTCTCCTCGATGGTCTGATAGCTATGGAAATTTCATGAGATTGTGGAGGATTGGAAATCTAGAACCATAAGTTAGGAGTTTGAGGTTTGGAAACCTCCAACTTACCGACTGCAAAGACAAGATGATGGAGGTGGGGAACATATGAGATAGGTTTATAAGCTTATATCAGGGGGGCATTACTATGGCAGGACTCTAAATATAGTCTCCTTGATGGACCAATGAATCTCATTGATGAGACTTGGGGCTTTCAGTGGAACTCTTAACTGTGTCTCTTCGATGCGTTGATAGAATTTTGGCTGTAAATTGAACATCGGTGGGACTTCCTTGTATAAGTGGGAAGTGATTTTTTGTCTCTCCAATATGGTGATAAGGTTGATGATTGACTTGGTGGGTAATCCACTCATTGAGGTGACTTGGATAGATCAAAGAGACATTGTCTAGGGTCTCTTTGATAGCTCGAAACAATTAATGTAAGTTGAAATGATCATTGGGAACTATAATTATTGGTTCTATGGAATTGAAGTGATGATGGGTGAATGATATAAATTGCAACACCCTATAATAAAGAGTAGATTGGATGATTTTCTTCATTCTATGCTATTCAAGTATTGTAACAATGTGAGAGAACAAAACTATATTCAAAATTTGTGTACGTCGAGGTTGATCAGGGAGATATTTGTTGTTGTGAATTAACACTTGGGAGTGGATTTTGTAACTCTATATGTAATTGATTTACTATAATACAAAGTGGATTTACTTGGTGTGTGAGTTTTTCTCCCATAATGATTTTCCCATGTAAATCTGGTGTTCAATTTTGTGTGTGTTCAATTTTCTATTCTCTTGTTTTGTTAATGTGCATCTTAATGACTATAATTCTAATTAAATGATTTTTTTTGCACTTCTTTCCCAAGAATTTTTCATTTGGAAGGAATTTCCGCACTATGCTTTCCTTACAAGTGGTATTAGATGCTGACAAGTTGTGTTATCCTTGTGGTTTGGGATGGTTTTTTGTGCTAATTATGTTCAGTGGGAGTCTTTCAAAGACAATAGATTATTTTTACTACAAATTGAGATGACAAGCACATCAAGGAGAATAGAATTCAAAAAATTCAATGGTGGCAATTTTGAGCTGTGGAAATTCAGAATGGAAGACCTGTTTGTGGAAAGAGATGTTTGGATTGTTGTTATAGGAACAAAACCATCAGTTATGAAGAAAGAATATTGGGACCTCATAGATAGAAAAACTAGAGGGTTGATAAGACTGTGTTTGCCTGATTATGTTCTCCTAAACATCCATGGGGAGAAGACTGCATGTTCTTTATGGAAGAAACTTGATGATATTTATCAGGGAAAGTCTCTAGTGAATAAGTTATTCCTTAGGAAGAATACATACTCCTTGAAGATGGAAGAAGGATCATCTATAGCAAACCATATGAATTCATTTAATATGATTTCTGCTTAGTTTCCCTTTATGGGTGTGAATATAGATGAGGAGGATCATTATATGTTTTTTTATGTTCCTTACTTGACACATGGGATCATCTGGTGATGGCTATTTGAAGTACAATAACCACTTTCAAGACAAAATATGTGGTTTCTTTGTTGTTTCCATAAGAAATCTAGAGGAGATATTCTGAGATGGCTAAGGAGGCCCTTGCTATTCAAGGTAGATCAAAGGATAGAGGCAAGAAGAAAGACAAGAAATCTAAATCCAAATCTGAAGGGAGATCAAAGTCTTCTGGCAAGAAGTCCAAGGTGAAATGTTGGAATTGTGGGCAGAGTAGTCATATCTTGAAGGATTGTAAAAGAAGAAGAAAAAATCTTCTAACAAAGATTCTTCTTAGAGTGATTCAGATGCCTTCATTGTAGCCTTGGTGTCTCAAGCATCAGATGATGTATGTATAATTGACTTAGGAGCATCTCTTCACATGACATCTCACAAATATTAGTTCATCAAGTATGAAAATTATGTTCAATCTGATGTATTTGGTCCATTAAATATTCCTTCATTATCCAATTCTAAATATTATGTTTCTTTTATTGATGATTATTCGAGAAGGGATTTTGTGTACTTTCCTAGAAGTAAATTAGAAATGTTCAGTCAGTTTAAAGAGTTTAAAAAATTGGTAGAAAATTAAACTAGAAGGAAAATTAAATCCTAAGGAAAGATAATGGTGGTGAATTTTGTTCTGCAAATTTCAAAAGGTATTGCAAAGACCATGGAATTAAAATGCATAAAAATACACCTTACACTCCACAACATAATATAGTTGTTGAGAGGTTAAACAAGACACTAATGGAAAGAGAAAGAAGTATGTTGAGTAGTGTTGGTCTAGAGCAGAAGTTATGGAATGAGGTTCTGGCTACAAAATTTTACTTGCTTAATTTTTCACCTAGTTTGAATCTATTTGAAAAAACACCTATGGAGGCATGGTCTGGTAAGAAGCCCTCTCTAAAACATATTCATTTCTTTCTCTACGAAGCATATAATTTATGCCGAATGAGAAAAGATCTAAGTTGGAAAATAAAGTTGTAAAATGTATCTTCATCAGCTCTGAAATTGGTGTGAAAAGATACAAGCTTCAGAATCCTATTACTAAGAAGGTTGTGTATAGTAGAAGTGTAATCTTTCAGGAGCTGAAACCTTCTATAGTTGAAATTCCTCCAACCCCAGATAAAGAGGAACTATGAATTCAAAGTGTACCTAAAACTAAGGAGAGGTTTAGCAGCTCTGAGAGTTCTAAATAGGAAGAAGAAACACAACCTCAACCTTAGGTAGTGAGGAGGTCTACATGGAAAAAGTGACAACCTAAAAGGTATGGATTTTCTATGTTTGATTCAAACTATGTTGATGCTTCGATTACTATCCCTGATGAGCTTAGGACTATAAAGAAGGCTATTAATATGTCTGATTTAGATTCCTCGTTGGAGGCCATGAATGAGGAAATGACATCATTGAAAAAGAATGAAACCTGGGATTTGGTACCTTTGCCTAAAGGTCAAAAGCCTGTTGGCTCTAAATGGGTATTGAAAAAGAAAATTGCTCTAGATGGTAGTGTGGAGAAGTATAAAGCTAGGTTGGTCACGAAAGGTAATTCCCAGGTGGAGGGAATTGATTATGGAGAAATATTTTCTCTTGTAGCTAAGCTGACATCTATCGGATTTAGGTTGTCACTTGTAGGTGTGCATGAATTAGAGGTTGAGAAGATGGATGTGAAGAAAATTTTTCTTCATGGATATTTGGAAGAATAAATTTATATGTCCTAGCCCGAGCACTTCATTGAAAAAGGTAGATAAATTATGGTTTGCAAGTTAAATAAATCTTTGTATGGTTTAAAGCAATCACCTAGCCTATGGTACCAAATTTTTGATACTTTTGTGTTGTCATTGGGATTTGTGAGGTTCAAATATGATCATTGTGTGTACTACAAAAATAAAAATGATCATTTACTTATTATTCCCCTATATGTGAATGATATGTTATTCTTTGAGAATAGTAAGGGTATGGTTTTTGTTTTAAAATCTTAGTTGTCAACATGGTTTGAAATGAAAGCTTTAGGTGCAACGAGATATATTTTAGGTATGTAAATCAAAAGGGATGGGGGAAATAGAAATATTTTTCTTAGCTAGAGTAAGTATACTAATACTATCCTTCATATATTTAGTATGATAGATTGCAAACAATTAGTTATTCTAGTGTTGCAGGGAACAAAGCTATTTGTTGAAGATTGCTTGAAGTCTCCTACTTAGATGGAGGACATGACTAGGGTACCTTATGCAAGTGCAGTTGGTTGCTTAATGTATGCAATGGTTTGTTGTAACACCCCACCATGGAACCCAGGATACGTTACATTAGTTATACTAAAACATCTGAATAATATATATATTTTTTAAAATTTAATCACAACAAGTGATAACATCCTAGCATAATGCTCTAGGGTTCCACAACAACGCTACTTAAGTAAAACATTAAACACAACACATCAAGATATATATGTGTAACAAGACAAGAGGAAATTCAAATCTAGATTACATTACAATTACATTTATAATAACGAGAGTGGTACAAATCTCAATAAATTACAATTCTTAGTACAAAGATACCTCATGTAACATCATGAGTGAGAACAATAAGAAATGAGATCAAGAATAGTTGTCGACCAAGTCCATGAGCTTATCCAACGTACCAGTCTCATGAACAAAGTGTATCCAAGTTCCTTCCAAGAACAAACAAGTCTCAAACAGTATCAGCTGTAGAGGACCCAATAGAATATGTGGCACATTCCTCCCAACTATGTGGAGCTCGAATGCCCATCCCCCGTGCTAGGAGATAGAATAGGTCCTCAAGTCATAATGGACAACAAGACAAACATCACAAAACACATGGTTGACACAAATGAAATCACAATAACAAGATAACTAACATACTCCCAATACATTAATTAAAGTTCACTCTTAATTACTAACTTTCGATAGGTTACCCATGCAACCCCTTCCGAGTCCGACCCCTAACAGAAGCCATTCCTCCTATGGTACGACTTCTCAAAAAGTCAAAACAGTAATGCCAACATGCATGCGAAAGAAAAATTATTTGTACAAAGACCCAAGGTCATCAGAACCAAACAATAACACTAATATATCAATAGGAACCACAATACATGCATGGCCAAGTTTAAATAAGAACTACACAACTCTACTTCATGGAATACAAAAGTCCGAAAATAAATTCTCAAGAACACTAGATGGGTATGGCCCACATTTTCACATTCGAAACAAAATGAGAGCATTCAGAATTCTCTATCCATGAATTCAAAACAACTCCTACATTTTAAGCCTCGAAAAGGCGATAACTATACACCATATTTCAATACATGACACAAGAAAGGTCTCAAAATAATAAATCACGTTTGAACATATTTGACCTATTCCATTCAAGATTTTCAAACACGCATGTCTTACTCAATAAGTTTAAGTTCATTGAATGATAGATTTGATGACACAAGATAACCTTTAAATCAATAACCATAATAATAAAATCAAACATTTAAATACTTATGTAATTGAAAACACATATTCTCGTTATAACTATTAGAGTCATTTCATCAAATCTAAATCTATAAATGCATATATTTTACCTTTTTCATGAAACCCTTAAAGAAATATATAATTATCCAAATACCAAAGTCTACGCTAATTAATAACCAACTATACCAACCTTGTGAAAATATTAACCGGTCTTACATATTAACTTAGTAAATATAAAGGTTTATGATCCATTCTAACACATTCTACTGTTGAGTAATTTACCTTTTATTTCACTTTTAAACCATGAACGTTTCAAATGATCTAATTTACTTTAATGAAAAAAATATTATTTTATTTCAAAAAAAATGATACAAGTACTTATAATTAAATAATAATCATTATAACTCAACATTATAGGTTAATAATTTCAAATTCCCTTATTCAATATAAAAAGGACATAACATTAATTACTTTAATTATTAATACTCCCTATTTTAGATTACTCGAAGATCCCTACCAAATAAATGATGGCAATTTTAAAAGAGACATCTTCTCCAAAAGACACAAGAGCATTAACTTAATATAAACCAAAAATCTCCCAAAATACATAGTATTACATTAATACTCAAGTTAGCTTATGAAGTCGATGGGGTTTCCTACTATAATATCATGAATTCCAATTAAACTATCATAACAATAAAACTGAAAGATTACTCCAATCTATCGAATATAAAACAAAACATCTAACCACATGGTAATCTGAGGATTATTAGAGGAATAACTAATTGTTGCACCAACTATATCACTCATCCTTATGAGGTAAAATGTTAATTCCACTAAGACTATGACATGGCCACCTCACACCACTCCAAATGGAGAAGATAGGGCTGACTAATAGCAAAAGTATGCATGATGCATGCAAGTAACAAAGTGAGTTATGGAAAACTAAGGAAAGTCATGAAAGGTATTTGTGCACGCATAGACATTAGAATTTAAATACTCAGTCACACTCAAGGAATTGCCTGTATAAAAATCTGCACTGATGAGACCTAAAACATGAGTAATCGATGAAGATAAATGGTCACTTCCACCGCCGCTCCACAAACAGACCCGCACACCAATGTAGAGGTTGCATGCAATCAAAGAAAACTTTAACAGATGTTCATGCATGCGGATATACAAAATGCATGTAATATATATATATATATGGTGCGGAGATGTACAATATGTCCAAAGAAAAGATTCAATGAAGGAATTTAGAACACAGAGACTAAAGTTCCAAAAGAATAAGAATGTCAACATTCAGATCAGGAGAGTGAGCAAGAACTCAACCTTTTGGAATTGTATAAAGGCTACATCAAATTAAGCAAGTAAAATCAAGAGGTCACCATGCATAGACAGAGAGAACGAAATTAACTAGACCATTCAAAAGAATGCAATTCGCATGGACCTTACACGAAGCCGAGAAGAGTAAAGAACACCAAGGTAAGAAACTCGACATAAGGTCAAGATCCAAAAAATATAAGGGAACCAGATACTCTTGAAAATTGATATTCATAAGAATCCTTAAGATAGACACGACTAAGCCATGAAGCCAACAAGTTTAAGGAAAAAAAACAAAATCGGCAAAATAAGGAGAGGATTCTACACGGCCTCAACTATTATTATAGTGTATGAAGAAGGATGGGAAGAACAACGACATGAACAGAAGAGATCGCTAAAATCTACTATGGCACCTAGTACAGAAAGCCACAACTGCGTTAATGGACAATCCCATGCAGCCTACTATTAGGTTTTGAAGGCAGATATCTAAAAGCTAAATGTAGATTTTATCAAATAAACTGGGAAATAAAAACACACAGAAAAATAACATAGAGAATTTAACATGGTTCACCCAATGTGGGCTACATCCACCAAACTATAGCCATCCAGTGATTTCATTAACTAGTGTAAAACCCTATTACAATATCGCAAATAATCATATCTTCTTGTTCTACTGTAACTCTATTACAAACCCCTTATAACCAACTTTTTAGAAGCTTCTGGATTAGGGTTATACAAAGTTGGGGTTTTCCCCTTTTCGGCGATTTTTTGAGAATACATGAAGAGTGTACAGTATACAATGATTAGTCGCCACATACCAACACCTACCCACTGTAGTTGGGTCATGGTGGAAGAGAGAAACCATTGCATGCATGTTATTTGTAGACCAAAAACATTTTAGGAAAGATTACTTATTCAAGGCAGAAGATAAAATCGCGAGCTCAGTTGTTTGGGCCATCAAAATAAAACTAAGGAAGAATAATCAAGTTTAACATAAAATGATGATCACATTCACACAAGCCTTTCCTCACAGAAGGGCAACGAAGATCAACACAAATGAAAAAATAATAACTGAGACAAACTTGATAAGTTAAATTCATTGACAAGGAGAACAGTCCAATGGCATAACGTGAAGCTATGACAAGAACAATGACCAGAATATAAAAGCGAAGTAACAAGTTAAAGAAAAACTCATATTCCTAAATTTTATCTTTACAATTTCCTTTCAAATTCCTCTTATGATATCGTTTATTAACATTTCCATTTTTTATTTTTTCGCAGGTTGAAGACAAGGTTTCTACAACAAAGCCTAACATGCTTATCACAATAACTTTTTTGAAAATCAACAAGTAAAGAACCTAAATCCTTGAAGAACGAAGGTGATACTCAGCAAAAAAAATAGGACAATGCACACTTTTCCTCTCCATGAATAGATACACAAATTGTATGAGGTTGCAACTTCTTGATCAATTTCCAAAATCCAACCAAATGCAGAAAATCACATTTGGAAACCGATTCTATTCTTTTTCTAAACTCCAAAACCTTTTGTTTGAAAAGCTCCCCCGTTTTCTAACAATCAAAACCTTTTATAAAATTTTCAACTCCCAACTTCTACTTTCGTCTCAGCATGCAATGCATGCATTCAATCAATAGATGCAATAGTCAAACATGACATGCAACTTAAGATCAAAAATCATGTTCAGTTTTCGAAAGAGAAATTTGAATAAATAAATCAATTTCTAATTCATTGCACTTTTCAAAAACAAGATAATCTATTATTTTTATTTTAATCATGTAATAAACTAAAATAACTTAATAATCTGATTCACTCATTTAATCCATTAAAGCAATGCAATTAAAACATTATAATAATTCAAATTAACCTGACATAAAGATAGAAAATCTAATAAAGACAGATGACAACAACCATGTGATGAACAAATGACAAGACAACAAGGTAGATGAAGGATACTCATTCTTTTTAGAACGAAGGCTAAGGACAAAGGACAAGTCTATCTCCCATCGTTATTTCTATTGGGTCATGGCATGCTCAGACCTGACAAGCAAGTGGAGTCGATGCCTGTACCTGCAAGTTGTGTAACACTACAAGATTAATCCAACATGTTCAAATATGAAAGAACACCATGAAGAAGAATCGTGATATAGCATGGCACTCACTGATGAGTACTGCTAAATCATCTTCTTCACCGACTAGCGTATCATCTAACTAACATAACATCATCATGTGTAAAAACATAAGAACATAGGTAACCATCATAAATGACATCTCATGAAAGTAAACATCAAATCAAATAATATAGTGTATCATCAAATGTGTTTCACAACTAGTCATGTAAATCATGACATAAAACATCGAACAACATAATATCAAAGGTCTATCCGCTAACTGTGTAACAAAACAACTAAAAAAAAAGTGTCGATGGGAGGGTCATTACATCCTCCCCCCCTAGGGTGAGGCTTACTCCTGGAAGCCTGCAAATATCCCTAGTACAAACTCCATAAAGTCACACATGATCAAGGGTTCCAAGATTGAACCACTCCATACCTCATCATAAAACAACAACCCGTCCCATAGTCAATCCAACCAGGTACACCGTCAATCCATACAAACCATCATGGTGGAACAACCACCAACCATGTCTCCAAAAACACATAACCATGGTCCAACATACATAATACACATATGCACCAATACACATCACCAAAAATCACAACATAAGGCCACACAAGGGTCCATCTAGACAATGGAAATCAACATACCATCCATGATAGAAGAATCCATGAACCAAGAACATATAAACATCTCATATAGATCAAGCATAAAAATAGTGGCTTGATGGTGTTAGGTCATATATATTGTGAGAATATCCAAATAAGACCACTATGACCTATCCCTTATTGTACAAGGTGATTAGCCTCCAAGAGATAGTCATCACACATAGGTGAGTAGTGGATTCTAGTTGTATAACAGCCTCACATACCCCCATCCTCTATGTTTCCTGCCTACTTCCTCGTACACACTCACCAAGTCTGCCTCATACGTTCTTGGAGAGGAATCACAATATGACACATAGCCAACATTAAAAACAACAACGATAACAAGCTTAGCCACCAAGTTCATAAAGAAAAAATTAAAGTTCAATTTCAACACTAACTCAATTATATAACCTCTAGGGTTATGAGAAAATAAGATCATAAGTCACGGCTAAACCTTCACAATCAAGTATAAACAAAGTTTCGGCCCTCACAATCAAGTGAAAAATCATCAATAACCAAAAGAAAATTCACAATCTTTAAATTGCACTGTACAACACTATGTGACTAAACACTAGCCACCAAACAAGGAAAGAGGAAACAACATTCGGCTAGAATGATAATAGCCCTCATGTGATGTAGAATGAGAAAACCATCCACATGACCTCGAGTGTATCCATGACTAAAAAAATTTCGTCACTCTACCTGGTCATATGCCAGCTGGAAAAGCCACAAACTGGTCATATGCCACGTGGAAATGTGTCTATGGGTCCGCAGAGGTAGGCATGCACATAACACATCCCACATCGCGATACCTCGTGGAGAAGACACACACAGGAACTCGCTATAGCAGGAGGTATATGTGGCTAGGATCTACTCATATGCTACTCAACCAACATGGTCAAGGCAACCATGAGGATCCCTCTACAAGTGTTCGAGGCCCCATAATGCTCATCGCACAAGTAGTCTAATAAAGACAATCTCATAATGCACCTTCATGTGTCTAGACACGTGGCATCGTGTAAAATGACATCATCACCATCACTATGTCGGAACATGAGTGGGGTGTAGTATCATATTGCATCATATCAGAATATGAGCAAATACAGTATATCAAAGCATCATCACCAACACTATGTTGGAACATCAATGTGGTATGGCATCGTATCTATCACATCATGTCAGAGCATGTGCAAATACACTAGCTATATAATGCAATATGACAATATCACTATGGGGCTACCGAGCTTCACCTCTCATACAGATGAGGTTAACTCAATAATACCAGATCATCACCTCTACGGATATCTAGGCATAACTAACAACCATGTTGTTGTACTCAAGTCTGTGGGGATTAGGCTAACACATATGGATCGAGTATCTTGATCCAATATTAGGGAAAGTAGTGGGTATGATTCCTTGGCATTGGTTGAGTTGAGATGCTTTGCACTGCAATATGTGTACGCTACACACTCCACCCAAGGAACTTGTGGCTTCTACTATCCCTTCACAGATTGAGAATCTAGAGAACCAAAATAAGAAGAACTACTCTTGGTTACTCTTATATATAAGTTTCAACCACACATGGGTTGGCCCTCAATCAGGTAACAAACATGCAAACACACACAATGGTATGGTTAATCCCACACCAAAATATGACTTTTCCCCATGGATGGGTACCAAGCATCACCATCACATGAACATAGAAAGCAAGTATGGGTTTCCACAACATCCAACCAAATACAGCTACTGGTTTCTTACATTTACAAGGGGGTACAACTACATACATAATCCCACCGGAATATCCAATTCCATAACCCATGGGATACGTATCTTAACTTTACAACCATAACCTTATATTAGGTTACGTACATGCCACACTCTTTCATAGAGTACATGTTGCTAACATAAAAGTCATGAGCACGTGATCACTTAACAATCCACTATCAAATTGACAAGGACAACATAGTGGACACAAATGAACCTAGAGGATCTAGTGTATGAGCCTGGAGCTCTGATGCCATGTGTAACACCCCACCATGGAACCCAAGATACGTTACATTAGTATAACTAATGTAATGTATATTGGGTTGCACTAAGGGGTGTTACATTTGTACCAGGCTCGACATTTCCCAAGAAATGGGAGTACCTAGTTTATTTAAATCTAATCTAGGAAGGCCACATTGGGATGATGTGAAAATATTTTTTAGGTATTTGAAGGGTATTTCAGAGTATTCTTTGTTTTATCATGGAAACTCGGTTGGATAAAAAAGATCTCTTATCATTCGTCGGTATGTGTATTATGATTAGATAGGGGATGTTGATAATAGAAGATCCACCAATGGATACATCTTCATTTTATTCAGTGGTGCAGCTAATTGGATGACTAAGTAGTAGGTTGTAGTTGCTTTATCTACTACTGAGGTGAAGTACATGGAAGCAACACATGCCTGTAAGGAAGCCATTTGGCTTAAAAATTTGTGTTCTGATGTTGGGTTTAATGTAGGGTAGATTACTATTTACTGTGACAATCAGAGTGCTATCTATTTGGTGAAAAATACCACTTTCCATGCCAGGACAAAGCATATCGATGTTTAGTATCATTTCATTCATGATAAGGTGGAGGATGGAAAGGTTAATCTTGAAAAATTGTAGGGAATGTCATTGATGTGTTGAAAAATCCTATGAGCATAGACAAATATAGGTGGTGTGCCAGTTTAATGGGCCTTGGGGCCTATGTTATTCAGTAACTTATAGTTTGGAAGAAGCAGTAAGTCCTTCATCAAGTGGGCACATATTGGGAAAGGTGCCTAAGATTTACTAGATTGATCGACTTCCTACAGTAGTTGTGTTTTTTTCTCTATCGGCCGAACAATTCTTCATCAGAAGGACCTCATTCCCAGTCCCATCAATGGACCGATGACATTCTATTCAGCATGGTGTGTTCTATTGGTGAGATTTGATCACTTTTGCTAGACCTTCTAAGTTGCCTCCTCGATACTCTGATGTGACTATTTCAGCATGACAATGTGTTATTGATGGGACTCTATCTTGAGTCTCCCCAATAGCTCGATGGAGCATGTGAGTGAATCCCATCAAAGTGGCAACTGTATTAGAGGGAATCTTCCTCGAGTCTCCTTGATGGTCTGATAGTTGTGGAAATGCCATCAGATCACAGAGGATTGGAACTCTAGAACCACAAGTTGAGAGCTATGAGGTTTTGCAAACGTCAAACTTACTGACCGCAAAGATAAGTTGATGGAGGTGGGGACCACATGAGATAAGCCAATAAGCTTGCATTGAGGGGATGTTACTATGGCAAGAATCTAAAGATAGTCTCGATGATGGACCAATGACTCTCATCGGTGAGACTCGGGGACTTTAGTGGGACTCTTAACTACGTCTCTTCAACAAGCTCATAGACTTGGAGCTATAAATTGAACATCAATGGGAAGTGATTTGTGGCCTCTCTAATATGGTGATAAGGTTGAAAAATGACTTGGTGGGTAATACACTCGTATAGGTGACTTGGATAGATCGAAGAGACATGGTCTAGGGTCTCTTTGATGGCTTGATACAGTTAATGTAAGTTGAAACAACAATTGGGAACTATTATAATTGGTTACCTAGAACTGAAGTGATGATGGGTGAATGATATACATTGCAACACCCTATAACAAAGAGTATATTGGATGATGTTCTTCATTTTATTATATACAAGCATTGTAATAGTGTTAGAGAAAAAAACTATATTTAGAATCTACATACGAGGTTGATCAAGGAAATATTTTCTGCTATGAATTAACACTTGGGAGTGGAGTCCGTAACTCTATATGTAATTGATTTACTATGATAAAAAGTGGCTTTACTTGGTGTGTGGGTTTTTCTCCTATAAGGGTTTTCCCACGTAAATATGGTGTTCAATTATGTGTGTGTTAAATTTTATATTCTCTTGTTCAATTAATGTGCATCTTAATGACTGTAATTCTAATTAAATTATTTTTTTTGCACTTCTTTCCTAAGAATTTTTCATTTGGAAGGCATTTCCACACTATTATTTCCTTACAAAACCCAAACATTGCAATGGTCAAAATTTTAAAATTCATCTTAATTTAGAACAAAATCTATCAGGTAGTATGAAAACCCTACGCCAAAAACACATCGTGTACAAAATTGAAAAGGAAAGAAAACCTAGATGAAAAGGGACAAAAACACACTAGAGGGTGCAAGGAAAATGAAACAAAACAATAGAAAATAAGAAATACAAAAATGACCGAAATTTGAACTAGTAAAACAAAAAAACAAATGAGAAATGCAAACGAAAACACTAAAGAAAAGACCTACCTCAAGAAATGTGACAAAAAATATAGTCATGTGGTGAGAAACCCAAGTTTGACCTCAATATACAATCCTTGCTCCGCTCAAGTTTACTCCATCAAAATACATAAGAAAAAATGAGTGAAAATTGAGGAGCGATGAGAATAAAAACATGTTCACATGTGCAAATAGGTGTCCATTAATGCAAGGTTGTTCGAGCCTCAATATCAAGGAAGAGGCCATAAATGATTCATCACAAAAACATAAGGTAGGAGGGAATCAAGATCGAGAAGGAACATGGCACCGAAACCTTCAATGAGTGCAAAGTTTCAAAATATGAACCCTGAAAAACAAAGAAAAATACGAGAATCAAGATTAGGAAGGAACCCAAAACAAAAACCTATAAAATTTCTTAGTTCCAGTTTCGGTCCAATTTTTTTTATTTCAAAACACAAGTAAAGACGAAAGGGTGTCAAAAATCAGTATTGAGATAGAAATGGGAATAAGAACTTTGGAAAATTTCTTGGTTCTAGTTTCATCCCGAAGTTTGATTTTGACAAACGAAAAATGCACAAGGAAGAAAATGTGAAAGTCAAGATTAGAATGAAAACATGAACTCACACTTTTAAGGGTGCAAGGTGATGATCTCAATCCGATACCCAATCTCGATAGAACAAAAACAAACAAGGTAGAAAGTGGGGATCGTGATGAAAATCGAAACCTGAAATTTGAAGAAGTATCAAGTTCTAGTGACAGTCTAAAACCTGAACCCAACCAACAAAGGAAAACAAAGACTTGGGAGAAAAAGGACTACTCCCAAAGCTTGAACAAGAAAACCAAAGATAAAAATAATAAATGGGGACCCATTTTGACCAAAAACAAAATGGGGTGGTTATGCAGGGCATAACATGACCTCCACACCATAGAAATCATACTTCATCTTTGCCTTTTCTTTTCTAATCTTTGTCACTTTGTCGCTCTTCCCTACTTTCTTAGTCTTTTCCATAAAACCTACAAGAACAACATGTAATAAGATGAGTTAATTTAAGCATGAAAGTGAGGCATTAGTCCGATTCAAAAATAAATCAATATAGCCCAAAATCATCATAAATATACCAAACACTAAAAATGGATATCAAAATTAGAATCCTTAGGCAATTCTAGCATTTTGTGGGTTTTGAGAATTTTTGGGCTGGGAAGTTGCGAGTGCCATTGGGTTGTGGGAATTTGGCATTTGGTTGTTAAATTTAATGATTCCAGTGAGATGGAAACCTGCAAATGGAATCCTACGTTGATTTTTCGTGCAACATGTAAAGACTTAAGATTCTCAAGGTTCATACAATTTGGCATGTGGGAAATGTTTGCTCAAAGGTTAATCAAGATTTATGACTTATAAATTTATCAATTAGGTTCATGCAAAAAATTGTGATGTGGAAGCCATTCAATTGAAAGTTGGTAATGAATATTCTATTAAAAATTGTGTGAATGGAATGCATCAACACAAATTCTGCAATGCAAAAGACATAGTCAATTTTAAGGGTTAACTTCTTTCAAGCATGTGGGGGACTTTCAAGTTTAATGGTTAACACTCTATCGTTCATTCCTTACCCCATTTAACTAATGTAGAAATTCACAATGCGCAAGCTAGCGATTCAGGAGCCACTAATGTTTATGCCAAAAAATGGCACAGCGCAAACGACACCCTGCATCTGGCCTCCTGCCTGAAAATTCTTGTAATGAGTTTAAGACTTAGAAATTTTGGGTTTTATTTAATTCAACACATGGGAAGATGATTCTAACTTAATTTCATCATTTACAAACTTACCAAGTGGAACGTAGAAAGTGTTCTTGAAGGAGTTGTGAGTGGTCGTGTTAATACTCTAGTGCAAACACAATGGCTTCCCGCACTCAAACTTCCACATGATGTGATTTTTGAGGATGTGGAGGTTGATGGGTCTGAAGCCAAAATTTGGGGGAATAACTATGAAGCTCTACAAGGAACTTTTTTCATAAGGTTTTAACATTGAATTTCTAAGTGTGTGAGAAAAACTCTTTCAAACAACAAGATTTGCAACCAAAATCCAAGTGAAAAGTTGAAAAATTACATACAAGTGAAATGTGCAAGGAAAGGAAGGTAGAGTCGGCCAAATCCAAACACAAAATGATCTTAGATGATCGTGGGAAAAGAAACAACACTTACCAATTTTACAATTTTACAAAGGTGCAAATTAAGGGAGGAAACCTTATATTTATAAGCATAAGTACATTTATGATGGTAGGTTTATCAAACATTGTGCCAAAACTCTAAAATGTGGAAAAAAATGGTTTTAATGTCGAGTTTATGCAAAGAAGTGGAACATGGTTGTTAGGGCTATGTGGGGCTGAAGGATCTGAGTGCTGAAGATAACGGTGTCATCTACATGGAATCCCACAAATGGCTTTATGTAGACAAATTTTTGCATTGAATTCTCCACAAACAACTAGAAAGACTCTAACATCTACCTGATGGCATACCACCTATGGAAAATCACATGGAAACTTCCACAAAAGGAGACTTTTCTAATTTTCAAGGAGGTTCAAAATTTTGAAGGCAACACGGACCAAAAATTCCAAATGCAAAGGTGAAAGGAAAACCAAATGAACATGGAGACGAAAAATGCAAAAGTAGAAGGAAAAGAGGGGGTCCTTATTTTTAGTAGCGAATTTGTGCAAAATGCACCATAAATGGTCACTCTACTAGAACATTCCTGAACATTTCAAGGATAAGAATTTATCTAGAACCCATAATCTCTAGTTAGTACAAAAATCAAAGCTTCATAGGATAATTCTTAATCAAAGGGAAGTGAAAGAATTAGTTGAATCCATTCACGACATATCTTAAATCTTGAAGTTTGTGTGCTAGTGAGTTCATTCCTTTCCTTAGGACATTTGAGGTAAGAAATCACTCATCCAAGATAGGCTATGTAAATATTCCAACTCCAAAAGCAACCTAGACATTGCCACGATATGAGTCAGGCGTGTATAGCCCTGAAAATATTATCATTAAAATTCGCACAAAAAATTCTCTATTTCCAACCAGGCATCCATAGCCCTGATAGAGTTGTTCACACACCTAGACAACAACTCACTAAATATTTCTCTATTATTTTTAATAACTTTTCTTTTAGAAAATCGATAAGCATTGAATCTTATTTTGGGTTTGGAAATGGTAGTGGTCACTGATGTGGATTTTAGATTTTTACCTGCTAAATAATCATGATACCCACCATAAAGCTCTTAGGGAATATTAAAAATATGTAGATTATTAGGACTGAGACAAGTGTAAAAGGATTCAAATAATGGTTTCTCTCTGAATCAAGCAAAAATTAAATCAAATAAACTTGATCATCAAGACTATCTGATACCTTCAAATAACTTATGAAATCTTACACAAGAAAAAAAAACATTCAATAGAACATCCCTTTGACTGTACATGGCATTGCCACCAAGACAAAATAGGAAAACCCACCTACTTTTGAAGCAAAAATGAAGTGAAAGAAAACTAAAAGAAAACCAACCTAAAAAAATATAACCTATAAAAAACCACCTAAACTAACCATGTACAATGGGGTTGAGCTATAATAGCTCAAGAAAGTAAATAGTGCTTTAGATACCGCCTATTAACAAGCAATGAGACATCTTCTCTTGTGAGAGTTTTCAAGTGATAAGAATTATCTCCTATAATTTCATAAATCTAAAAGAGGCCAAGCCAAATATTTTCAAATTTACCATGTTCCCCCTTTCATTCATTGGATTTATCCCAATATAAGACCAAATGAAATATTTTGAAGGTCTTAATCTTTGCTTGTCAATCAAACCAGTGTTTCACAATGCCCTAGTGCTTGGAAAAAAAATTCATGTCTTCATGACATTTTTCCTCCAAGTGGAGGAGCTCAACAAGATGTGATTCAAGCCTCTCTCCTTCATCATAATACTCATTAATGAATTGTAGTGTGGGGATATTTAGGTTAATGGGAAAGGTGGGCTCATGACCATAGACTAAATGATATGGGGAGATGCCCAAAGAAAGTTTTTTCCAAAAATGATCTAACCATAAGGAAAATCACAACTAGGTATGCTAGTCTTTAGGGTTATTGTCCAATAATTGATGTATGAGAGTCAATAGGTTCTTATTCATGGCCTTAGCTAACCTGTTCCCTTGTGGATAATAGTTAGAAGGAAATTTTTGTGTAATTACATAATCAAATTCCCATCTCAAAAAATTTAAAGAAGAAAATATTAGACCGTTGTCACACACTAATGCAAAAGGACATCACAATGAGTAATGATATATTCCTCCCAAAATTTAATAACCATGCCAATTTTGCATTGCTTACATGAAATGGTTTCTATCCATCTAATGTAGTAGTTAGTAGAAGACAAAATATAATTGATGCTAGTGAAAGATGGTGGAGTGATCATACCAATACAATATAGTCCCCACTACGCGAAGGGACACACCTTAGCTATAGTTTGTAAGGGAAAAATAGCATGTTTCTCTCATATTGTAGTATTTTGAGAAGTGTGAAAAGTTTGTAGGTGTGCATGAGCATCCTTAAACAGTGTGGGCCAATAATAATCTTCTCTTAATATCCGATTTGTAGTGGAAGGGGAAAAATCATGACCAGCCTCCAACCCATCATGAAATGTCTTTAAAATAGATGCTACTTCTTCCTTTCCCAAAAATTGAAGGTAGACTCTATGATTCTTCCTGTACAATATTGCAGCTTTCATCATGTAGATACCACTCTTAAATCATAGGGCACACCTCTGGATAGCATTTAAGCATGGTGGACAGGTTTGATTGTGTAAGTAGTAGACAAAGTCATCACAACACTTGTTCTCGAGGTATACCTCAACCATGGTCCATGTTACCACCTATCCTAAGACCAACTTCATGGGTTGAATATCCATATCATATTCTTGAAGCCTGGTTACCCATTTAGCTCTTCATTCACCCAACTCATTCTAGATTAAAAATATCTTCACTATAGGGTCTAGTACGATAGTAAACTCCTTATTCCTTACAATATAATGTTTGATCTTCTTGTCTGCACAAACCAATGCAGAGGATTTTTTTCAATGGTTGCATAGTATAACTCGGCATCCTTAAGTAGAGCACTCATGAAAGAAATGGGTGATCAACTCCTTGTTCTTTCTTCTATGTTACAATTCCTATGCATGATTGTTTTGAAGAAAAGGAATAAGTGTAACAAGTCTTTGTATAATCAATAGTAATTAAGACTAGGGCATCAACAATCACCTATTTTATTTATGTAGAAACCTACTTCACTTCTTATGTCCACTCTACCTTGGCATCTTACTTCAACATTTCATTTAAAGGCTTTATGATCTTTGCAAAACTAGTTATAAAATTCCTTACGAAATTGATTTTTCCAAAAAAAGGAATTCATTTCTTTCTTATTCACAAGTAGTTAAATCTTCAATATTTCTTGAATTCACTCAAGGTCGATTGATATCCCTTTCTCTAAAATGACATGGCCAAGGAATTTTCCTTTAGTCACTCCAAAGACAATTTTTTTTGGATTAAGTGAAATGCTAAACTCTCATCACCTCTAGAATATTTTTCATAAGTTTGAAATATGATCACCTCTCTTCTTAGAAAATACTATAAATTATCCATATAGATGATGATACATTTACATATCAACTACTTAAATTCAATATCCATCACATGCTAAAAAAAATTTCTAGTGTTGATCTAACCGAAAGGCATACACATGTAAGTAAAGATTCCTCATTTTGAAGTAATTATTGTTTTATGTATATCATCATACTGGACCATAACCTAGTTGTATCCCAAATATTTATCCAAGAACAACATCATTTGAGAACCATTCACAATTTTTAGAATCTCATCTAATGAAGGTACTGGGTGATTATCCTTTTTTGATGCATGGTTAAGATTACACAAATACACACACAAGTTGATCTCATAGTTATTTTTGTGAATGGGTACCAAGTTTACAACCCAAGTAGAATTCCTTACAAGAAATATAAATGGGCTAACAAGAATTTTTTACTTCTTTATAGATAATAGGTTCAATCAAAGATTTGATTAGTCATTTCCTCTGCCTAAATGGCTTCACATTATCCTTAAGGGGAATCGTGTGTGTGATAATATAAGTTTCATATGTCTTAAGATATTCATAACTCCACATAATAACATCTTGGTATGCATGCAATACTTCAATTATTCCTTTTCTTTCAAGTTGGGGTATAGACTTTACCAATAAAAATATTCTTCATGTTCATAAAGGTACCATTGTTGTATGTATCACACTGGTTCACGAAAGACTCATTCTCCACTTGTTGGTCTTGGTATTTTATCTAATCAAAGTTGAATATTCTCTCTAATTGTACCATGCCCCCTATAATCATGTTTTTCTTCAAGTTAATTACTCCTATTTTGAACTCTACTTCCTCGAGTTCTACTTCATCAATAATTTGAGAGGTAAAAAAATCAGAGCTGGTACTGAAATCAAATATATTCTTATCATCCTCAAATACCTAAGAATTGGTGACATTATCCAACACTGATGGATTAGGAGTAAGCACAAATTTAAAATTTAATCATGATAATGAAAGAGGCTGCAAAGTGTTGACCTCTTGAGCTAACATATCAGTAGTCTAGTTTTTCCTACAAGGAATCAACTGAATATTGAAGGCATCAAAAAATTCTATAAGATCACATACTTGATGCCTATAGCTAGTCATTCTTCTGTCATGACATGGGAATTTATTTCTAACCTATTTTATCACTAAAAAATAATCATCAAATACTTGCAATGCCATAGCCTTATTATGTAATGCCATTAGTAAACCATGAACTAACACTTCATATTCAACTACATTATTAGTGTAATAAAATTGTAATCTATTAGTAGTGAAGAAACTTTTACCATTTGGACTTATTAATTTGAAACTAGCTCCAACCCCTTTCTTTGAAACAAACCCATTAAAACTTAAAGTCCAAAACTTAGTCAGGTGCATACTTTTTTTTTATTATTGGAGCACCCTTCGAACTTTGGAACATGTTTTGACTCAAGATTATTCCATTGTTTTGGTAATTGTTCCTCTTGAATTTTCTATTTTTCCACCACAACTCCAGAGGGACTAACCTGTTTTTTTATCTCTTCTACTACGGTCTAGAAAAGACATCATTCAAACTTTGAATGGGAAGCATCATGTATTATGTACCAGAAAGGCAACAATTGTTAGAAGATTAATCTTTACTTGGTAAAGGTTATTCTTTAATTTTAATTATTTATTAACTTGTAGGAAAATTCCAAAGGAATCCCTACAAGAATTTTATCTTTTTTTCTTCTCACACATGTGTGAGGATGACTCATTTTATTTTTCATTCCTTTATTAAGGAATATTTGTAGCCACTTCCTTAAGAGGTTCTTGACACATTGCAAACAGATAGATGAATGGTGGCATTCATTGAGTTGGGAGTTAAATTTTAACTCCTCTTCTCACTTCTATTTATTGAGGTGCCTCTCCTCTCATTCTTCATATTAAAGCATGCAAGCTTAAGGCTTAATTTCTCTCTCTCTCTCTTTGTATCATTCTTAGGCATTTTGCCTCCATTCATAATATTGGGGTTTTCTCTTGTTTTTTCCCCTTATCAAATTCTTGTCTTCTTTTCATTTGGTGGTTCTTTGTTTGGCTTCACTATTTCTTGGTAATCTCTTTCCTTCAAACAATTCTAATTAGTTACTACTCTCCATTGATCATTTATTTTTCATTTCATGGTATCAGAGCTAAAATTCCAACTATTAAATTTGTTCTAGCTTTAGCTTTTCATATGCATTGGCATATTCATAAAATGGATGTTAAAAGTGTATTTTTAAATGATGATTTACATGAATAAATTTATATGTCTCAATATTTGGGTTTCATTAAGAAAGGTAATGAAAATATTTTTTGCAAATTAAGTCAATCTATGGTTTAAAAAAAATCTTCTAGAGAGTGGTATTCTAAAATTAATGCTTTCTTTCTATCTATAGGTTTCATTAGAAGTAAAAATGATCCAAATTTATATATTAAGCATAGTGAAAATGATATTGTGATTATTATTTTATATTTTGATGATTTAATTATCACTTCTAGTTCTAATAATTTGATTAGTGATGCTAAGTCTCAAATCAATCAACATTTTCAAATGACTCATTTAGGCCTATTGCATTATTTTTTGGGTATGCAAATTTGTCAAACACCTAAAGGTATTTTTATTTCTCAACAAAAATATGCTCAAGATCCCTTAGATAGATTTAAAATGAATGATGCAAAGTGTATTTCTACTCCTTGTGAATTAGGGACTAAATTAATGGTTGATATGGAAAATCCTTTTGTTGATCCTACTTTATATAGACAATTAGTAGGAATTTAAAATTATCTAACTCTTAATATACTTTATGTTTATTATAGTGTTGGATTGGTTTCTAGATTTATATCTAAACCATAATAAGCATATTTTAAATCTTTGTCTTTTTTAATGATGCAAATTGTGATTTTTCTTTAAAGGGTTATATTGATTTAGATTTAGGAGGTGATCCCAATGATGGGAGATCCACTTGTGGTTATTTTTTATTTCTTGGGTCAAGTGCAATATCATGGAATAGTAAGAAACAATAATCTACTTCTTTTTTTTCTACTGAAGCTGAAAATAAAGGTTGTACAAATGCATCCAAAGAAGCACTATGGTTAAGAAGATTACTTGAAGGCTTGAGTCTACCTCAAGATGATCCTAATCCTTTGTATTGTGACAGTAAAAGTGTTATTGCTTTGGAAAAGAATCCAATTTTTCATGCAAGTACCAAGCACATTTCTCTTCAACATCACTTTATTAGAGATAAAATTGAAGACAAGAAAATTTCTCTTTTGTATTGTAAAGGCAAAGATCAAGTGTGAGATATTCTCACTAAAGCTCTTTTTAAAGATAAATTTCTATTTCATTGTAAGAATATTTGACTACAACCCATTGAAGGGTTTGATGTAACCTCCCCAAGTAAAGCTTAAGGGGGGATGCTAGAAGATTAATCTTTACTTGGTAAAGGTTATACTTTAATTGTAAATATTTATTAACTTGTAGGAATATTCCAAAGGAATCCATACAAGTCTTTTTCCTTTTTATCTTCTCACACATGTTTTAGGATGAATAATTTTATTTTTAATTCCTTTATTAAGGAATATTTGTAGCCACCTCCTTAAGAGGTTCTTGACACATTGCACACACACAGATGAATGGTGGAATTCATTAAGTTGGGAGTTACATTATAAATCCTCTTCTCACCTCTATTTATTGAGATGCCTCTCCTCTCATTCTTCATGTTCAATCATGCAAGCTTAAGGCTTAAGTTCTCTCTCTCTCTTTGTATCATTCTTAGACATTTTTCCTCCATTCATAATATTGGGGTTTTGCCTTGTTTTTCCCCCTTATCAAATTCTTGTCTCCTTTGCATTTGGTGGTGCTTGGTTTGGATTCTCTATTTCTTGGAAATATCTTTCCTTCAAATAATTCTCATTAGTTAGTACTCTCCATTTCTCATTTATTTTTCCTTTTAGCAGTAAATCTTTGAAATCTACATTATTCCCTAGGCCAATTTGATCTTGCAGACACCTCCTCATAAATTATTGAAATCCCTAAAACAATAAAATATAACCATCAATTTAAGGACCATAATAATCTATCTTGATGCATGCTTTTGTGTTGCCAAGATTTTGAGTTAGATCTTTGGACACATTATGCAACATCAGCACTTCTTCTTTATCGTCCTCTTCCATAGCCACAAAAATATAGTTTCCCAAATCTATTATTGAAAAAATACTTCATTAATCTTATTATATTCTTTGATCATGTGCTTCATCCTTGGCTCTCATTCAATAAAAATATAATTTGGCATTCCTTTGCAAGGGAGACACATGTGTGAATGATCAATGTGGATATAGTTGGTATGCATCTAAGTCTAGTCTCTACTCATAATTAAACCATATGCATAATGTATGTTAGCTACCTGAATTTCAATCATTTGTTGGACCCTTGGATCTTATGCTACTTGCATAGGGATTCTATTAAATTCTCCAATGACATTCACTTTTGTCTTATCTAAATGTGTTACTTTTCACCAGGAAGGATTGGGGGTAATACCTAGGGCCTTACATTCTGCAAAAGGCATGATATTTGTAGAAACACCTAAATCCAATAGATAGTTGTGCAAATTATTTTCAAATATATGTACATTAAACAAGAAAGGAGGAGCCTAACACTTATCTCAAAATAGACTTATTGGAGTGTCCACTTGAGAGACTTGAGCCATTTCCTTCTCCTTTCCCTTGTATTTTTATTTTTCCTTTCCTTTATCTTTATACATGATTTGTTGGAGTACTGGCTCATTTTAAATCGTGTTGGATGGAAATTTTCTTGCTGTTGTATCTTGTGAAGATATTGGTTGAGCAGTCCCATTTAATTATCTAAAAAATGAATTTCTAATTTCTAGTACCATTAATAATTCAAAGGCTAAGAGACCAACCTTCACTTTCTTTAATTATTCCACCACATATTCCCTCATCTGAGCAACTTCAATCCAAAATTGATCTCCCTTAGCAATATATTGATTTGGAACCTTAGGAAATGGATGATTATTACTTGTGTTCAAATTTGGAGGCACATTGAAGTTGTTTGGTGGAGTATAGGTAGTAAGTGGACCATCAACTTGCCTATTTTTAAGTTATAAGGTTTCATTCACTAATGGAACATCTGAACTTCTTCCACCTGAGCTTACTCTTCTTTAGGGTGATCAAAATTTGCATCAAATAGTTGATAAAGAGTTTTTTTATTACATATGTATTTTTTTTGGTAGTATCTTCTGCAGGCTCTTCTTCAAGCTTATTTTCTTCCACTCCAGGAAATGGAGGTTGATTTACCACCATTATTGAATCATGAGTCTAATGGCACTATCTTGCATCTAGTTGAGCTATTAGTGTTCTAAGAATTTTGCACCTCCATCTAAAATATGCTAGCAACAACTTGGAATTATGGACAATAAAGCTCTGAATTATTATTGGTTCTATGGATCTTACACTATCCTGATAACATAGCTTCAACCAAGTAAACTCCTCTAGATGACCTTTCAGATTTGTTCGGTGGGTCAAGTGTGTTGGCATAATGTTGTCATTGATATCAAAGGGGATATGTGAGTGATATCCTACAAGGGAATTTATTGGCATGGAGGTCAGAGGATTAGATTCTGGAAGGGTTGATGAAGCATGGTGGAGAGAAGAACATGTTTTGCAATTTTTGTAATTTTTCTAAAAAAGTTGCAAAGTTGTCATGAATTTTGTCACAACTTTGCAGAGGTTACTTCTAGAAGCCAGAGAAAAAAACATGTTGCATATTCGATGTGGTTTTTTTAAGAGAATTCCAAAAATGTAATTTGTAGATCTTGAAGACAAGTTGTGCACTTAGAAATGAATTAATTTTGTGTTCAGTTAGATTAGAGTTTGGAAAATAAACCCTAAGGTTTATAGTAATGGTAGATGATCAACTTTTATATTTTAATGTTGACTATGTATAGGAAGTTGTAGGTCTTTCAATTTATAACTTGATCCTTCTATGTCATTGTGGTGACCAGCCCCTTGTCCTAGTGTTTACCGATGTCAGTATTCTTGGTGGTTCTTAGAACCTTGATATTCCCCACTATTGGCCAAAGTTTCAGAATTTTATGAAGCTTTGAAACCTCTTTCAACTCTTGAAAAATTTAGAAGAACTTCTCCTTCTGTTGATCAGTATGTTTCCAATGTTGGTTACATCGTATTAGTCTCTCACATTGCATTTTTATTCTTTATGTGTTATGTATTTTAGCGATGTGTGATGAAGCTTGATCAACAACTATGATCAAGGTTGTAAGATCAAACAACTATCACATCAAACCTTCATATCACATTTTGTAAATTACCATAGCCAAGTGTTTATGCAATATGTGATGGATTTGATCAACAATGAAGAACAAGGAATGAAATATCTAATAGCTATCATGTGATTTCCTTGCATCACATTTAGGAGGTCCACTCAATAGGTGCATTCAGAGATATACGATGAAATTGGATTATTACATCATCATGGATAGGTGCAACATAGTGATTGCATCACATTTGTGTTTCACATCACTGTTGTTAAGTAGTACAAAGTAAGGCTTAGTGTGATGAGTGATGAATGGAAGGATTCAGTGGAGTGTGATGATAACATAGATAGATGGTAGAAAAATATTACATCACAAAGGATGTTCGCATCACAATTAATAAAAATCATGCACTGAGTAGTTTATCAATATGTGATGAAAGGAAATGGTGGGTCCTCAGTGTGTATCAATGATAAAGCTATAAGGAGGACAAGTTTCACAGAGGACAGGTGGTGATAAGTGATTGCATCACTGTTCTTATTCACATCATTATTGTGAATAAAGTAGTGCATGGTTTAGATGTGATACATGACGGAAAAGATCAATGATGATAGTTAAAAGAGAATCATATGATGACCATGTTTTAAAGTTATAACAATGAACGGTGGTAAATGGATCATGACACGAAGACAACAAATCTATTGCCCAAATTCATAGATAAAGAGCTCAAATGGTTATGATAGAGTGAATGAGGGTTTCAACTATAAACTAACTCTATGCATGAAATTCATTGGACCAACTACACCGATGACCAATGTAAATGAATATATGAACATACAAGAAATAAGATATCAAACAAAACCTAAAGTATCCAATTATCACAAGTAATTCTCAACACTATTGGACTAACAACTCAACAACCCAGGATTAATTATGCATATATGCAATGTACATACACATGCACTAAATACATGATTATTTGAATTTTTCATCATTTATTAACAATTATATTAATATTAAAAGTTTCACAAGCATTAAGGTGATACTCTACCAATATAATTTGTGTTTCTACCCAACTAATATTCTTCTTAAATAATTTTTAGGTGATTGAATCAACTAATTTACTTAGACACTTCTTTACTAAGCACATATATATAATGAAATAACCTTCTTCTTGGATAAAATGGAAATATTTCCCAACTCATTAAACAATCAAATAGGTGACTCAAACTCTTTAATAGGAAACCAATCCGAAATTATATATTGATAAATGAGACCAATCAATTGAAACTACTAATTATAAACACTAATTAATTATAACTCTTAAATGATAACTCAAAACTATTTCCAAATAGAAACGAGATTCTTTAAAAGAAAAAAAGGAATAAAGATATAACCCTTTAATTCACAATTTCAACTTAAACATGAACTAATCCCATTAACAAAAGAAAACTGATTTAAAACTAACTTTGATACTCCCTTAAAGTAATTTTTCCTTTTTTTTTTTATAGGTGTATTTTTTCCTTATTGACTCCATTAGAAATTCATAAATAGTTTTTTCATTCAATCCACCTTATCAAATCCATTTCCTCAATCGAGGGTTGTCGTTTGAACATCAATTATTTCAATTCACTGCTCATTTAATCCTTCCCATATGATTGATTATCTCAAAAAATATTTGAACAATTCTTAATCAAGTCTAATTTTTCTCTTGATAATTTAAAAAAATAAAAATAAAAATAGTTCATCAAACTCACTACCTTACAGTTTTGAATTTGAACATTAAGACTCTTTGTTTTTGTATGATATATATATAATATTTATTAAGTATTCTTGAACTAATTTTTAAGGAGAGATGAATTATAAAAATAAAGGAAACAACAAAAATATAAAAATTTTATATCTAAATAATAATTAACTAAGTAATTAATAAATAACTAAAACCTAATTTCAAACTAACTTATGATACCTTAAATATCAGTCTCCTCAACTATTTGTCCTTTTCTCCCTGAATTTTTTTTTTCACATGTGTAATGTTATTTCTTGATTTCCTCCATTTGATTGTTTTTTGTGAAATAAAAACATCTTGTAAAATTTTATGTTTTAAGTTGACAAGAGGAAGAAGATGGAATAAACATATTTCAATCTCTTGTCTTCATGAACCCTACTTGGTTCCACTCAATTTGGTTTTTTCAAGTTGTTTTAATTTTAAAGTAGGAGAAAATAATGTTTTTATCATAAATTTTATTTGGTGTACTAGGTTTCTCTAGTTTTTGGATATATTATATAAAACTTTTATTTGTATAAACCCTTTAAATTTTATCTTCTAAATCCATGTTTTCCATTTTGTGTGATCAGATATGTAAGATTGTTTTATGACAGATTTTTATTGTGAAAAAGGTTATCAATGTTTTCTTAATAAATCCTAATTGATTATATGGGTTAATACAATTTTTTAATATGTTTGGTGAGATTAATAATTGAAAAACCCATTAAATTTTATCTTTCAATATCATGTGGATCGATTTTTATGGTCAAAATTGTGAAACTACTTTAAATTGGTTTATTGTTTGGCATAGGGACAAAAATGTTGTAATCCTCAACAATTGATTAATCAAGTGAGTTAGGATGAGTATTTGATATTATTTTTTCATTTTAATTTCCATAAGAAGAATTAATTTAAATATCCAATAGAATTTTATTCCTTCTTAAACTTTCTCAACAAGTTAGGAAGTTTTCCATCCAAGACATAATATTTTATATTCCCTTAAATATTTACACACACATTCATTTATTTATGTGAAGGGGTTGAAACACACCTATTGTCTTCTTTGAATTTACAAATCTAATTAAAAATATAAACACAATTACAAATTGAACCAACCACCATACCCAACAATTACTTTTCCCAAAACTCTACTATTTGGAATTGGAAGCTTTTTCCCAATTCTCAAGATTCGTGTCTATTTCTAGAATCCTAACTTTCATAGACCTCATATTGATTCCAAAATTGGTATATATGTACCCGGAAATAATAATTCAACAAAAAATAATATATGGCCACAAGCTCTCCTCCCAACCATACTATTGATTTTCAATCCAACCCCGAGCTCTAAGGGTCACATTGCTTTCCCTTACACACCATCGCTATTCACAAGGGTTCCTTAAGAAAATTACCCAACATATTACACACAATGAAAACACACATACTCTAATTCATCATCCTATCCCTTAAATATCTACTCACATAAAGAGATAATAAAACAATATGGAAGTCCACAATACAATATCAAATACATAATTTCAACAAATACCACAAAATGATCTAGCATTGAATTGCTCACAAAACTCAAAGCATAAACATTACTCCTTAGCATCTAAAAAAAGATCTACAAAAGGGAAGACCTTACCAAAAACAAAAAAATCCAAAAGTGCTAACCTCTTCTTCTCCAAGCCTTACTCTTTCATTCTTCCCCTCCCATCCTTTCATTTTCTCCATCAAGAGAGCTCCTCCCCAATTGATAAAAAACAAGAGTGACCAAAAGAAAAAAGAGAGAATCCAAGGAAAATAAAGAAGCCCCTTCTCCTTTCAAAGAGAAGGAATATATATAAGGAAAAAGGAAACCAACTCCCCTTAACTTCCCAACCACCCACCAACTCCAATTTTTGCCACTTTTCATAAGTGGGAAATTAGAGTGGGATTTAGACTTTATTTAAGAGTTTTTATGGAATAAAAAGACCCCTAACCCATATACCTACCTAGGAAATATTTTATACAATTAATACCACATAAATATTTCTCAAAACATAAAATAAGTAATCACAATAAAAAGGTGACTCAAAGGTCTAATAAGACAACTTTTCACACATGCACAATTCTTACCAAACAAGGTTAAAACACATATCTTTGACAAGACTAGGAATTCACAAGATTAACATAAGGGAAATATCTATGTAACCCCTTCACCAATATTGTCCAATTTTAACCTGTTTACTCAACCAAAAAAAAGGTTTCATTATTTTTCATAACCAATAGAATTGAAACAATTAGTCTATGAAAAATAACGTTCTAATAATAATCAACTAAGGAATTAAATATAAATATAATTTAGCTCTACCTACTTGCATAATAACTTTTAGAGTCAAGAAATAATTGATCAGGTTATTTAATATCAAAATATTACCACTTATCAATAGTCTCTTTTACTTATAATGAATACTACTAAAACCAAATATTGAATATCAATCATTACCTTTATATTCACTTAAACTCATAATATAAATCACCTAAGATGATGAAATCCATTAATATAAATAATGATATTGCCAATAACAAAACCTCTCAATAATTACATACTTACGTAGATAGGGAATATACCTCATTTGGCTATCACATGAAATCACAACAACCATTAGTTTGTTAGTTAACAATCAAAAATATAAACAACTTGATGTATAGGAACAATAATCAATATTGTATATTTCCCAACACAAAAGAACATAAAACATAGGACATAAAACATTGATGACTAATAAGATCAACAAGGCCACAAGGGGTGGACCGTGGGGTATTACACTCTCTCCCCTAGGGCTAGGCTTCCTCTTGGAAGTCCCTAGAAGTGAAGGTAAACACAAGCAGTTGTCACTAAAAATTTATACAAAAATTCCCAAGTATGACAATAGAAATTTTTATCTTCCAAAGCATTCTAAAATATTAGGGAACTTTACAATTTAACTATCCACTCAAAAGATGGTCCATCCATGTTACACAACAATATTGTAGATGTCAATTTATCTTTAATTCATCTATCACTTATATGGTTATTTAACACTGAACTATACATATATATGTTCACTTCAATCATCATTTATTTGACAATAGGTCAATCATTTCACAACAATATAATGAATTTATATTTTAAGAAATCATTCATTTCATTTCATTTTGATTATTCCTTTAGTTAATCCATAAGCATCACAAAAAAATTGGTTTAACACACTCACACCATCAACACAACAAATACATACTACATGATTTAGGGAATGGGATTTATGAGGTGGAATGGTATCAAATTCCATATCACTGATCTAAGACAATTTCCATAATGATAATATTAGGAAAGATGGTCTCAAGGCCCTCTCTAAGACCCCTCCACACATTTCCTAGTACCTTCCCCTTGTTTGTGTAAGGGGGTTAGCCTCCAAGAAGGAAGGTACACAAATAATCACAAACTAGGGGAGAATGGATTATGACCATCCCATACTAGTCCCATTTACATCCCCACCCTCAGAAGAAAATTTTCCCAATGCATTGGCACCCCCATATGACCTGCCAAGGACCCCTCTTGGATATAGAATTTTAAAGAGTTCACATCACAACACATATGCTAGTAGTTCAAAGAAGCCTCAAACTTAAGAATATAAAACAATACTTTTAAAGTTTCAAATAAAATCTTGAAAAAGTAAAGTAAAAGAGTAAATAAAGTATAGAGGAAACATTTCAATCCAAAATAAAAAGTGTTTAAACTGAATTAAGTCCTTGTGGAAAAGAGGACTACACAAATCAAATATCCAAAAATACAATACTACTAGTGAAATCACAAAAGAAACTTCAAAATAATACACAATTCACAAATATTGGTACATTACATGCACTATGTGACTTCTTCAAGCCACTCGAGGGGTGGAGGCGAATTGTGGTTCTCAACCCACTTATAATATGGTGGTCTCAAAACACAAAATATCAATATAATAACCAAAAATAGTCCCACAGAACCTAAGACATACCATCCAAATACCCATAAATGATATATTTGAAGTAGCGTATAAAATAATTTATTTTTACACTGAATCTTACCCAAGGGAACATCATTCACCAATGCATAATTCTATCACCAACCCTGTAATTCTATCATAATCATTTTAAAGTATGTAACCTAGAAATTTTGTAATATTTTACTGTCAGAAGCCTTGTATTTTATCATTTTATACTCTTTCTACAAATACTAGATACTAAGAATTTAAAAATTGTATTTTTTCCTGCCTCTATTCCCAACACTGCTCACGAACCGTGAATCGTTGAAACATGAAATCAATGTGAATAGACCAAAAATGATACCACAAGAACACTACATCTAATAATCATGCCTTTGAACAACCAATATCTATAACATTTGTAGCCCAAGTGGAAGCTCATCCAAAGTTTGGCACACCAAATCCATCCTTAACCCATGGGATATACGCAAGGAAAAAGGTTTTGCACTATGGACCAACAAATGTGGTCCTCAAAGGGGGAGCTATATCCAAATAATCTTTCCAAAGGGAACATAATCTTTGACATCTATCCATAGGCTAGAACAAGGACACATCAAGAATCATAATGTTTGAAAGAACTAGGGACACTCTCAAACCCTAATACAGTAGCAGATTTTCTCTGAATGGAGTGGTCCACACTAGGGGAATTACAACACACAATGACAACACATAATCACACATAATTTAACACAAGTGTATACACAAGTAGAACATCTTAGATGTCCACCCCCTTCTCCCAAGTTGGATACCCTAGTATCTCAAACTTGAGTCATGAACATAAAATTTACGGGTTTCTCACAACACATATTATAATACACTTTTAAAGATTTAGAAACACTTATATATAAAAACAACAAAACTTAGCTACTTTGAAACACATAAAGACCACTTATAACTATCAATGCATAAAGGATGTGCACTTTAAAACACCTAAACACATCACTATCACATTGGATTTTCAAGAAGGAATTCCACATAGGGGGAGTAGGGGCTCTACCAAACATGGGTAAAATAAATATACATATAACATCAAAACACATCTCCATAATAGATCCCACAAAACATCCAACCCCACACATACACAACTCAACACCCCTTATTCCTCCTAATGCATATAAATGAAACTATAAAATGGGATACTCATATCCCATAAATACAAGGGTACTCATACCATTAGTAATGGACATTACCTAAACGAGATACTCTTATCCCAGAATGAAAACCTCTATGTGAGGGATAAATCTCCCCACTCAAACCCCACACATGGAGGACCAAAAATCCTCTATAAAAGAGGGGTTCACCTCCCTTAAGAAGGATACACAAAAAATGACACAAGGGACCACATAATTCTCAATCCAACACAACACTCATAATAAAAATTAGAATAATAAAGAATTTCACCATAGATCAAAACATGATATACCACTAAGGATAACTCCTTGTTTACAAACATGATTCAACTCATATTTCCATTGTACCAAATTGATGAGGGTGCCAACCCGAGTCACAAAAATCCACGCACAAAACCAGAGAATCTTATTATTTTCAAACTATGAAATTCTTACATGCAGAGGATCTCAAATCCTCGAGTTTTGCAATACATGCAAATTATAGAAAACTACATAAATTCTCTTTTTCACAATATGCGATCTTCTTTCCCCAGAAACTACTACAAAAATCAGAAACTTGCCCATAAATAACCCCTTTCTTTGTTTGGAGCCAAAAACAACATTCTAATTATGCACCAACTTTCGGAAGCCCTAACTTAAGATCTGACCGTTAGATCTTCAATCATAATACCTTTTCGGAAAGTTCTTGTGAAAATGAAGTGCAAGAAAGTGGGGCCTAAAGACTTTTTTTTCGCCAATTTTTGGGCCCATCCAGAGCCTTTAAGTACCTCAAAATTAGCTTCGAAGATTTTATAGGGCAACAAACTGAAACTTAAACTTAAATAACTTTTGAACCGGGAATGATCTTAGATTGATTCATTCACCAAAGTGATTATCTTTCAGTCCTGAAGCTTCCCTCAAATTTCTGCCTCCTCGCACCTTCAAATTCACACCTGCTAAAAATAGCAACTGAGCAGAAAAGGAGTTCTGAAAGTTGGAACTTATTCTTCGACGAAAAGGGTATCCAGAAATGCAACAACATCTACAAAAATCTAAATGAAAGTAAAGATATTTTTGGGTGATGCAAGATTTCCCTTACACCAGTAGATGCTCCTGCATCACAAATTTAAGCATCACCACTAGAAACAAGATAATTACTAATAACTATTGCATTATAATTTTCTAATTGAATAATTATGATAATATTTTTGCATTTTATTTAGCAATTATACCAAATCAAATCTTTGAACTAGACAACCTCAGGTTACTAGTATCAAGAATAAAAACAAGAGTTTCACCCATGGTTTAACTTTATTTTTAAACAACCAATGTTAATATTTCCAATTTTCAAGCATGCAATCAACATGCGAATAATTTAGCATTTAGTTCATAAAAAAATATTACACTAACTCAACTAGATAACTTTCATAATAAATTTGTGACATTAATTAAGTACTACCAAATATCTAGAGTATGTGGTAACCTTAATAACCTCATGGTAAATTTACTAAATTGTATTAAAATTATAATACCCAACCAAGAAAGCATCCAATTATGATGACCCTCTTTACTACAACAATCATTAAATAATTTCTCAAGGAAATGAATCTATATCTAATATGAAATAAGTTAAAGTGATGAACATAAGTAACTTTATTTACTATCTCAAAAATGAAATTTCCCATAGACAAGACTATTTATTCTTTTAAAGCCAAAATCAATTTCATATAAATCCTTTTCCTTCTTATAATCTTATCCCCTTTCTAATTATTATTACATGAATTTGGGCATAACTATGTTTAAGCAAGAATCCAAATAAAGAGAACATTAGAAATGAAAAATTAGAATTAACATAGAAGATACTTCAAATAAACTTTTCATAAGATTAAATTATTCAAAGAACTTTCCTTCCTAATCAAAACAACTTTCTCCTAACATGGACAAGGATACAATTATCACAAAAAGCGTGTTAAGAACCTGAGACATTTGAATTCAAAGGATGCGGGAATATAACTTTAAGTGTTTTTGAACAAGTTATAATTAATATTCTAATTTTAACCTTTTATTGCAAGACTAAGGAAAAGGTCACTTAATTACTCCCCCCTACAATATCAAAAAAATTAATTAATCAATAATAAGACATTACACACAATAAGGACCCTAAGCAAAAATAAGTAACCACAGAGTTCAGAGTGTTGGAACCCTACTTTGATACCAAATGTCATGCCCAATTTTTTTTCACCTAAAAAGTACACAACTACAATTTTATTTTAACAACCACATGTAAACACTGATAGATGTCAAACATACAAGAAACATAGCCACACACAAATGAGAAGATGAATATTAAATAACTCCTAATCATAACAATTGATAACACTTATATCAGTATCATATCTACCTTTAGTCTTATCACCCCCTTCTCACACCTATATCCAATAACATTACTAACATTGACACAACTAATTTATTGATAAGTAATAAGCATAATAATCTTACCTTTAACACTCAATACTAATATTTATTCTTCATTACCCTCCTCATAAGTACCAAGTTAAATATTAAAGACATCCACATATCCATATTCAACATTACCCTTCATATATAACTCTAAACTTACTTAGCATCATGATTCATAGCAACATATAAATCTACTATTATTGTTACTTAGACAATTTTAGATTTCACCACTAACTAGGAATCCAATATTTATGTTACTCATAAATTTATTATTGCTAATATTATTATCATCTAAATTCCTAACTAACAAATACATCATTGTGATTGGAAATCACAACAATAACATCATCAATTTATATGGTGCTCATTACTCCTTCTGACTATTTTTAATCAATAGTACTAAAAATTATGCTAATTAGCCCATAAGAATTCTATATAAGTATAAAATTATCCATGAAATAAGGAAAATAAAGAAATAACCATATTCAAATGTAGCCATTACTTAGGGAAAAAATTTCAATTCTTCAAAGAGATTACATGAAAAAAAAAATTGTGATCTTAATCCCAAAAGATGAAATTTATACTTAATTATTTCTCTATCCCTAAATTAGAATACAAAATCAATTAATGCATATAAGCCATCAGTGATGTACAATCCAATATTCAAATAGACCTAAAATTGGATTCAATTTCGTCCTAAATTATTAAAATTTTATAATCCACTAATAAGATCAAATACTAAAGATACATCAAAGGTGTTAAATCATTTTCAATTTAACTTACCCTTTCAACTTACCTATTTAATGCCTATTAATACAAATTAAATTGGTACATTAAAAAGTACTTAAACTAATATCACTAGCATGAACATGCAAGAAATGAGATATCAAACAAAACCTAAACCATCTAATTATCACATGTAATGCTCAAAAGCTATTGGACTAACAACCCAACAACCCAAGAGTGATTATGCATATATGTAGTGTACATACACATGCAATAAATACATTATTATTTAAAATTTTCATCATTTATTAACAATTATATTAATCTAAAAAGTTTCAAAAGCATTAAGGTGATACTCTACCAATGTAATTTGTGTTTATACCTAGCTAATATTGTTCTTAAATACTTTTTAGGTGATTGAATCAACTACTTTACTTACACACTTCTTTACTAAGCGTATATATATAATGAAATACTCTTCTTCTTGGATAAAATGGAAATATTTCCCAACTCATTAAACAATCAAATAGGCAACTTCAACTCTCTAATAAGAAACCAATCCCAAAATATATATAAATAAATGATACCAATCAATTGAAACTACTAATTCTAAACACTACTTAATTATAACTCTTAAATGATAACTAGAAACTATTTCCAAATAGAAACAAGATTCTATAAAAGAAAAAAAAGGAATAAAGATATAACCCTTAATTCACAATTTCAACTTAAACATGAACTAATCCCATTAATAGAAGAAAATTTATTTAAAACTAACTTTGAAATTTCCTAAATGTAATTTTTCCTTATTGAGTCCATTAGAAATTCACAAATTAGTTTTTGATTCAATCCACTTTATCAAATTCATTTCCTCAATCGGGGGTTGCCATTTGAACATCAATTAATTCCAATTCATTGCTCATTGAATCCTTCCCATATGATTGATTATATCAAAACATGCTTGTACAATTCTTAATCAAGTATAGTTTGTCTCTTGATAAATAATAGAAAAAAGAAATAAAAATAGTTTATCAAACTCACTACCTTACAATTTTGAGTTTAAACATTAAGACTCGTTAACTTTGTATGATATATATATATATATATATATATATATATAATTAAGTATTCTTGAATTAATTTTTAAGGAGAGATGAATTATAAAAATAAAGAAAACAACAAAAATATGAAAATGTTATATCTAAACACTAATTAACTAATTAATTAATAAATAACTAAAAAATAATTTCAAACTAACTTATGATACTGTAAATATGAGTCTCCTCAACTATTTTTCTTTTCTCTTTGAAAAGTGCTTTTCATATGTGTAATGTTATTTCTTGATTTCCTCGATTTGATTATTGTTTGTGAAAGAAATAAATATTGAAAAAATTGATATTGTAGGTTAAGAAGAGGAAGGAGATGGAAGAAACATATTTCAACTCTCTTATCTTCATGAAATCCTACTTTGTTCCACTCAATTTGGTTTTTTCAATTTGTTGTTTTAATTTTAAATAATAATAAATTTTAGTTTTTGTACTCAGTTTCTCTGGTTTTTTGATATGTGATGTAAAACTATTATTTACAGAAACCCTTTAAATTTTATCCTCTAACTCTGAGTTTTCCATTCTTTGTGATCAGATATGTAAGAATATTTAATGACATATTTTTATTGTGAAAAAGGTTGTCAATGCTTTCTTAATAAATCGTAATTGGTGATATGGGTTAATACAGTTTTTGAATATGTTTTTTTGAGATTAACAATTGAAAAAATGCATTAATTTTATCTTTCAATATCATGTGGATCAGTTTTTATGATCAAATTTGTGAAACTACTTTAAACTAGTTTATTGTTTGACATAAGGACAACGATGTAATCCTCAACAATTGATTTATCCAATGAGTTAGGATGAGTATTTGATATTGTTTTTCATTTAACTTTCCATAAGAGGAATTAATTTAAATCTCCAACAAAAGTTTATTCCTTCTTAAAATTTCTCAACAAGTTAGGAAGTTTTCCATCCAAGACATAATCTTTTACATTCCCTTATAGATTTATACCAACATTCATTTAATTATATCAAGGGATTGAAACACACCTATTGTCTTCTTTGAATTTACAAATCTAATTAAAATATAATCATAATTACAAATTGAACCAACCACCATACCGAGCAATTACTTTCCCCAAAACTCTACTTTTTGGAACTTGAAGCTTTTTCTCAATTCTCAAGACTCGTGTCTATTTCTAGAATCCTAACTTTCATAGACCTCCCATTGATTCCAACTTTGGTATATATGCACTTGAAAAATAATAATTCAACAAAAAATAATATATGGCCACAATCTCTCCTCCCAACCATAGGATTGATTTTCAATCCATCTTCGAGCTCTAAGGTTCACATAGCTTTCCCTTACACACACCATCACTATTCACAAGGGTTCCTTAAGTAAACTAAAAAACATACAATGCATAATGAAAACACACATACTATAAGTCATCAGCCTATCCCTTAAATATCTACTCACATAAAGATATACTAAAATAGGATACAACTCCACAAGACAATACCAAATACACAATTTCAATAAATACCACAAAATGATCTAGCATTGAATTACACATAAAATTCAAAGCATAAACAATATTCCTTAACATATAAACAAACATTTACAAAAGGGTAGACCTTACCAAACAATAGAAAATACAAAATTGGTAACCACTTCTTCTCCAAGCCTTACTCTTCCATTCTTCCTCACCCATCCTTTCCTTTTCTCCATCAAGAGAGCTCCTCCCCAAATGATAAAAAAACAAGAGAAACTAGAAGAAAAAAGAGAGAAACAAAGGAAAAGAAAGAAGCCTCTTCTCCCTTCAAAGAGAAAGAATATGTAGAAGGAAAAAGACAACCAACTCCCCTTAACTTCCCAACCACCCACCAACTCTAATTTTCGCCACTTTTCATAAGTGGGAAATTAGAGTGGATTTTAGACTTTATTTAATGGGTTTTATGTAATAAAAAGACCCCTAACCGATAGACCTACCACCTAGGAAAGTTTTTATACACTTAATACCACTTAAATACTTCTTAAATTATACAATAATTAATCATGATAAAAAGGTGACTCAAAGGTTAATAAAACAACCTTTCACACATTCACAATCCTTACCAAACAAGGTTAAAACACATATCTTTGACAAGACTAGATATTCACAAGAATAACATAAGGGAAAAAACTATGTGACCCCTTCACCAATATTGGTCAATTTTGACCTATTTATCCAACCAGAAAAAGGTGTTACTATTTATCATAACCAATAGTAACTTAAACAATTAGTATATGAAAAAATAACCTTCTAATAATAATCGACTAAGGAATTAAATCTACATATAATTTAACTCTACCTACTTGCATAATACCTTTTAGAGTCAAACAATAACTGATCATATTATTTAATATTAATATATTACCACTTATCAATAATATATTTTACTTATAATAAATACTAATACAACCAAATATTGAATATCAATCATAACCTTTATATTCACATACTCACACTCATAATAAATCATCTAACATGATAAAATCTGTTAATATACATAATGATATTACCAATAACGAAACCTCTCAAGCATTACATACTTATGTAGATAGGGAATAGACTTCATCTGGTTATCACATGAAATCACAACAATCATTATGTTGAAATGCACACAAGACAACTAAGAGGGGGGGTCAATCAGTTGTATCGAAAAATTTCCCTCCAAAATTAAAATTTTCACTTTATCATCAATCTATTATTAAGTGTGAACATGAAATATAGATAACAAAAACACAACAACAAAGACACCAGATTTATGTGGAAAACCCAATGAGGGAAAAGCCATGGTGAGGGTTAACTCACAATATAGATGTAATGCAATACCAGATACAAAGCCTCACTATCAGAGGGTTTGTTGCCTAGATACAAAGGCTCACTACTTATATTAAGGGCTCACTATTGAGAAAGGGAGGCTCATTGCCTACAAAAAACATACAAATAAATAGACAAATATCTACCACTAAGAGTTTCACACACTTCACAACTTGATTAGAATATTGTTGCCACAATTCACTCTTCCACACTCTTCTTTTCTCACTTATTTGATCATTTATATGTCGTCTTACATAAAACATAAAATAATTTTCAACTGTCAGCTAAATCCACAGTTAATTATTTATGCGCACCACCCATTATCAACCAAAGCATAGTGAAGACCCAAATAAACATATTCAAACACAAAAAAATAACCAATTACTTAAACATCTGCAATGGCTAATTTCGCCAAGTCAACCTTCTAGCATAGATAGCCAAAAAATTAATGCACCGGATCTCCTAGATTGTACACCAATGAATGCATAGCCACAAAAATATAGAGTAAGTTTAAGGTGGTGAAGTGAGACACCATGGAGGTCTTCCAGGTAAGACCTAGAGTAGGAATCAGTGATTGATTCCTCCAACCTCCCTATCAGATTGGTATCAGAGCAATAAAAGATTTGGGATAGATTGATGTATGTCAGAATTTGAGTCTAGTGATTCTACAACCATGGTGAAAAATATTGAGTTGGCCAAGAAGGTCACATATCAAGAGGAAGACAATAGGATATTGAGAGAAAGAATAGCTCAACTTGAGAAAGCAATGAATAATGTACAAACCAGGACCGATGAGGTCAGTGATAGATTGGAAGGCAGGGTACCAAAGAGTGAAGAGGTTGTAGAGGAAGACAAGATCCCTGAACCTCACCCTATTTTGCAAGAAGAGCCTTTCTTGAAGGCATTAAAAGCTATGAGTGGAAAAGCACTTGAAGGCATACCATTGTTTAGTGGAAAACTGGAAGCTGGTCTAGTAATGGATTGGATAGAAGGAATGGAAAACCATTTTGAGTGTGATGGAGTCACTGAAGCACAAAAGGTGAAGGTGGCCAAATTAAGATTGAGAGGATCTGCCTAGACATGGTGGAAATTCATTCAGACAAAGAGGGAAAAGGAAGGCAAGAAGCCCATTTCAACTTGGAAGGGAATGGCTGCCAAAGTGAGAGAAGCATACATGCCAGATGATTATGAGATTTAGTTGCATAAGAAGAGACAGAGCTTGAGACAAAGAGACCAATATGTGAATACTTACACTAAGGAGTTTCAAAAACTTTGTATGAGGTCTAATTTTTTAGAGGATGAAATTCTTAAGGTGGCTAGATATCTTAATGGCTTGAAGTGGAACATTCAAGAGGAGATGACTCTTTTAAGTCCCAAGACAGTACACCAATGTTACCAATTGTCTATAAATATTGAGGAAAGAAGCAAGAGGAAACATGATCAGGCTTCTAAGAGTAGAGGCAAAGGCAGAGATCAAAGAGGACATACAAGTGGCTACCAAGGTAGAGGGTCTAAACAAAGAAATCAGGGAGAGTGTAAACTCACAGAGCATAGTAGTGAAACACCTTATAGAGGAGGTTATGGAAGAGGTAGAGGACCTCGAGGAGGCTCAAATAGAGGAAGAGGACTGGGTAGGAGTAACTCATACTTTGCTATTATGAAGTGTTATAATTGTGGTCAAGTAAGACATCTAGCCTATAGGTTCTTGAAGAAAGCATCTTTATCAAATACAGAGAAGAGAGTAGCATATGCTCAAGAGGACACCATGAGCACCAAGTCACCTAAGGTTAATCACATTGAATCAAAAATGGGGGAGAACCTGATGTTTAGAAGAGTTTTGATCAGACAACCGGTCAAGGAAGAGCCAAAGCAAAGGAGAGCCTTATTCAGGGTAAGATGTAAAATACTTGGAAAGGTGTGCAAGGTTATTGTGGATTCAGGTTCAACTGATAACATCATCTCAGAGGAGGCAGTAAGGATGGTGAAGTTGGAGAAGGTACCCCACACTAACCATTACAAGGTGACATGGTTGAATAAAGGGTAGAGTGTTCTTGTCAATGAGCAGACAACGGTGGAGTTCTCCATTGGATGGTACAAGGATAATTTGATTTGTGATGTGTTACCCATGTATGCATTCCATCTTCGATTGGGCAGGCCATGGCAGTATGATAGAGGTGCCATCTATGATGGAAAGGAGAATACTATCTCATTCAAGAAGGATGGGAAGACATTCAAATTGCAGTCACTGTCAGATGAGGAAGAAGGACATTCAAAGACCCCTAATGTCTTATTAAGCAGTGGAAAGGATTTCATTAACACCCTACATCAAGGAGGTGAAGGATATGTGGTCATGGTGCAACCCAAGGAAGAAGACAAGGCCAAGAAAACAATCATACCAGAAGCAGTCCGAAAATTGTTATAATAGTTCAAGGACATAGTTAGTGATGGGACACCAGAAAACTTACCTCCAAAAAGAGCCATCAGTCATCAAATTGAATTCATACCAGGAGCTTCATTACCAAACAAAGCATCTTACAAGATTACACCGGATCAGAAGCTAGAGGTAGCTAGACAAGTACAGGAGTTGTTAGATCAAGGATTAATTAGGAAGAGCATCAGTCCATGTGCAATACCAGTGGTCTTAGCAACCAAGAAAGGTGGTAAGTGGAGATTATGCACTAATTCTAGAGCTACAGATAGAATCACAATCAGGTATAGGTTCCCTATTCCTAGGATTGAGGACTTGATGGATTGTCTTGGAGGAGCTCAGTATTTCACCAAGTTGGATCTCAAAAGTCGATACCATCAGATCCAAATTAAATATGGGGATGAGTGGAAGACAACCTTTAAGACAACTAATGGGTTGTATGAGTGGAGAGTTATGCCATTTGGCCTCTCTAATTCCCCTAACACATTCATGAGGCTCATGAATGAAGTGCTCAAGGACTTTACAGGGATATTTGTGGTGGTATATCTTGATGATATAATCATCTTTAGCAAGACACCAGAAGAACATCTTAAGCATGTGGAATTGGTTCTTAAAAGATTGTAGGAAGAGAGGTTAGCCAACAACCTAGAGAAATGTGAGTTCTTCAAACAAGAGCTTGTGTATTTGGGATTTGTAGTGTCCCAAGGATCATTGAAGATGGATCCAAGCAAGGTGGAAGCTATCCTAAATTGGCCTATACCAACCACAGGGATAGCTGTAATTAGTTTCCATGGATTAGCTCAGTTTTATAGGAAAATTATAAGGAACTTTAGTGGCATATGTGCACCAGTCCTTGATACAATCAAAGGTGGCCTAAAGACTAAGTTCACATGGACACTAGAAGCTGAGAAGGGTTTTGAGAAACTGAAACAATAAGTGGCAACTCAACCCATCCTTTTGCTACCTAGCTTTGATAAGTTTTTTACTATGGAATGTGATGCTAGTGGAATTGCAGTAGGAGGAGTGTTAAGCCAAGAAGGCAGGCCTATAGCTTTCTTTAGTGAAAAGCTCAATGAAGCTAAGAAGAAGTATTCTACCTATGACCTAGAACTCTATGCCCTAGTATAGTCCCTTAGGAAATGGAGGCATTATCTTCTACCTAAAGAGTTTTTAGTGTTTACTAATAATCAGGCACTTAGCTATATCAACACTCAAGAGAAGTTGAGCAATAGACATTTGAAATGGATGGAATACATCCAAGCCTTCACTTTTGCCATCAAGCACAAGAAGGGACAGTTGAACAAGGTGGTAGATGCACTAAGCAGGAGATTGCTAACAGTGCAAGAAATACAGATAAAGAGCATTGGAATAGAGAGTTTCAAGAATCTCTATGGGGAAGATGGAGACTTCTCGGAGGCATACAAGGTATGTTCTAACTTTGAGAATCACTTTCATAGTCAATACTCAGAGTATACATTGCAGAGTGGACTATTATTCAAGGGGAATCAATTATGTGTTCCAAAAGGATCAATGAGAGAGAATCTCATCTAGGAGAAGCACAATGGTAGTCTTAGTTGTCATTTTGGCATCAACAAGACAATGGAACTAGTGCAGAGGTTCTACTATTAGCCTAAGTTACCAAGGGATGTCAGGAGGTATGTGGAGCAGTGTGTAGTATGTAAGAAGGCCAAAGGGGGAGCTAGTAATGCAGGTTTGTATCAACCCCTACCCATTCCTAACCAACCATGGGAATGTATTAGTATGGACTTTGTGGTAGGACTCCCTAAGACTAAGACAGGGTTTGATAGTGTTTATATGGTGGTAGATAGATTTAGTAAGATGAGTCACTTTGTTCCTTACAAGACCACCCATGTTGCTAGCTACATTGCTCATCTTTTCTTCAAAGAGATTGTGAGGATCCATGGATTGCCATTGAGCATTGTTTCAGAAAGGGATGTGAAGTTCATGAGTCATTTTTGGAAGACTATATGGAGTATATTGGGTACCAGTTTGTCTTTTGGATCAGCCTACCATCCTCAGACCGATGGGAAAACTGAGGTGATCAATAGGGTTTTAGGTAACCTTCTAAGATGTCTAACCAAGGAGAATGGGCAGACATGGGATATGGTCATCTCACAAGCTGAATATGCCTACAATGACAGTGTGAGTTGGACCATAGGTAGAAGTCCCTTTGAAATAGTGTATGGAATGCACCCAAGAGGTGTATGTGAACTTAGAAATTTGGGAGCTATGGAGTATAGGAGTGGCCAGGTTGAGGATTTCTCTTAGACCATGAAGGAGATACAGAAGCAAGTGAAAAAGACAATTACAGAGGCTACTCAAAGGCTAAAAGCTAAGGTGGATTTATCTTGGAAGGATCTACAAGTTGCAGTAGGAGACTATTTCATGGTCCACCTCAAAAAATCTAGGTTTCAAAAGGGAGCATCAACCAAGTTACAGATGAAGAGAGTGGGACCATGTAAGGTGTTATCAAAATATGGGAAGAATGCTTACAAGGTGGAGCTACCAGCAGATTTAGGCATTTCACCAATGTTCAATGTGGCTAATTTGATCAGGTATAAAGGACCAGTCACTGACTTGGGTCAGACAAGTGTGGATGTCTTGAAGTATGTGAGTAACATAGCCTTACCTCCTAAATCCAAGCTGCAAGCAGAGAGGATCTTGGACTCAAGGGTGAAGAAGTCTACATGACATAAGGCATACATGGAACATCTCATCAAATGGAAGGACAAACCATAATCTGAGGCTACATGGGTGGATGAAGCTGAAATCAAGAATCAAGGTATTGAGGCATCTTTTCTCTCTCCCCACATTCCTTCATGTTTGTGCAGAGTGGGGGAGAATGGTGTAGGAGCACCCAATACGTCACCATAGGAAGGTTGTCATGAAGGTCATGTTTGGGAAATAGGAATTAGGCCAAATTTTCATTCTATTCTTGTTCATTTTATTTTTGTGCCTTAGTGGCATTTGGGATCAGGTGTTGAGTTGATAAAGGTCATGTTGACCATTGAATAGGTTTGAGGTTTTGGCTACAAGAAAGGTTTAAGACCTTTTTAGACCTTTTTAGGTGTTAGTTTTTCTAAATTTTGAAAATAAGGCTTAATGGAAGCTACAAGTGGCCAAGGAGTAGTTAAGACCGAGCTTAACTAATTTAGAGACCCTATTTAAGGGTGCTCTTGAGATGATACAAAAGTTGGAAGCATTTTGCATTGTTTTGGAATTTTTGAATTCAAGAGAAACAATGGTGTTTTTAGTGTGAATTTATGGTTTTGTCTCAAAGTAGAGCTTTAATGGATTGAGTTTGATACTATAGTGTGTGTAGGATGTAGTGTACTTTTTGGTTAAGCACTGTGTGGTAGTAATTTAGATCCTTAGTTCAGTTTCAAGCACTGTTTTAGATAGTTTGTTTCCTTTCATTTGCTGATCTGACAGATTGTTAGAATAAAATGGAGGGTTAGATCACATTCCCATTGTACATATTGTATGGACCTTTGGGAATTGTGACTAGACTCCATGGGTGTATATACAGTAGGGATAGGAGTCCTTAAAAGCATTGGAATCACTGTGAGAGTCTTCTTCTAGGCGAGCCAGGGAGTTTCTGGCTAGGGAAGACAAGAAATGTAGAGCACTTGATTTGTAGGGGTGTCCATTTCCTAAAAAATAATGGTGTGGAGAGGGCAGGTATGAGCCTTTCCAAGGCATAGAATGGAGGAGAAAGCTCCATCAATCCATTTGGTGAAAGGAACCTCTAACAGTTGTTGTATGGTTAGGAAAAGGGCTTAAAAATGCCTAATTTGCCAAACTAAGGGTTAAGCTTGTGTACGGACAATTGAGGGTTACGACCTCTAGAATCTTTGAGGGGTGGGCATAAGGACCAAGAACCCCAAGGAAATATTTTGCGTGCTTTGGGAAACTTTGAAGAACTAGCCTGTTTCTCGGAGAAGGAGGCCTAATTGGGGCTCCTAGGGCTAGTAGCCTTTTTAACCCTAAATGAGGATTTGGTGGAAGCAATGAGAAGATGGAGTTAGGTGGACCCTCAAGATCCATAATGGGATGGATTGAACCTATTAGAAACACCTCCACACCCCTGCAAAGCCAAGTTCTAGTTTTGGAGTATGTTAGCCTTTAGGGTGGATTAAGGGCTAAGGTAGAGTTGTAAAAATTACACCAAGGTTGACTTGGTAGGTATAATTGTGATGGTAGTTGGGTTGGAAAGGAGAACCAAGGGAACCTAAACAAGAAGAAGGTCCTATAGTTTAAGGTGGTGAAGTGAGACACCATGGAGGTCTTCTAGGTAAGACCTAGAGCAGGAATCAGTGATTGATTCCTCCAACCTCCCTATCAGGGAACCAATCGAATCAGTCATGCAACAATTGATACAAGAAAATATCATTAAAATCCTCATTTATGAGTATTATCAAGAGCCTGAAGTTAAACCACCAAGGTATAATGAGAAGCACCTTTGTGATTTTCAAAAAATAAAGGGACACATAACATCAAATTGTATTCAACTTAAAAAATCTCATCCAAGACCTTATTGATCAAAAAAATAATAACTATTGGGGACAATGATTAGGATTCAACTACTAGTGATAGTAGTGACAATCTCTCCTCCATAATTATTGAAAATGATGATCAAGATCTATCCATCAATTATCACCTTGAAGATATTTCTATTGCATCTGAAGATCAACTCAACATACATCAAGAATCACTTTTGATCATGATAAATACCCCTCAAAAATATCCAACAATGATCTATTCTTAGGAGTGTTGACATTATCTGATCCTATAATTGGTAATCGTTCAACCAATAATCATGTTGAAAGTGTCTCTACATCGCCTAATGAGTTAGAGGACATATCGCAAGATTTTACCCCAAATCATGATTGACATCTTTCACCAAAGTCTATCAATGGTCCTTTCCAAGATATATTGACATCCTTCAACCTCGTGGTTGTAGATATTGAAAATATCCTCAACTCAAAATTTGATCCAAGTCCACTCAAAGATCAATAATATATTGAGCCACTTCCCATGCCTAATGAAGATATCCAAGAACCCTTTATAAGCAATCAATCCTTTGAAACTAACCCATGTCAAGAATGTGATTCAAAGCATGTCAAAAACAATTCTAAGATAATCAATATCAACAATTAATATCTCCAAGGTACTACAATGATCTAATGGACACTCTCATATCTATACAAGATATCATAAATGATGATCATATCCATATAGAAAATACTCCTCCATCTACCCACAAGATTATTTCTTTGGATGGAAATATGGATGGTATTAATTCAAAACAAGAGTCTCATACTCTTGATATCATTACCAAGGAACAAGAGTATCCTACTCTTAACATTTGTAAACATGATAAAAATATAGAAAAATATAGAGACATATCAAAATGGGTCATAAAGAAGGATTCTACAAAATTTGTGAATTAGAAGCATCTTGTGAAGGAACATGAAAAATGAATCATGAGGAAGAATTTTACATGAACAATGAATCATCAACACCTCTTGAAGAAACATTGAAATTTTATATTTCACAAGATCAAGCCAAAGATATCAATCAGGAAGTTATCCCACTTATGGAAGATCCTATCACTTATAAACTTAGATCACTTACCTTTTTAGAGCAAGCTATTTTATCAATGAAGAAGCTATCACCTTTGAAGATCCACGACAAAGAAGAGAAGGATTAACATATTATTTCCAAGGTAAATCATATCCTATTACAAGTTAAAAATTTCAACAAATGAATTATCAAGGAAGAGGATTAGGCGTACATGAATAGGTTATCTTAGAACCAGTGCATATTATTGGAAATCCTAACCATCAAGGTCTTGGTTATTTGATAATTAATGGATCTAAACATATCAGTGATACCTATATAAAACTAGGGGAAATTTTATCTAGTGCAAGCATCAACATAGGGAGCATGAAGAATCCTTATGATGAAACTAGTGCCAATACTACAACCTGCTACATCATGAATATTCATCCACCCATCACCCCATCTACGAAGTGGGACCAAATTCAAAAGAAAAATTTGAATCAAAGCATGAAGATTGTCATCAAATAAAAAGAAGTAGTGAAGCATGAAGGAAAAATCAAATACAAGTGGATACCAAAGAATAAAAAGAATGATTATCCCTATCAAACTCCATTAGTCAAATAAACTATGGGGAAAAATAAAAAAGAGAAAAGTATCCATCAAATATGTTCACAAAGGAAAAATTAGGCTTCTCAAGCGATGTACACAGTATATCAACCAATTGGTCCTAATTATTTGCACACTTTTGTATCCATCCATCATTTCTCATATTCCCAAGTTTGGAGAATCAAAGGTTCCAAATTATCAACCAATCCATCTTATTTTCATAAATACACTCCACCATCCATGCCTCCACATAGGATATCTAATTCTCACATTGACCATGTATTGATAGCAACCCTTCATCATAAGGATTCAGAAGGCATTCTATCGTGATGTACACACAAAGATAAATTTAACCTTGGTATCAGCAAAGCAAAACAAGAATCTAAAAATTTGCATTCAAGTGCACGTATCTTGGAAAAGAAACTTTATTTAGAAGGATATTAGTGGCCCATTATGGTAGAGGAATATACATCAGCAACATTTGGTGGTTTAGCATGAGCATAAATCTTTTAGAAAAATAAAAAAATAAAAAAAATCATGAAAATAGTAAAAATAAAAATTGTCCTCTAGTGAAAACCACTATGGTGGCACCTTGGATAGGTACCATTATCCAAACCTGGAAAACAAGCATCATGTGTAGAATTGATCATCTATGTGTGCCAATTAAATTGGAAGCATCTCATCCCATCCATAATAAATCCAACATTCCATCCATCTTATCCATAATAAATCTATTCATCCATGAACCATTTATCCAATCCATTTTCAAATATCTGCATCCATCTTCCAAATTATCTTGATCTTAAAAATTTTTGGTGGACACTTTACACTTTCTTATGGTAAAAATCTTGGCATGGGTCATTTTCATTGATCCTATCCTACCCAATGTTATCTAAGCCTTGAAGAATTATCCAAATAAGCATCCTCTGTTCAAACACCTTATTTTGTCACAAGATAATCCTTGGCATCCTTTTCATGCTTATCATATCCATCCATCCATCCACCTACCCAAGCATCCACCCATGGCCTTTCAAACATTGATAGACATTGGGGGCAAATATTTACATCTTGCTTCGGGAATAAATCTTGATCTATATCCTCCAACTTATGTGGTGATCCTAACATTGGAAAGCATAGAATGAAATTGGTCAAAGAATTTATGATCAAAAAATCCAAATCACTAGCCCATGGAATATTTTGACAAGATGATGTTCCTTATCAAGATTTATCTTTCATTGAACATCAATCGAAATAGTCAATATTAGTTGCATCTAATGTGTGCTTCATAATCATAAAAAAACTCATCAATTTTTTTATTCCTAATCAAGCTTCAAAATCTTGATCAATCAAATCCAATCAATCCATCATCATCTTGAAATATCATTCCCAATCCTCATGTTGCTTAACACTACCCATGCATTGTTGTGTATCCTCAACAATGTTATCATCATCAATCTAGCAATCCAATAAATCAATCCTAGCTTGGTTTTAAAAAAAAATCACAAATAGAGCACTGATATCATATTTATATCCACATCGTCAAAATATGCAAAAATCCAAAAAAACCCAAAACATATCGAAACCCAAAAAAGCATCCAAAACATATCAAAAATCCCAAAACATGTCAAAAAAGTCAGAAAAAGTTTTAAAAAAACTGGTATCTAAACTACCTTGTCTTTCAACTTAAATGTAGGCAAGGCTAATCTTTGATCAGCCCCCGAGACACAAAATCCAAAAGAATTCATAAAATCTCAGAAAATACCAAAAAAATTCAAAAATTCAAAAATCAAAACATTTGTAAAACATTTAAAAAATCCCAAAACAACCTTAAAACATTCAACAAATACCAAAAACATCCAAATATTTGAAAAAATCCATTCATCTCATCTTTCTTTTACCCAAAATAATATCATTCATAATAAATCAATCATCACTTTCACCCTTTGGCAAAACCAATTGGAAGCAAGTCTAGTAGGTTCAAAAGTGAAAACCTGATCATCACGGTCTTAAGTCTAGGTTAGTAGGTAAGAAAGTTAGTCAACTTAAAGTATCAATAGCCTATCATCCAGTCAATCCCAAATCATCTAATAACATCATGTCCTAGGATGAATCCTTCCTAATATGGACATCAATAGCAGACATCACCGTAGTTTAGTCTTGGCTAGCAGTATGAAGAACATTAGCTTGTTTATTTACTTGATCTTTTATTTTGATTTATCTTATTGCACTCATTCCAATGAAATCTTGATGATGTCCAAACAAAAGGATTTAGAGAGAGGGGAATGGGGCAACGATCATTATCTTTTTATCTGTTGTGCTTGTTGGATATCCATGTAAAATAACTTCATCATGTGTTCTTTTTTTGTTTTGTAGGGAGGGTGTTTTAGGTGTCTTTTTGACCACATTGGATGGCTTTCTTTTCTATGTTTTGGTCTAAGATGTTTAGAATATCTAAACTACATTATGAATGAGGTTTCATATGTCAGATGTGAATAGGAGAACTCCTATCTGATTTTTCGATCAAACTCCATCACACTAGGTGCAATGCCATCCTAGTTATTTATACCTTGATGCATTGTGCCTATGTGTGTTATCAAACATAAGGTAAATATCCCTTTTAAATTCCCAATTCTTGATAAGCAATACATCATTATCATCATCTATAATAAAGTAGGCTAATTGGATCTTCTTTCTTCTATCTTCTTTTCATGCTAACAAGGTACCATAATAGTTAATCATCATCACTAATGCATCCATCCTGCATCAAAAAACATCAGCATACTACATATCATATAGAAAAAATCATCCATCTCACATGCATTGCATAATATTTTAAGTTATTTAAGATAATATAGATTTGTTATTTTAAGAATCTTAAAAACATCTCATTTGCATCATCATTATCATATAGATATTTTGGTCTAACCATCTGTACATCCATCTTGAACCTATTTGTCACGAGATCGATCCTCAAATCAAAATTTTTGCTAAATCTCTCGAGGGGGCAGTGTACCAGTATACTTCCTTTGGTTGGAGCATCCGAAAAAATCAGATTTTATTTAAAATTTGATAGCAACAAGACTATTCTTTAAACCAACATAGTAGGTACATTGCTTAAAAGAAGGGAAAAATGTAGACACATAAAGTATACATGCACTTGATCCCGATCTCACTAACACCAGTTCATCCTGAATCATCTCCTTTACTAATGAATTTAATTGAATTATCTTTATTCGATTAAATTCATCATATTTCATCTCTTAATTAAATAAATCAAATTTATTTGATTAATTCATCATCTCCCATTAATTAAATAAATCATTTTATTTAATTAATCTTATACTCCCTCTTTTGATTAAATAATTCACTTTATTTAATTAATCTCTAAAGTCATCTCCTTTAAATTAAATAAATTAATCTTTATTTGATTTAATCTAACACCACCCTCTTTAATTAAATAAATCAAACTTTATTTAAGTCTAAACCACTATTCATCTCATTTTGGTTTATTTAAATCCTAAAATCTAAATCAAATTTTCAAATCAACTAAATTCTATCTAAATTAATCAAATCTTGATTAATGCTAATCCATCAAATCCTCTATAATTTTAAACTTGCTCATGAATATCATTTTAATTTATTTATGAAATCTTCAATTACTTTCAAAAAGACATCAATGTTGGAATATTCCCCAAGTTTAAAAAACCCCCTCAAAAGGGTTTGTACATCCAACAAGGCATTTAAACCTTGTACATTTCCTTTTGCCTTGAGCCAAGTGGCATTTAATTCATCCTTCATCTCCCTCCAACAAGCTAGCTTTCAAATTTCAAATTTGAATCTAATAGCATTTATCATACACATTGATCAAAATGTGCTCCACCTCCTTCCATTAGCATCTTGACAAGTGGCACAATGTCATTGGTCCATCTTTAATCCCACATTCATCCTATTCTTCAATCCTCCATCATTATTTTTTATAAATAGAGGCCTCCTCTACTGCATTAGATCATCCACAATCCATGTAATATTACCATGCTCATTTGGATCCACAATCTTAGGCATTTTCATCCACATTTCATCTTTCATAGCTAGGTTATGGAGGATTTTCATCAAAGATCATCAAAGTTTGCAAGGAATTGGGAAAGGGATATTTTCCACATCAAAATAGAACCAATTCCCCCATGGGATTGAGAGTTTGAGCATTTGAATACGATTTAGTTTTCTTTCATTTGTGTTCTTCCTTTTATTTCTTGTTCTTCATGTTTCAAATGAATCTTATGGGGAATGTTGATTTAGACTTGTATAATGATTAATTTTGTGTTGTTTGTTCATGATTCTTCAGGTCTAGGATCACCATTCACAAAAACCAATGATCCAAATTTGAAGGGTGAATGATTTAATAGTCATCATCGAGGTTACTCACCTCATGCGATTGAATGGTGATGACTCAAGAAGTGGAATGATATGCGATGGACATGATCAATAGTGGAGATTTCAAAGGAAGGCTCATCTAATAGTAATGATTTAAAGGTGTGATGATGAATAAGGAATGTTGAATCATGGAGTGAAGTGATGAGATCAATGACACAAATTTAAATATGAATAAATACAATGGTCTGGTCTATGTGAATTGTGGTTTCAACCAAAAAAATTCTCTTCTCAAAGTTAATTGGCTCAACTACACTAACAACCAATATGTTTTTAGATTTGATTTGGAAATCGGTGGCATAGATCATGATGAATATTGAGGTTAAAATCAGATCGAATAAACAAAGAATAAATTAAATGCATATTTGATCCTAGGTTTTGGAAGAGAGACAATGAATGAAAATTATATGTAACAAAATTAAATGTTGTTCAGCTTAATGGAAAAGCATGATAGTGAATAATATATCCTAGAACCCTAAAAGAAGATCTATATGTGGTAGATAATCCTAAGGAAATCACTAATGTTGTGTAACAACACCAAAAAAATGATCAAAATAAGATAGGTATGAGTTAAAACGTAGAAGGGAGAGAATATTTTGTGTACATTTTGGTATAGAGTGTAATCTGAGCTCTTTGATGTAGATATAGAATGCACTAAAGAAAAAGGGAAGAGTAGAGAAAACAAGGGTGTGCATAGTAGAGAAGAGAAGATATTTGTTGTGAAAACAATAGAAACTTGAGCAGTTGCAGAGTAAGCTATAATATTGATTTATCTTCTTGATGAACAAATTGTAATAATCCTTTATGTTGTAAATCTGATTGGTTGGTGCGATTAGATAACTGATTTGGTGCTTAGAATAGAGGATTGGTGTCCCCTTAGGTTTTGTTCCCTTAAAAATAATAACATAAGATCTCTTTGTGAGGTTGGATTAGGACAGTAGCTCCTAGAACCATTTCTCACCATGGTTTTTCCCATCTTGGGTTTTTCATGTATATCTAGAGTTATGTGTTGATCTCTCATGTGCATGTGTTTATCATTGGTTATTATGTTTTAATACACACATATAGGTTTAAGAATTGTGTCTACACTAAACATTAGAAACTAAATTTTTTGTTCCTACTAATTGTAGAGAAGGGGGATTCTCTACTCACGAGTCCTCTTCATTCAGAGAGCCTCACGAGGTGAATTTCCCTAAACTACCTCAAAGGACATCGACAGGAGTTCTAGAATTAGAAAGAGCATGTCATAGATATTCTTTGGACAAACTCTTAAGCTCTCGGCCAAAGGATGACAGTGCAATGCGCTAGCGTCGCCAAGGCATGTTGGCATCTCGTATAAACTAGAGAGTGAGGATGTCATAGAAAATGTGAAAGTGAATGATTCTACTCTAATTTTTGAGAACTTATATAATGTGGTAAAGTAACAAAATTTAGTAGAATTGGAATGAGATGAAATAGAAATGATGAATTTAAGGAGAAGAAGGGAAAGGAAATTCTTCCAACCGTGTGAATGATAAAGCCTCTAGCTCATGAATGTCTTCAATACTTTAACACAAGAGAGAGAGAGAGAGAGAGAGAGAGAGAGAGAGAGAGAGAGAGAAAGAGAGAGAGAGAGAGAGATAGAGAGAGAGATAGAGAGAGAGAAAGTGTTGGTATTTTATAGGGGTTTGCCACAATCAAACCCTCATTTTGGTGTTCCCACCTCCATGAATAGCCAGATAGAGAGAGAGAAAAGTAGGGAATGAAGTAAAGTACATAAAATCACTACAAAACAATGTTGTGTTGCTCAACCAAATAATAGAGAGGAGTGAAAGCTTACCACCTCCGCCCAAAGTGCTCAAGGCTAGTGGGGGAGAAAATGAGAGGAACTCAAGCCTTTGTTATCGTGGTGTTTGTTCCACACTTGCTCTGCTGAAGTGATGGAGTGTTGATGTTTTTGTTGTGAAGTATAAAGTGTTTCTTGAGATTGAAGATATGGTGAAGATATTGTGGGAGGAAGAGGAGAGTCTCCATATGGTGAAGAGCCCCAAAGATCCCAAATGGAAGCTGGAATAGTGAATATGAATAAGGAAGATGAAGAAACAACCATATTCGGGTTGGACGGTTGAAGAGGGCATTACAAGTCGACTCCCAATGGGATTTGTAACGCCTCTGTAGGCTCCATATGTAGGAATCTATCAGGGACATAATCATGTCGCGTAGACATCTACATGTCACATGGAAGTCCTCGATAGAAATGCCTCCATCGACACTCAAAATGGGTGCCAAGTGTGATGTGAATAGTGGGCTTATGTGGAATTTCTCCTTCAGATTTGGTTTTCTAAGGTGAGGGAAGGTAAAAGGGACATTTTCCCAAGGGGTACGAATTTTCTCCTATTCAGTAATTCACCCCCCTCTTATTAGATTAATACTGTTGATGAAATTTTAAATGGGTATAAGTGATTTCCCATATGTAAAGACAAACATAGATATGTAAAGAGAAAAAGTTGCATTAAGCCCTTTGGGGTGTTTTGCAACTCAAAGGTATATGCCTTTTATTTTCAGTAATATCAGTGGTTACCCTAATCCAATTTCTAAGAAGATTAGGAAGTATTTGCCTAAATATTCATGGCAAAGTGCAGAATCAGCCTCTAAGCATTTACAACATTTTGTAGATGTAATGGGGGATTATGAAATCAGTCATGAGGATGTTGCCATGAAGATTTTTGTGCAATCCTTGAAGGGTGATCCTAGGGATTGGTTTTCCTATTTACCTTGCTATTTTGTTAACTCATGGAATCAGTTGGTGATAGTTTTTATGGAACAATTTTGTGAATGAGTCAATCCCAACATATTAAAAAAAGGCTTTATGGGAATTCACATAAAAGAGGAGGAGCTAATCCCATATTTTAATCTCAGGTTTTCAAGAGCTTTAAGGGAAATCCCTAAACCGAGTGAGGCTGAATGCTTAGTTGTATATCTTGGTGCTTTTGACAAAAGGATGGGTTACCTACTAAGAGATAAAGAACCTACAAGTTTGCACCAAGCATATCAAATGGCTATGGAAATTGAAAAAAATATGAAATACTCAATGATGAAGGGGTATCTGGCTACAAGTATTGATTACCCCAGCCTAACTAGTACTAGTAAAATGCCAAAGTTGGCTACTCAGAGCACTGATTATGATAAGGGTGTTTTGAAAATTGTTATATCTTCACCATTGCAGTGTGATGATAATGAGATCCAAGTTGAAATCTGGTCTAGTTTGAATGATGTTTATCAAACTTCTCTTGTACAAGAATTGTATGAAATGAAGAGGCAAGAGAAAGAATCATCATATGAGTTTTTCTTGAGATTTTTATGAAATTAAGAAGCATTGATATATTTTGTGAACTTTACAAACCAGGGCTAAGTGCTTTTCTAGAAGAATTAAAACCTCTTAATTTGGCCCAAGTCATTAAGTGGATAGATATTGTAGAATCAACCAAGAATGCACCTACACAAAATGAAGACAATGTTTTCCCTTTGAAGAAAGTTGGATAACTGCAGAGGAAATTGGGGGACAAAATGATGCAAGATTGTGTGAGACACCCATTGTGTTTCCTAATCCTGATTGTAATGCTCATGTCACTGAGATTTTGTTATAGGCCAGTGATTGTGATTTCAGAGGTAGTGATTACAGTACTGAGGAAGGAACTAAGCTATTATTTTTACTAGAGTTTTATGGAAATGTAGAACCTCATGTTCTTACTTGTTTCCAAGTGAAGGAACAATTTTCAAATGATAAATATTTAGAGTATACTCCAAGTATATTGGGAATGGAACAATCCTATTGTATAAATGTTGAGGAATTTGAGGACAATGAAGTATGTGATGAAAAGAATAGTACTGAAGACAACCAACATATTGATGAAAACATTAGTACTATTGTTTTTTCTGATTGCTTAGGTGAAGTTGAGATGGATATGTTGTTAGCTTTTGACATTGATATTTCTGGTGAAAAGTTCTCAACTTATGATGAAGGTGACATTGATATTGTCGGTGAAAATTTTTCAGCTTGTGCCAAAATTTTCACTTATAAATTAACACATACATCAGGTAATGTTGAGTACAAGGAGGCCAGTGCATATTGCTCTTTCTCTTTTGACCAGTTTGAAATTGATGTATTTGACTCTTTATTTGAGGGTTTTCATTTGAGAATAAATGAATAAATATAGGGGAATGTGTATATTGATAGGCCTTAAATGAATGTGTTTACACATTCCCAAGAGAATGATGTATCTAGTACTATAGACACTTGTAATACTAGGATGTATTCCAAATTGACAAATTTCAAGTACTGGAAACCAAACTCATGTGGGAAATTCTAGGGTGGGGATTCCCTGAGTTGTGTATCATCTGTGTTGAGCAATAGAAGTATGGATAACGTGGACACAGTTTTATATGAAAATTTTCAGTATGATGTACAAATTGATAATAATGCCAGAGTGTGTAATGTTACAGACCAGATAAGTTATGAATGTTTCCACTTCTCAACTCAATTAGGCCAACATTCTATGAGTTATGACCAGGTCCCAAGCAAGGTGAAATATTATCATGGTCATATGTTGCTTTTAAAGTTTTGGAATAGGACATTGACTAAATTGGTGCAGGGGAGTATAAATAAACATTATGATACTTCCAAACATATTGATTATCCTATTATTTTTGAAGCATCAAAGTGTAAATGTTGCAGACCATGTTTATTCTAGGTGACACAAAATTTTGTTTTTGACAAGGGAAAATTTTGATTTCTTTTGTCGGGTGGTCTGGGGCCACCAAGTTGGTATTGCACAAGTCCAATTGACAAAGCAAGGTGAAATATTTGTCAAGGCACTTGTTTAATGCAGTAATCTGGTATGTGAAACCAGAGATTCTGGATTCTTGCTATGCCCATAGAGGGCATACATCCCCAATCAAAGCCACTGATGGGACTTTTCAATTTCAAAGGGGGGGGAGGCTAGGGTTTCAGGGTTTAAAGTTACCCATGGTGTGGTGAATTATCAAATTCTAAAACCCTCATGTTATGTTTCAATGGTGACTTGCTACCGAAGGTAACTGATCACTTAAGTGATTTGGTTGAGCCCTTTCCTCTGTGCTCTTACTGGCCCCTTTTCACCCAGCTCATCGGTCTCTTTTGCCACCTAGGCTTAAACATTTATACTACCAAAGGTTGTATGGGTCGGTCCCACCTGAATATTCTACATGTCCATACATATTGTTTGGCTAATCGTCTAATAACGGGTTTTGATCTAGACCATTTCTCACAAAACTTGCAGGTTTTCCTGTTGATGTCACAAAGTAGTGTGAGGTCTGCGAGATGTCGCCATTTGGCATATATGGACGGGCAATGGTTTTCTCGAGGTGCTAGGGGTGACAAGTGGTCATCTTTTCACTGACAAAGGGATTTAATTATGGGGTTAGTAATAATTGTCCCTCGCACGACCATGGTAAATGTCTCTAAAGTACTGCAAGGTCTGCAAATGGGTGACATGTGGCCTTTTTATTTGAAGCGATAGGGCTAAGTGGGACCCACTATCCAGTTGCGACTTCTTTTTTTCCTGGGTTATGATTGGTTGTGTTTTTTGTGGGTGCTGATGTCGATTTTCAACGCTTGATTGATTCAATCTGAGTTGTCCAACTCGCTAGGTCCATTTTACATCAACAATGCAGTTTCAAAGAAGTTACTAATCATCTGTGTGGCGAAATTTCACACTCTGAAACTTATTTTATTTAATGGCTCAAGCTTTTCAGAGGATCTTCTCCTGATTTTCTCTAGCTTGCGAATGATGCCCTCCTAATAGAAGAAATTATGGTGGCTGTGTCAGCCACTTATGGCTCAAATGCTTGTTTTTCATTCAAGCAATCAATATCCCTTGCACCAACTCTCTCTATAAATGTTTGCTAAGTTACCTAGTGTTATCATTCCATTTTTGAGTTGTTTTGTTTCCAGGTGGTGGTTATTTTCCTATATTCTGTGACGTTGTTGCTTCAATGGATAAATCTATAGGGTGCAGGAGTGCCAAGGTTGGAGCTAGGAAGTGTCTAGTTGAGAAGGAGCAACCTGCTCCCAGAACACCCAAAGTCACTATTAAGAGTGTTGGCAAAAGGCCAGAGCATTGCACATCCCCTGTTCTGATTTCATTAGATTCTAATGGTAACGGGTTTGAAATTGACTCAGATTACTGGTGTTACCTAGCAGCCTTGACTAAGCTAATGGGAGTGAATGGGGAGGCCCTTGTAGTCAAACCAATAACTACAGTGGTACCGTGCTAGGTTGTTGCACTGATGTGGCTGGAGGAAAGAGGGTGGTTCCACTTTTAACTGAGGTGAGAAATTGGAGTGGTCGCTTGTACCCGGGCCATGTAGCTATTTAGTGGTTGCTGGTGTTGGGTCTGATGTGTGGTGATTTTCTTGGTGTTTCATCTTGTTGATGTGGACAGGCGTGTGCCTAGAATGCTTTTTTTTTTTTCTCCGACTAGTTACTGTCTAACCATTTTTTGATTCCTTGGATCATGCACTTTTCTATCCAATGATGAGGAATGTGAATTCGAATTTCATTCTAAATGAAATTCAATTTTGAAATTAACAATGTAGCCTATTGCTTGGTTGCTCTCCTGTCCTATAAAGGAGATTTCACGGCTCATTGTTGGGGGTCAGATTTTAGATCCCAAACGTTCTAAATATATGTACACTTAGTTCTTTTTATTGTAGTTCTCTTAAATGTTTTAGTTAATGTTTTTTTCTAGTCAATTTTCTATGAAGCAAGCAAGCCTTGCTAATTTAATTATAGATAATCAAGCAATAAATGATAATCATTTTGAAACAATTTCTCTCCTAATTATGTGTCATAAGTTGTGAATGAGCCTATCAATGATATATTCATTCACTTTCAATGGTATATTTGAATGTGCTCTTCATTTCCCTACTTTAGCTCAATGAGTTAATGAGATTTATTGAAAATGAGTTACAGATTTATGATTATACATTCAGGATTGCTAAGGAGTGTTGATTTAAAAATTAAAATTAGCATGATGTAAATAATTTTGGTGATATGTCAGCAATATCTGGATTACGCTTTGTATGACTCCTGCCCAATGAATGAGGCACTGACTATTTTATTCAAGATTATTATAGGACTGTAATTCTAAACATGGTGGTCTAAGAGTTGAACACAAAAAAATATTAAACCCCATCTCTCTACGAGAGGAAAATCTTACATTGAAGTTTTCAATTGCATTTCTCTAAGATACATGTTATTATTCTTTGGTCTGCCAATACCGAGAATAATTACTATCTCATTGCGTGTGTAGGGATTGTAATCTGTAAGAAGAAGTGTTATTACCAATCATAGAACATTCTTATGAACAAATTTAGGTTTACCCACCTTGGTCTCACAGAGCCAAAAAGTGTAGGATATGTCAGTCTTTGACTGGATCTCATTAGTTGGCCACTAGCCTTTGTGGTTCTTTATAATGGAGGTTGGATACTTCTTAGAGAATTGCAAATCGTATGTGGGAAAAAACACCAATAAGTAGCAAGCTATTGCTTCTATTATGAAGCACCTATCAATATTAATAGTAAATAAAATCTATGTATGCATGCATTTAAATTTCTAATGGAACACATCAACCATTATGAACAATGCAACTTAACCATCAGTGATATACATAGTCATTTTTTCTTTGCGTTCATGGTGTCCATAGAACAAGAAATGCACAGTGCACTAGGTTTATTATTATTATTAAAATAAATCAATATAATGCAAGAAGCGGGAGTAAAATACAATTGGCCAGAATGAAAATTAAGTCAAAGGAAATTTGTATGAACACTTGTACTAATAAAGCACTAGTATCAAACCTAAGATAAATATGCTCAGCTAAGTAGCATGTATGAGAAATATCTACTCAGGATGGAAGCGAGAAAGGTGGCCTTTGTAAGTTCCTATATATTTTACAATGTCATTTTATTTTTTTTGTTATCTTTATATTTTATGGTTAGTTTCCACTATGTATACTGATGCATTGCAAATGCATTTGAATTTATTTCTTGTTGGATCTTCTTTATCGGTTAGTGCCTACTATCAAGTGAAATACTTAGTTCCAATTCATTAAATATTTCTTCATTGTAAAGTTTAAATTCTATTGGGAAAACTAATTTTTGTGTTGTTTTCCCATTTTCACACACATATATAGATGTATATATATAGGAAAACATACATACATATATATATACATACACAGATACATATGCATGTTTACATGTAAATCTGTACATGTAGAATACATTTATGGATTGTAGATATATATGTGTATATGCATTTTTTATGTGTATCTATATTACTCATGATACACATGCATATTCATGTATATATAAATAATATGTACACATATACATGATCACAATTTTTTCTATGCAAGCCATTTTCTTGATTTTATTTATTTAATTAGAAAGGAAGGGCATTGACCCATAAAATGTAAGAGTGTAAAACAACCACAACTTGACATTACAATTGTTAATCATTTGAACAGATACAGATTCAATGGTTTTAGACCTAGACAATATCCAATTGCTCAGATTTAATTTACATTTTCTATTTAGTACCTTCAAAGGCAATTGTGATGCATGTGCGGAGAGAGTGCATGCAACAATAAACAATAGACATTTGCTAATAGAATACAAAAGAGTGGGAAAATTGTAAACTGGCACAATAAAAGCGAGATGAAGTTAGAAATTCCTTGTTTTATAGTCACCCTATAATAGAAATAGATTTAATGTTTTTTACATCTAGACATTTTCCAATTACTTTGACCTAATTTTCATTTTCATTGAATGAATTGAAGTGCACAAACAATGCATCCATGTGGGGGAAATATTATTTCCTTTCTTGATCATGGATAGTACATTATCATGTGAAGGCTTTGTGAAGAAGAGTGCATGCAAAAACATGAGTATATCAACGAAATCATCAAATATTCCTAGTTGCAAAGTTTTCTAGAATATTTATTAGTGTGTACGAGAAGTATGGTATCTAAAAGATTACAATAAATGATGTAATTTATAATTTATGGGAATACAAATAGTTTTATGTACATAGAATTAGTCAACTTCATGTATATAGAAATGATAATTTCATTGTGGTTATAGATGCATGAATATCAACCGACATTAATGATGTATCCTTATCAAATTTTATTGATATAGGTAAATGAATAAAGATATTAAAACTACCAATTAGGTTATGCAAGTAATAGTTGAAAGCATAAAACATGTAAATATTAGAAAAAGAAATTGTTTAATATAGAAACAATCCAAGATGATTAAATCCTTGCAAATGTATTTTTGAGTGCTTTTTGAGGGGGCAATAAGGATAGGAGCATGATACCTAGATTCATTGATAGGGAATACACTTGACTACATCACATGCTTTGTTACTTGTTCATATAAAAGAAGCAAAAATTGATGAATTATGGTGTTACGTTTGTAGTTGAAGAGGGGACAGTCATCTGTAAAGACAGTCAAAGAGGGAAGAGAAAGGAAAAACTAGAGCACAACAATGTAAATGATGTTAAAACTTACAAATGACTTCTCTCTAGTTTTGAACATGATAGAAATAACCCCTCAAAGAAAACACAATTTTTATATTGATTGGTTTTCCTGAGGAAATGAAAAAATAATGCAAAAGAACAATACTTACAAATCACTTGTTTTTGGCTTTCAATATGACATGTATAAACCCTCTCAATAGACATGGATTTTGTACACATATCAAATTACAATCAATTCTTTTTTTGTTTCAAATATGGAAGACATAATTCCTATCAATAGACACAAATGCCTATCTCATAAAACAATCTGAGAGAGTGAGTAAACAAAACCCAAATGATAGAGAAACATGCTTTCCCAAGTTTTTGTGTCTAACAGACAGTTTAAGGAAATGAATAAACAGTGCAAGTCATTGAAGTTTATAGAAGAATTTATTAACAAGAGTTGCATTCCACTCTATAGATATCAAATAGAATTGACACAATATACATGCATAAGCCCATAATTAGAATTATATGCATGCACAAAAAGAGAAAATATTAGAGGACAACCATAACAAAGCCCTCTCAATAGCGACAAAATTAATAATTTTACATGTAGATATTTTCCAGCAGCTTGGACCTGATTTCCATTTTTATTTTCTGAGTTGAAATGCATTTGCAATGCATATGTGTTAGATTTGATTGTGAAACCACCCAAGATCAAAGTGACTAAAGGAAAGCAAGAAAATAACCCAAAGATGAATAAAATCAACACTCTCCTAGCACAAAACTAACACTTCTGAATAAGTGAACTAGTGAAATTCGCATAGGGAGAGGTGAGGGATGATTATATAGAAAAATAGAGGAAAATAAAACCAAGAGGAATAATAACTCCCCTTTAACCATAATAGGTGGGAGGTTTTACCTACTTGGTAAATGTCAAATACATGGTTATGCTTACTCAAGTAAAAACAAAATATGATTATAGGGAGGTGGAAAAGAAGTCCAAAAGAGAGTGTGACATTCAACTACCCAAATGTGGGTATGAATGACACATGTGATTGAAGGATTTATACCACATGTCCTCATCCTAACCATTATAATATAACCTAAGAAAGCTTAATAATGTGTGTAAGAAAAATAAATATTCCCTAACATAAGAAAAATGAAAAACCTACACTAACACCCCTCCTTAAGCGTAGCTTAGGTGGGTGAAAAGACACAAAGATGGGTCTCAACTACTAGGCCATGTTAGGTACCCATGCACAAACCAATTTCTCACAACCAAAGAAAGGGAGAAAACCTAGTAGGACAAAACTCCTTCCCAAAAGGGAGATAAAATACAATAATGATATTCATCACAAATCTAATCAATCTCTATCCATACAAAGGATGATAAGAGAGATCATACAACCACCCCATAATTAGATAACCTTCTACAAGAAGAAGCATTGGAAGTAAATTATGGAGTAACACTAGAACCTTGAATCTGACAATCAAGGAGAGATACTTATGTTTGCTAGAAACCATATTAGAGTCACTCAAGGACTCAAATTAGAATCATGATAAAGCAACAATAGAACCGATGCTAATGAACACTGGAAAACTCACAAACTGGCATATCTCTGGAATATTTGAAGCAACAATTGATTGAAATATGATATGGAACTGAATTGCAAAGATCAAATAATGCAAACTTGATGCACACAAAAAAAGAAAATAGTGCATGCATTGATGAATGTTCACATCTACCTCCATGATGAAAACTAACCTCAGATCACCCCCCCAAATTCATTCAATCAATGATCCCTCTAGAAAAATATGATGGTGGCACTTTATAATTAGTGTGTTTACAATGCTGGAGTTGTTTTCTAGATTTTTACAAGTGTCCAAAATGGACCCAAATATTGAAAGTCAATCAAATTTATAAATGAGAACTTAAGAAAAACACTAATATGTAGTGCTTGGAAAAATATTCACTTTCAAAAAAATAATCACCTCAATTTGAGGTCATATGTGAAAGTTACATCCTTTTGAAGTTCAAAAAATGAGAATTGTCCTTTAGATTTGCTGAGAAAACTAATTTTCTCCGTATGTCTGAGAACAAGCCCTCCAAACTTCAGGTGGAAAATGAAAAATTCTAGTGGTGAGGGGTCAAAATTTGAAAATCAACACCTCCACCAAATTTGGCAAACTGCTTTTAAATATAGAGGACCCGCCAAGTTTGTCTGTATGCCAATTAGTTTAGAATTGCTGCTAAAAGTAGTCACCACCAACTAAATCTAGAGATACCTCCAAATTTAGAAAAAATGTTAAAAATGGCAGAGGCACCAAAAGGGGGAACAAAGGATGAAGGCATAGAAACTGAGGAAGCTCATTGTGCAGGTCATAGGTACAACGTATGGATTTGGAAGAATATTGCAGGATTGAAATTTTATTTTTTGAAATTTTAAATAAATACAAATATTTTAATAACAAGAACTTTAAAGGTTTTCACTTGTGCAGCATAATGAAGGCTCCAATACAATGCACATGTGGGGCTCAAATCCTACACACAAGTACCCGATGGTACGACCTACGTAGGTCCTTTGGGACCTTTTAAAAAAAATTGAATTTCAATAATTTTTGTTTGAATGCAGCAAAAAATTAATTTTCAACTTTCACCTCAAAATTTGTGTCGTACTTTGTGGAGGTGGGTCGTATGGTTTTCCTACCCAAAAAAATTGCTTCAAATTTGCCTTTCTCTGAAATCGATGAATTGGTAGTCGATCTTTAGGTTTTTATGCCTTCTAATCACGATGGTAAGGTCAGTTTGAGCCGAAAATGCATAGCATTCATAGCTACCTTCTAGGACCTCTCAAAAAGGCTCTTTCTTCAACCCTTCATAGATCTCACATCTGATGTCCGATTTGGATGAAATAAAAGTCAATTCTAACTTTTTTGGTTGTCTTGAACTCAATGGCGAGCTCAAAATGTCTCCAAAAAGATCCAAAATACCTACAAAAAGATGTAATAGAAAGGAACCCCTCTAGAAAATGAGATCTCTATGAAGTGTTTCTGATTCTCCAAGTCATCATTAGATGCAAGAGAAGATCATACTTTTCATTGAAGAATGGATTGAGATATTTGATAACCCACAACTCACAACCTACTTTGATACCATGTTAGATTTGATTGTGAAACCACTGAAGATAAAATTGACTAAAGGAAAGCAAGACAAGAACCCAGAGATGAATAAACTCAACACTCTCCTCGCACTAAACTAGCACTTTTGAATAAGTGAACTAGTGAACTTCAAATAGGGAAAGGTGAGGGTTGATTATATAGAAAAATAGAGGCAAATAAAAGCAAGAGGAATAATAACTCCCCTTTACCCATAATAGGTGGGAGGTTTTACCTACTTGGTAAATGCCAATACATGGTTATGCCTACTCAGGTAAAAATAGAAAATGGTTATGGGGAGGTGACAAATAAGTCCAAGAGAGGGTGTGACATTCAACTACCAAAATGTGGGTGTGAATGACGCATGCGATTGAATGATTTATACCACATGTCCTCATCCTAACCATTATAATATAACCTAACCAAGCTTAATAATGTGTGTAGGAAAAATAAATATTCCCTAACATAAGCAAAATAAAAAAACTACACTAACAATATGTTGGGAGAAAATATTTCTTCTATTTTTAATGATAAAATTTTTCAAAGCTTTGAAATATCCTTGTTTAGTATTTTTCATTTATGCATTAAAATACAATGAACTAATGTTATCGCCTCAATCTTGCATATTAAAATTGTGCTTTGGGAATGGCTCCAGAAAAGCTAAAGTATAGTTTGCTTTCGGGGGAATATTTAGAAAAAGAAAATTCTATTGCCTATTTTTTGTAATTATGTGATTGGTGGGTGTAATTTCCCTTGTGGTTTTAACATTTTTAATAATAACAATTATCATGGGCAACTTTTCTATTGGAAATATTTCATGAGTTTTCTTGTATAGACGTGCCTTGCCATGGACTCTTCGTGCGGACATGTGGCTTCTTGAGGAGTACATTTGCATTTACTATTTGCGTCTTCTCATTTATTGTGAGTGGGATGGAGTACAACCGTCATTAATGGATTATGGTGTCAAGGTTAAATGTTGTTGAAATAATTATGGTCCACGTTGTTTGTGCATTGGTTCAGGTTCTTTAATGGGGCTAAGGCTTGCATTCCTTGGGAGGTTTTTCATTTTACATCCATACATTTTCCAATTAGTTATACCTAATTTTCATTTTCTCTAAATGCAATCAAGTGCACTTGCAATGCATGAATGGAAAGGATATATTACTTTCAATCTTAATCATGATGAGAACACTCCATGCTAAGTCTTCACTATTTTTGGAATTGAAGAAAAAAGTGTTTGCAAATTCCTATATCTTTTAGAGTGTTGTTCTATAGTTTTTGGAATATCTATATTTCATGGTTTATTTATGTTGTGTGCATTCATGCATTACAAGTGTGCTCGAACTTATTAAAAAACAAAAAAATTAGGCCCAAGTAATTGGAAGATATTTGGGTGTAAAATCATTGTATCTATGTGTACATATGTTTCTATATATGTGTATATATATACTTGTATATGTATATATATATATACACACTCATATGCATATATATATATATAAGTATATATATTTGCATATGTGCATATGTATATGAATGTTTGTTTGCATAAATATATATACATATGTATGTGCATATATGATTGCATGTTTATATGCATATATATACGTATATATATATATATATATATATATGTATCTATGTATTTTCATATGGTTATGTGTATATATATGTGCATAGAGTGTATATATATGTGCATAGATGTGAATATATATTTATATATGTCTATGCATGCACTCTACATTTTGCATATACTCGGTGTAATACCCCTTTGTTTTTCTTTCTGGACTGGACAACGTGTCCTTGTTTTGCTTTGATTTATTTCCTGGATATTTCGATACTTTATTATGTGTGTGTTATTTGATCGCTATTTATAGAGTGACAAAATATTCATGTGATGTGATGTATCTTATCTGATGCTTTATTTTACATGCTTTGGTTAGTGTAATAATGTTAGTTGTTATAACATGTTTATTACACATGAGTTATTTGATTATTATGAAACCATCAGTTTATGATGAGTGTATTGGTGAGGGGGACAAGATCACATCACTCCCTTGCAAGTGCTCTACGATTCCATGATTTCCTCTTCACGGTATGTATTTAATGTTGTTTATATACATGTACTTTAATATCTCCTTTATAGGTTTGCAGGTACATGACATCGACTCAACCTGGCTTCACAAGTTTGAGAGTGTCAACCCAATGGTTTGTTGATTCAGAGATACTAGCTAGGTAACATGTGTTAGGTCTACACCCTAGCCATAGTGTGTCATCAGTCTTTGTTCGATGTGTCTTCGTTTGCCTTGGTTATTGCTATTTAGTTATGTAGGGTTTATGTTATGAAAATAAACGTTAAATTATGCATTAAATAATGTTGGTATTTATTTAATTAATTTTTAGATAATATGATGGAAGATTTTTATTTAGATTAATTAATTAAATTAAATTTATTTAGTAAATTAAATTTAATCCTGGTGGTTAAATTTATTTATTAAGTAATTAAATTAATTAATTAAATTATCTATTAAGAAAGTTGTTTAAAGGAATTAACTTTAAATTGGAAATTAAAATTGAATATGAAATTATTAAATTATTGTGTGAAATAAATGTGGTTGTTAAAAGATATTTGTTAATTGCCAGCATGTGATAGTTAATTAATCGAGGGTTCTTGAAAAAAATTAATTCCCGAAGGGAATCTTGGCTTTGGGTGAGGAAGCAGAAAGCTTCTTCATGACAAAGTTTAGGATATTTTTGGGATGTATAAAAATTGGAGAAGAAGGGAAGATTTTGTTTTGCTGTTAAAAATTGAAAGAGAAATTTGGATTGTAAGGAAATTGTGGGAAAAAAAATCATTCTTAGATTTGTTTGGGATAGATTGTTGTGGTGTTGGATTCAATAATGTGCTCAAGAATTTGGATTGCTTGGAAGAGGCTTGGCATCAGAAACTTCAATTATTCTAGAAGTTTCGTTGAAACAGGTTCCATTCTTTTGTTATTGTTTTGGTTTAAATTTTTATAAGGAATTGTATCATTGTAGAAAATATTGTTGTGCTAGATCTGTAGTAAAAATCATTATTTTGTTTAAGAAAATAAAAATTGTAAGGCTTCTGTATTTGTAGATTTGTTGTGGAAAAACCTAGAGGAAAATATTATAAAATTTAGGAAATTTTATTTAAAGATCCGTGTTGAAAATTGTTAAAACCTCTGTAAGGAAATTGTTTAAATCAATAGAAAATTTCAAAGAAAACAATAGAGAATTAGAATTCTCTATAGGAGTAAATTGGAAAATCTTCCTATAAACGAATTTGGGAAAAAATTTACTTCTTCTTGTCAACTATGGAATTTGGATATCTTCTCGAAAGTTGCACAATTTTTCCTGTAGATGTGTTTTTGAGAAAGAATTCCAATTAAAATTAGTGTGTGGAATTATTTATATATTATATATATATACATATATGTGAATTTTTCGTCGTACGACGCATTGGAAAATCACAATTTTATATTCACGTTTTTTCCTTAAGGTTTCATTGTTTTTGTAGTTTTAAATGGGAGGGTATGGGGAGGTGCTACCTCCCCACCTCCACTCCCTTATGGGAGAGGTGGCATGGAGAGAGAGCCTCCGCACATCCCTCCCCATTCTTATATGGCCACACCCAATAGTTCGGGGTTCGACTATGCTTTAGCATAGTCGCCCCCCAAACACATGGGCTTCACTTTTAATAAAATAAACTACGAATGGAAAAAAAAAAGCGAATAAATTAAGATTCGTACACCTCTTTTATTAAGGATTTCGATTTGGTTTAATTTTTTTTTTAATATGCAATATATATTATATATATATACATTGTGTATATATATGTATATATACTATGTATATATATGTATATATATGTGGTTTCCAAAATATCAAATATATATTTAATGAATATATATTATAAGTGTATATATATAATTATATAATTTAAAATATAATTATGTATGTATATTTTATGTATATATATTAAATATATATTTTTATATTTAAAATACTTTTATTTCAAAAAGATAACATGTTTTTATGCTTAGAAAGGAAATTGAAGAAGTTAATTTTTCACTTGATTTTATGTTGCTTTTATAAGTAATCAAGGGTTTTATTTATTTATTTAAATTAGTATTTTCCCTTCTCTGAAATTGAAAAGGAAATTACTTATTTTTTATTTTTTCTATTAGATCATTATGAAAGGGAAATGGATTTAGAATATTCAAAAGTAGTTTATTTCAATTGCCTTATGTTATTATTTCTTTTGTGTTCGTGTTTGGGGAAATGGGTTAAATGTGTCTTTAATATGTAAGTCTTCTAGAGGATCCTAGAGGATGGGGGCTGTCATAATGTGATGTCAACCATTTTCATTTCCCTTGGGTAGTGCATGGTGCCTTGTCATTAATTTACCCAGTTTCCATGAATGGGGAATTCGTGCCTCCTTGGATAAGGAGTGGATTATGTGAATTGTTGTCTCTATTGTTTGGAGTGGTTATGTTATCTAGTTTGTATGCACTTGGCATTATCTCAATGATTGGTTTGTATATGTGTTTTCAAATAGAAGAGTGGCTTTTGTTAGGGGCCAGAGCCCATACGAGGTAAGACTGGGTAACCTTCAAAGGTAGTTTAATCAAGTGATAACTAAAACAATGTATTTAGAAGATTAGGTAGTACTTCACACTAAACAAGATAAGTTATAGCCTCACTCATACTCGCAAGTGTTTTTTTAGGCTTGGGGTGAGTGGGAAGCCCCTGGAATGGCAAAGGTCATCTACCTTGTCTTTATGGAAGGTATTTGATCCTGCACTAGTAAGTATGAGGGTTGGGGGTCGGTTGAGGTCTCTAGGATATTCGAGGCCAATGAATATCCGCAGTGGGTAACTCATTATGAGTTGTGTGATGAAACTCTTTCTAGGACAACAGTTGGTATTTGGTTTTATGTGTGAATTTCTTAACATACTCAATCTTTTTTATGTTTGGAAGCAATGTGACCATGTTAGAGTTGTACTTGTGTTATACATGTGATTGGTTGTTTCGGTATGAGTCAGCCTATGACTAGTGGTTGTAGGTTTGTCCATGTTATTTTGTTACTATCTCCTAGCATGGGGGGTGGGCCTTTGGGTACCACTTGGTTGGGTGGAACATGCACCATTCACCATTGGACCCCCCTTCAATCTTCAGTTTGTGATGGCGAGGTATCCAGTTGGAGAGCTCATGGTTCCTATATTCATTTCATGCTATGTTTTTATTTCAATTGGAACATGTAATTAATACCCCTAATTTTCTTTTGAGGTGGTTATTTATATAATGTAACACATTTGTATTATAGTCTCATTCAAGGAATAAGAGATTTAACCTTATGATTAAGTTAAAGAATATGGAGTTTTGTTATATCTCTTTATGCTATGATTTAACTATATTATGTATGAGTACTCAATTCTTTGTGTAATTAAATGTTATAGATGCTAGATGATGTATGTATGGGTTTGAAGTAATCCCAATCTCGTAGCCTTAGAGGTTGTTGTCAAATAGTAAGTGAACATGTATGTTAATTATAATATTAATAAAAAAAAATTGTGCACTTAAGTAGTTAATTGCAACTTCCTTTAGGGTTATGCGGCGAGGCATTACACTTGGGCCTACTTTTATGGGTCGATGCTTTCTGCCTACACACTGTTGGAGTGAAAAAGACACTGAGAAGGGGGGGTGGATCAGTGATTTTAACTATTTTCAGAATTTTAATAAAATTGAAGTAAACCAAATGTATTCTCTCATTTATCAATGATAAAATCATTCATGTATTGAATGCAATCATATAAACTGAAATGCGAATTGTAATAGTGAAACATAGCATATTAAAGTATTCATGCAATGAATCAGATGAACAACAAAAAATAAAATAAACACAAGATATGTCGAGTGGAAAACCCTCCTGGGTAGAAAAACCACTCCTTAACCTACTACTTTTTTCAGGCTTTCATTTTAATAATCATTTTTGACAATGCCTCATAGGCTGATTTTTTAGCACCAACTCAAGGAGCACCAAACCCTCTTTTAGAAACACCAATTTCAAGGAGCCCCAACCCCTTTTTTGTTTTCAATAAATCATACAATGATACAAATGATCTCTTAATTTCTCTAATTTCAGTCAAGTGCCTCCTGATAGACAATGTTTACAATTCTCAAGGTTCAAGTATGACCCTTCAGAATTCCACCCATTTTCAACCCTTAAGACAACTTGAGGAAATAGCTCATGTATTTGATTTTCAATCTCAATGCTCAATTTATCCACAGTACCATTATAGTGATGTTCTCACACTTCTTTTTCATAGTCTTTCTCATACATATTTCATGTTTATTTTTTCAAACAGTTAACTTCAACTTTCAATTTTTTCTAGCAAAAAATAATAACCTTGTTTTTCACTTCTTTTTTCAGGATATTAAAGCCCTAATCTCTTTGTTTTCTTCTTTTCATAGAATTCATCATTACATTCAAGGAAGGTTACAATAGTAGCTTGTTAGAAAGCTTTTCAGAATTAAAATAGAGGATATTATCAGATTACCCACTTCCTGTCGACAACATTTTCAAATGTTACAGTGTTCTCATGAGAAAGATCAACATTTTCAATTTCTTCTAAGAGGAAAACCAAGCAGCATGCAAATATATAAATGTGACTAGATACCCAAGGTTTTTCTTTTCAAGTACCCTGCACAAGCAGTGCTAAAACTAAAACAACATAAAATCTAAATATTCCATGAACAATAGCCACTGAAAACTACTACTATATTAAAGTAACTGAATTCTCAATATAGTGATACCAAAATCATATAATGATGCATTCAAGAACAATTATAAATGAACCAAAGTAAGAAACTGAAGAGATTCGAAGATTTCATGATTACCCACAAGCTAAAAACCATGACCCATAAATCTGATATGGTAACCTTTATGAAATGTAGTCTAGATTATGTGTAATCATTTTAGATCTGACCATGAAAACCAATTTTTCATATTCCATTTAGAAGTAAACACTTATATCTTATTAACCTTGCCAATAAAGGTAATGGTTCTGCAAATCAGTCTAAAAGAAGAATACCTGAGAGAACCAGAAAATATTTTGCCATGAGCAATTTACTTGACCTACAAAGTAGCTAAGCAACCCAAGCTTCTTCCTAATTCAAGTTCTTACCCGATGGCAGGAAACTAAAAATTGAATCAACCATTGTAATGGTCTTCCAACTTTCCCCATATGCTATCAAAGATTTCCAGAAGCCAACAGAAAAAATTAAAAATGACTAAGAGAATTTTTCCATGGTGGCAGCCAAAATAGGGTTTGAAACACATGAACAATGAAACGGTAAAAATGATTGCCCTAATTTTTACCAACCAATATCCTTTACAAAATATGATGGAGTTTGAAGTTCAAAAGGATTGACTTAGTAAATCAAAAACTCATAATTCCTTTTGATGACCACGACCTGACCAATGCAATGCATTCTGACAAGCATTATTGCCATTTATCAATTATTGAAAAAGTGAAAATACCGACCGAATAATGCTTTGAATAAATTGACATGACTACTTTACCCATCAAATGCCAATTAACTTAGACAAGTTTGTTTCCTAGTAATCAAAGCCAAGTCACTTCCAATGTGACATTTATAATAATCAAAAACTTTATACCTGTTGGCGGCCTTAAGGCCTAGACTTGTGTTGACCAAGAAACTGAAACATATGCATAGGAATGATCACAAGTTTGCCAATTTTCAAAAACTATTACCACCATTATAATGCCATTTATACCCAAAGACTTGAGAAGAATAATAAAGGCTAAGACTCATGCTAAATTCTAATGTAGGAGCATTCAGTGGTGTAAGGGAAATCCTACATCACCCAAAAATATCTTTACTTTCATTTAGATTTTTGTAGATGTTTTTGCATTTCTGGATACCCTTTTCGTCGAAGATGAATTCCCTACTTTCAGAACTACTTTTATGCTTTTTTTGCTCAACTGCTATTTTTAGCAGGTGTGAATTTGAAGGTGTGTGAAGGTATAAATTTTAGGGAAGCTTTAGGAAAGAAAAATAAGCCCTTTGGTGAAAGAATCAAGTCAAGATCATTCCTGGTTTGAAAGTTATTCGAGTTCCAGTTTCTGCTTTTTGCCCTGAAAACTCTTCTGAGCCCTGTTTGAGGCATTAAATGGTCTTGTACAGTCCTAGAAATTGTCAGAACTAGCAAATCAAGTTCTTAGCACATTCCTCACCTCGAGACCTTTCCAACAGTTCAAATGGTTCGAAAAACGGAGTCCCGGATCAAAAGTTATGGCTTCCGGAAGTTGGTCAATTTTCGAATTATGACTCAATTTTTGAATTTCAAATTGTAACTTTGGGCACCAAACTGCCAGAACTCATTATTCAAAGTTATTTTTTGGCTCCAATGAGGGGGGGGGGGGTGGGTTTGGGGGTGAGTTTCTGATTTGTGTTGGTAGCTTTTTGGGGAAAGAGCGCATAGTGAGAGAAGGGGGATTTTGGTAGTTTTTTGTAATTTTGCATGTATTGCAGAACTTGAGGATTTGAGATCCTTTGCATGTAATATTTTCACACTCAGAATATTAATAATAATCTCTGGTTGTGTGTGTTATTTTCTATGTCTTGGGTTGCACCCTCGCCAAGTGGTATCAGAGTGGGTTTTCTTGAGCGTGTGGACAAATCGTCGATCGTGAGGCAGTTCGCACCAGGACCATGGTTTTGGGTTTGAGATATTCAAGATGCCTCCAAAAGTGGTGCATGGTAGGTGAGGTGGTGTTGGAGGTGCCAAAAATGCTACTGGAAGAGATCCATTAGTGGTCGAGGGTTTCAGAGCCCTCCAGAGACAAATTGATGCACTGCGGGAAGAGTTGAGAAGAGAGCAAGGATGAAGAAGAGATGGAAGATTCAGATGTAGAAGAGGAAGAAGAAGTGATTGATCAAGATCAAATGTGCCTGATAAGGGCCATTTTGAAGATCAAAAAAAGACCCAAAGTAGAAGTTCCCAGTTTTTCGAGAAGTCTGAACCCAGAAGAGTTGATCGACTAGATCAATGAACTAGAAGAGTATTTCGAGTATGAGGAAGTAGAAGACCCGGATCAGGTTAATTTTGCAAAAAAAAAGTTGAAGGGCCATGCCAATATTTGGTGGAAAGAGGTCCAACTAGAAAGAAATAAGAGAGGAAAAGGAAAGATCACCAGATGGGATTGCATGGTGGAGAAATTGAAGAAGCAGTTCATAGAAATGGACTATGAATTAGATCTATTGAAGTAATTACAAGGGTTGAAGCAAGGAAGTAGATCTATGAATGAATACACAGAATATTTTCACAAGATGATCTTCAGAATGGGACATGTAGAGGCCAACAAGGAGAAGGTAGCCCGTTATCTTAATGGGTTATGACCTAGCATTCAAGAAGAGCTAAGCCTGGTCAGAATGACCACCATTGAGGATGTGTACCAATTTTATTTGAGAGTTGAGGAGAAGCTAAATAGAAGATTTGAAAACAAGCAAAAAGGACGACGATGTCAAAGTGGAAGGAGTAGTGGAAGATATTCTGGAAGCCGAAATGAGGATTAGAATTAAAATGAAGATGTGGGTACTAGTCAAAGTCAGAGGAATGATAACTTCTATTGCCCTCATGATCAAAATAGTGGTGATCAAAGAGGTAGAGGATGAGGAAGATTTGGGCAAGGACCTAGTGATGTAACTTAACTTAAAAATACTCCAAATCTCCTGCAACATCGACACCCTAGCATACTATCATCACAAATAAACTCAATAAACTGCAAATACTTCCTTGGTCTCCAGGACGCCTGTTGAACAAAGATTCCAAACTGTCGGCCAGCTCCATGCTTCCAAAGGCCGAGCCGCATACACCACTCAACCAGTATGGTGGAGCTACCACTATGTCATGGATCGCAGGTGGCCCCAAGGGAGTAGGTAGGCTTGCGGGACTGTCACAAGAATCTGAATCCACAACATTCCTGGCATTCATAAATATAGTGAATCCTCTCTATTTGAATACACACATATGTTCCCTCATAAAAGAGAATCCTTTCTGGACTGTCATACAGAAACCGACCCAACACATAATGGTAATACTATCAAGCTTCTTGCAGGTTCTCCAAGCATGGACACCTACTCTCCTATCCATCGATGGACTATCTTAAGGGAACCCGTCCCATTCATAGCACAGGATTACCCGACACACTACCACCCATTTCATTTCCTTGCTTGGTGGTCGCAGACTGCACCAGGGAAGAAAGGATATCATACACAACAATGGTTAAAACAAACAGACCCGAGATGGTGCATTCCTCTCACCAGCTACATTCATAATTGCAAAATAAACCAAAGGCAAATAGAATGATACAACTGATAGGAAACAGAAATTTCATCTAACCATATTCATCTTAATACTGTGCAAAACATTAACACATTAAATGGCTCTCTAGCCGAGCCCGATTTTTTCCTCACATTGCTCTCTCCTATCTCTTTTCTATTCGCACTTCCTATCTCCTCTATCCACTGATTCAGTTATATCTACCTCTCTCTTTTAATGGAGATTCTAGGGTAGAAATACAACTACTCATCTAACCGATATACAGTTACAACTAACTTAACTTATTACATTTAAAAGAACTGCAAATACCATTAAACATAGTGCCTCCGAAATGCTAACTAACACAAGATATTACAATATACTGAAATTTGAGGTGCTCCCGCATCACCTAGAAGAGGTGGTTCTAGAGGAACTTGTTTCCGATGTGGTGAAGAAGGGCATCGAGCCTATGAATGTCCACAACACCAAGGAAGGACAAACAAAATTCCAGAAGTTCATGCAAGGGTTGTGCATGTAGATGAGGAGGCTCAATCCAAGCATTCAGATGATGTTGAAAGGGGAGAAGCCCTAGTGGTTAGAAGAGCTCTGGTGGCTGAAGAGAAGCAGCCAAAACAGAGGAAGAATATATTCCGTACAAGGTGTAAGTGTGAAGAAAAATGTTGTGATGTCATTATTGATGGTGGGAGCACTGATAATCTGGTGTCAGAAGAGATGGTTACGAAGTTGAACCTGAAGAGGGAAAGGCATCCACATCCATATCAGTTTGCCTGGTTGCAAAAAGATCATAAAGTTCTGGTCAATGAACAGTGCTTGGTGAAGTTCAAGATTGGAAGCTATCTTGATGAGATACTCTGTGATATCATCCCTATGGATGCATGTCACATGTTGTTAGGGAGGCCATGGCAATTCGACAGGCGAGCTATACATGATGGCCATGCAAACACCTATTCGTTGATGAAGGATGGAGTCCGCCATAAGTTGAAACCCTTGAAGAAGGCCGAAGAAAAGGTATGCAGTAGTGCTAGAATTTTCTATGTTGATGGAAGGAAATTTTTAGAAGGCATGAAGCATGAGCATGTGTGTTATGCATTGATTCCTAGAATGGATAAGGAGGATAGTGTGAAGGTGCCAGTAGAAGTTTCTGGGATATTGAATGAGTTTTAGGATATCGTTTCTGATAATGTACCTAAGGGATTACCACTAGTGAGGAAGATCAATCATCAGATTGACTTGATCCCAAGAGCTAGTTTTCCGAATAAGGCAGCTCACATAATGACTCCTACAAAAAATGAGGAGTTGAATAGACAATTTGAGGATTTGTTGAGAAAGGGTTTGATTCGAGAGAGTCTTAGTCCATGTGCAGTACCTGGAGTACTAGCACCAAAGAAGGATGGGGAGTGGAGGATGTGTATAGAATCCCGAGCCATAAACAAGATAACGATCAAGTATAGATTTCCCTTACCAAGGATGGATGACCTGATGGACTGTTTGAGTGGAGCTCAGTACTTCACAAAGATTGATCTGAAGAGTGGATACCACCAGATCCGGATTCGAGAGGGAGATGAATGGAAGACCGCCTTTGAGACCAAAGAGGGCCTGCACGAGTGGTTAGTCATGCCATTTTGGCTAACCAATGCACCAACCACATTCATGGGGCTCGTGAAAGAGTAACTGAAAGAGTTCCTAGGAAGTTTTGTTATTGTGTATTTAGATGATATTTTGATATTCAATAAGTCACTAGATGAGCATATAATGCATATTGGTAGAGTTTTTGAGAAGTTAAGAGAAGAGAAATTGTTGATTAATCTAAAGAAGTATAGTTTTGTGAAGAAGGAGTTAGTGTACTTGGGGTTTGTTGTCTCGACAGAAGGTCTCAAGATGGACCCAGAGAAGGTGAAGGCTATTATGGAATGGCCTACCCTAAGAACTACTATTGAGGTGAGATCTTTTCATGGTTTGGCCAGTTTTTACAGAAATTTTATTAGGAACTTCAATAGTATTTGTGCACCCTTGACTGAAACAATGAGAGGGGATAGAAAAGAGTTCAAGTGGAGCACTGGAGCAACAAATATTTTTGATCTATTGAAGCAAAAGGTGAAAAAACAACCTATTTTGGCCATCCCAGATTTCAATAAGGTATTTCAGGTGGATTGTGATGCCAATGGTTGTGCTATTGGAGCAGTGTTAAGCTAAGAAGGTAAGCCGATTGCCTATTTCAGTGAAAAGTTAAATGATGCAAAGAGAAAGTACTTTGTATATGATCAACAATTTTATGCAATAGTTCAAGCATTAAAGAAATGGAGACATTATTTGTTAGCGAAGGAATTTGTTCTGTATACTGATCATCAAGCATTACAGTACCTAAGTAGTCAAGGAAAATTAAATCACAGGCATATGAAATGGGTAGAATTTTTGCAAAGTTATACCTTTGTTTTAAAGCATAGGAGTGGGAAGTCAAATTGAGTTGCAGATGGCTTAAGTAGGAGGCATACATTGGTGACAGAAATTTAGATTGAGGTAGTTGGGTTCGGTGAACTCAAGACATTGTATCCAAAAGATCCTGATTTTGGAGAGGCTTGGAAAGCTTACAAGGATCCTATTACAGTTGACAGGATGAAGTGGTTGGATTTCATAATTGAGGAAGGCATGTTGTTTAAGGGAAGTCAATTGTGTATTCCAAGGAGTTCCATGAGGGAGAACTTGATAAAGGAGAAGCACAGTGGAGGAATGGTAGGACATTTTGGTCGAGATAAGACCATTGCCATTATCAGTGAGCATTATTATTGGCCTCAATTATCACAAGATGTGAATAAGTTTGTGCAAAGTTGTAGGGTATGTCAAATGACTAAAGGAGTGAGCCAGAATATAGGGTTGTATCAGCCCTTACCAGTAACAGAGAGGCCATGGGAGGATATAAGTATGGAATTTGTTCTTGTTTTTCCAAGGACACAAAGAGGGAATGATTCAGTATTTGTGGTAGTTGATAGGTTTTCAAAGATGGTACATTTCATCCCATGCCAGAAGACCCATGATGCAGTCCACATTGCTGAATTTTTCTTTAGAGAGGTGGTGAGGCTACATGGTCTGCCAAAGAGTATAGTCTCAGATCGTGACACCAAATTCGTTGGATACTTTTGGAGGACCTTGTGGAAGAAGTTGAAACAAAGTTGAAGTTCAGTTTTGCACACCATTTGCAGACTGATGGGTAGACTGAGGTTGTGAACAGAAATTTGGGTAACCTACTTAGATGATTGGTAGGAGATAAACCCAAGGGATGGGACTTGATCTTACCCCAAGCAGATTTTTCTTACAACAACTTTGTCAATAGAAGCACTGGTAGATCACCATTCCAGATTGTGTATGGAGGTAGTCCTAGGACTACTCCAAAACTGAGAAAGATGGACCAAGAGAAGAAGACTAGTGCTAAAGCCGAAGATTTCATAGAGCACATCGAGAATATGCATGAGAAGGTAAAAGTACATATTAACAAGATGAATATGCAGTATAAGGCTAAGGCAGATTAGAAGAGGAGGTATAAGGAGTTTTAGATTGGTGATGAAGTGATGGTCCACTTGAGGAAAGAAAGGTTTCCAGTGGGAACCTATAACAAGTTGAAGATGAAGTTCAATCCCTGTAAAATTTTGAAGAGGAATGATTTAGGAAACACATATGAGGTAGAGTTGCTAAATGGATTCAACATTGCAGATTTGACACAGTATCATGATGGTGGTGCAGAGGAAGTACCAACAATAGAACAGTGTGGCGTTCCAACACCTACTTTAGAGAAGGAGGAGATTGAAGAAATCTTGGATAGTCATGTGGGAAGGAGTACCAGAAATAGGCAGTATGAAGAATATCTGGTGAAGTGGAGAGGAAGGCCTATGGAAGAGTCATCCTTGTTGTCTAAGGCAGAGGTTGACCATTTGGGTTTTCCTCAACCATTTAAGACATGATGGGGTCACTTCTCAAATTACCTTGGGTGTCTGATGCAGGAGCATCTAGTGGCATAAGGGAAATCCTACATCACCCAAAAATATATTTACTTTCATTTAGATTCCCTTTTCGTCGAAGATGAATTCCCAACTTTCAGAACTGCTTTTCTGCTGTTTCTACTCAACTACTATTTTTAGTAGGTGTGAATTTGAAGGCATGCGAAGGTATAAATTTTAGGGAAGCTTCACGACAGAAAAATAAGTGCTTTGGTGAATGAATCAGGTCAAGATCATTCCTGGTTTGAAATTTATTCAAGTTCTAGTTTCTGCTTTTTTGCCCTGAAAACTCTTTTGAGCCTTGTTTGAGGCACTAAACAGTCCCGTACGGGCCTAGAAATTGTTGAAATTGGTAGAGCGGGTTCTTAACACGTTATTCACCTCGAGACCTTTCTAATAGTTCAAACGGTTCAAAAAATGAAGTCTCGGATCAAAAGTTATGGCTTCCAGAAGTTGGTCAATTTTTGGAAAATTGCCAATTTTTGAATTATGACTCAATTTTTGAATTTCAAATTGTAACTTTGGGTGCCAAACCACCAAAAATCATTATTCAAAGGTGGTTTTTGGCTCCAATGATGGGGGGTTTCTTTGAGGGTGAGTTTTTGATTTGTGTTGGTAGCTTTTTGGGGAAAGAGAGCACAATGAGAGAAGGGGGATGTTGGTAGTTTTTTGTAATTTTGCATGTATTGCAGAACTTGAGGATTTGAGATCCTCTGCATCTAAGATTTTCACACTCAGAATATTAATAATAATCTTTGGTTGTGTGTGTTATTTTTTGTGTCTCGGGTTGCACCCTCATCAAATTCAATATGCCTTTCACCCATGCCAAATTCATAATATCATATGCCATATGCCCAAGCCATTATCAATTGTTTAAGGAAACCCGATAGGTTTTTCTTAAAATATGAAACCAACTGTATTTTATAAACCCAAGCACCAAGAAATAGAGAGCATTACCTGAATGAGGATAGAGAAATACAACTCTGAAGAAGATCAAAAAACATTATCAATTTCATGATGCTAGAAATTGATCAAGCCAAAACATATCAACCTCTAGATCACTGGATAAGCCAATATCATATAATCAAGTGAATCACTGTAGCATAAAATTTCAAATCAGAAACATGTCACTTGACCAAGGGAATGAAAACCTTTAACCAAAATTCCTTAACCGAGATCTACACATGGAGTCAAGAGATCAGTGTCACTAAAGATAATATCATAAATGAAGTGGTTCAACTAAGTAAACAACCACCAAGATTCTAGATTGTAACATATATTGTCATCAAGGACAAATTAGCACAAGATAGATTCAACACACACATGCACTCTAATTGCATTTCTATTTATTGAATAACAATAAAAATTAGGTCGAGGCTATTGGAAAATATCTTAGTATAGAGTAATTGTATCTATATGTACATATGTATCTATATATATGTATATGCATGCTTGTATATTTGCATATAACAACACAAATAACACTTTGACTGACATAATTTAAACTTTAAGTCCAAGAAATATTTCAAATACAAATAATTTTCATATTCACCCAATAGATTGAAATGCAACTAGCTACTACCATTCCTAATCATGGGTAGGAGAGAAAGCCACATTAATGAATTACAGTGTTGAGTATTTAACTCCATGATAGACAAAAATCCATAAAATTAACCCATGATTGCAAAGGATTGAACAAGAAAGGCTAAGTGCAAAGTTATATATGTTCATATGCACATACATATACAAAAATATATACATGTATATATACATAGCTTTATATATACATATCTACACATGCATATATATGTATGTGTCATTTTATAGTTTTTTACATGTTTGTATTTTATGGGTTAATGTCTACTATTTGTTGTTGTTTGAATTTTGTGCACACAAGAATTGCATTACAAATGCACTTGAATCTATCAAATAGAAATGAAAACTAGATCGAAGCAATTGGGATATATCTGGGTATAAAATCATTAAATTTGACACCGTTCCAACCCCTGGTCTTGACAACATTGTGCATTTATAGCAATTGCACTTGCATCTATTCAAAATAAATGAAAAAAATAGACCCCAGTTAATGCAAAATGCAAAGAATACACATATATATGTATGCATAGAAATATATACATACATTATATGTATGTATATATTTGTATGTATACATACATATATATATATATGCACAAACATATTTATATATATGCACACACACATATATATATGTATGTATGCATACCTATATAGTCTTGCATATATGTATCTCTTTTTGTGCACGTGTATACATACATACATACGTATAAAAACACAAATATATGTATTTATGTATATATATATATATATATATATATATATATATATATATATATATATATATATATATATCTATATATATACATATGGATAAGATAGTGTTAAGTATCTAACTCAACAATAGACAACAACCCATTAAAACAACCCATGATTGCAAAGGACTGAACAAGAAAGGGTAACCCATATTTAAACTCACTAAAACAACCTGAGAAAATGGTAAAACAACACAAATAATACCTTTCTCAACAAAATTAGAACTTCAAAACCAAGAAATATTCAAAACATGAACTATTCTCATCTTCATCCAATAAATTGAAATACAACTAGCTATTTGACTCTAAAATAGGCACAAACCCATTAAGAATATAAAAGGATAGACATAAACACACAAAATAACTATAAAATCTCTTTCAAAAACCCTAGTTTTTGAAGAAATCCTAGCTTATATTCACACTCACAAAGACAATCTAAGAAAATGGACAAAGAACACAAATAATACTTTATTCAATAGAATTAGAACTTGAAAACCCAAAAAATATTTAAAATATGAACAATTCTCATCTTCATCAGATAAATTGAAAGGAAACTAACTATTTAACTTGGCAACATACACTAACTCATAAAGAATAGCGAAGAATAGACATAAACACACAAAATGCAAGAAACAACAAACAATCGACGGTGACCCATAAAATGCAAATATGTAACCCACTATAAAACAACATTGTAAAAGACATACAATTCTACAAAGGCTTCATATTTCACTCCCCATAGAAAAGATATAAACCTGTTCAATAGAGATGGATTTAATGATTTTATACCCAGACATCTTCCATTTACTCACACCCAATTTTTATTTCCATTAAAAAATATCAAATACAATTGTAGTGCATACATGCACGCATAAATACACTCCATCAAATAGCCTCGACAAATGAGAAAAAAACAAAAATAACACTTTGGTGGATATAATTTAAACCTCAATCCCAATAAATACTTCAAATACGAACAATTCTCATTTTGACCCAATAAATTAAAGTGCACCTAGCTACTTCATTTCTTAACCATGAATAGCAAAGAAATACACATTAATGAATAATGGTGTCAAGTATTTAACTTGAAAACAAACACCAACCCATAAAAGAAGCCACCAGACAAGAAAGGCTAACACATATTTACACTCACAAAAACAACCCAACCAAATGGGAAAACAACATAAATAATACTTTTCTCAATGGAATTAAAACTTCAAAAATAAGAAATATTCAAAACACGAACTGTTCTAATCTTCATCCAATAAATTGAAATGCAACTAACTATTTAACTTGGCAACAAACACTAACCCCTAAAGAATAGCAAACAATAAACATAAACATAGGAAATGAAAACAACAAAAAACAATATACATTGAACCATAAAATGCAAATATGTAAACCACTATAAAATGACAATGTAAAAAACTATAAGCCCTATGAATAGATAGATTCAATTATTTCATTCCTAGAAATTTTCCATTTACTTACAACTAATTTTTATTTTCATCAATAAAATCAACTGTAGTTGCAGTGCATGACTGTACCCAATAGAAATTAACCATGAAATGAATAGATACAACAAACTATAAAAATAGCTTGTGAAAGATATAGGAAATTACAAGCGCTTAATTTTTCAATTCCAAATTCGTAGACAAAAAATGAAAAAATCAAAGCATAAAAGATAGAGTAACTTACAGATGCCACCTTTCTCACTTCAAACACCGTAGATGAAAAACCTCCCAACAAACACAAATTTTAGACTTGAAAAACTACCTAAGCATATGACCAAACAAAAAAAATACCAATTTTCACAACATAATTAAAACTAAACACCATAATGACAATTGCACTCCAGCCTACTCACAATCAATGAGAAGACATAGATAGTGAATGCAAATGTATTGATCCATAAAAAGACTAATTGATAGGAAACATCAAATATTAAACCATTTCCAAACTGTAGGAAACAATTCACACAGTGATATCCTTTCCTATTCAGAGGGTTTATGTCTATTGTATTGCAAGCAAAAAACAAGGCATGTGTAACTTACTATATCTTTTACAATGTCATTCTATAGTTTTTTACATCTCTACATTTTATGGGTTAATGTCTATTGTCTCTTGATGTCTGCACTCTGTGGATTATTCTTTACTCTTCCTTACCTTTGAATTCTTGTATGGATCAACCTCCATCCTTGACTAAGAGACTTAACATCATAATCCATTAATGCTATCTTTTGTACTAACCTTTATAAATACATGTATCAAATGAGAATTAAAATTAGCTCTAAGTAATTGCAAAATGTCTGGATATAAAATCATTAAATCTATGTTTGGTGAAAGCATTTATGTCTATTGTATGGGGAGAAAAAGAAAAACCATTTGCAAGTTCACATATCTTTTAGAGCATTTCTCTATAGATTTTTTACATCATCCCTTTCAATGCCTTAATGTGTATTTTTTGTTCTTGTTTGCATTTTATGTGTTAATGTTTATTCTTCACTATCCTTGACTATTTTCATTACTTGGACTTTGTTGTTGAGTTTACTTGGCATTAATTGATCCCTCCATCATGTTTAAAGTCTGTTGAGAAAAGCATCAATTGCATTGCCTAATCATCCTTAAAAATTAATCCTTTCCAATATAACTTGTCAAGAAAGTAGACATTTGTAATGTCACATATCTTTCACATTGTCTTCTCTGTTTTGTTCACTCATTTGCCTAGATTCTTTGATAGTAGTGAGATTTGTTTCCATTGTTAATCATGGCCAACCCATTATCCTATTTAGTCTTTAAATAAAATACAAATAATAACCCATAAACACACTGACACAAACCATCCAAGAAAATAAAGAAACAAAACAAGCACTCAAAAATGAAAAAAAACTATCCAAAAAAAGATATAATAATTAATAGCTAGTTTGTAGTTTTCTTTCACTATTATGGGCTTATGTTTTTCTAATCTTTTAGTTCCTGAACACATGTTCAATCCAATTTTTTTGGTTGATAAGTGGAATTATTCATTATAGTTGACAATTGGAGACTGGAAAGCATTCTATACAGATTTTCTATTTACGATTAAGATTGATAGGTGCGTTGTTTTTTTTTTCAGGTGGTAATTGTAACTTAGATCATATACAATGTATAAAACCAGATAAAAGAACATGTTCATGGTGTGCTATGGTGCAAATTTGTAATTTTAGTTTGTTCTTGAGTTGTATTCTATTTTAACACACCCTTTTCCTCTTGCAAAATATTTTTTTTGGCTAGATATGGAAAATGTCAGTTACATTGCAATTATCTTTTCCTTGTGCTATTGTTTTCAACTATATTGATTTTGCATTGTATGTTTGTCTTTCTTTGTGCTATATCCCCTATTATTATTTTATTCTTCTATAGTATTTGAATGTTAATCAAGAAACATATTTTAGTTCGTACTTCCATGTTTCAATGAATATTTCACTTTATTGTGGTTTATACGTAAAATAATTTGATCATTTTCTTCCAACCATTTATCTTGGATTCCATTTCGCTACATAAATCAACTACAAAAAAGAGGAAAAATTTAGCAACATGTCATATCTTTTGTCCTCTATTGATCTTTTGTCCTCTATCATGTATTTTGTCAATATGGTGACATAAAACTTTGTTAAAAGATACAAGCTATTACAAGAGCCAATTTTAGTGATAAGTTTGTTGATGAATTCTGCTCTATTTGCATTGCAGTGAAAAACAAATCAACATTTCATTTGTATACTCAATCATGCTAGGACTAGTCAAAAAATAATCATACTTGGAATCAATAACCATTGAGCTATTGTATAAAGATATTACTATGCACACCTTCAAATAGTACCCAATATCAAAAATCACATTTTCACAATCTGCCTACCTTTGTTCAAACCGGTATTGTTGCATTCCCACCTAACCAAAATTTTCATATTTCCTAAAAGGCTTTCACATTTACATCTTAGAATCCATAAAGGAAGAAGAATTTTTTTCACTTGGTAGTTTTTCCATGACAGTGAACTAACAAAAAAGTGATTAACTAGAAATTTGTAACAATTCCATCAAATTCTAATTTTCCACTCTCTTTACCATATTGAATTCTTTTCCCATGCTTCAATTTTTAGCACAATCAAAAATCAACACAATTAGTTTGCACCAAATATAGTATGTTGAAAATCTCTTTGAAATTATTGTAGAAAATAATTCTTCACAATGTGATGTGCTGCTTTGAATTGGGCACTTTGCATCAATTCCATATCTTTGAACAATTGCTTCGAGTGGAAACTATTTTTTGAAAGTGCATGCCAACACGTTCTTAGTCATAATCAACAAACTCAATATAGCAGATCAATGATACAAAGTTTATGTAAAAGTGATAACTCAAGTATGCAAATTATATTCTGAACAAATATTTTTCAGAGTTAATTCAAAGTTATTTTCAACATATCATATCCGGTGACACCAAATTTCCCCAATTGTTGACTAGGAAAAAATGCAAAAAATAATGCCTGCAGTTTCTAATGACTATATAAGCATTGTTGGGTCGGCTATTGCTCAATTGTTCGTGTCTCTAATAAGAATAAATATTGTTTGGTTGTACTATTTCTCTAAATCTGCAATTAGTTAATGTTTTGAGACAAGACTATTAACTATATTTTTTAGACATATCTTGCATACCTACCCTATTGTAAATGTGTTCATACCCATTATGAAGAAGATATTCTACTATGCAAAATATCACTAAAGCATTGCAAACATTAATTTACTTATTGAGCCCAATTTGGAAAATCAAAATTGTTATGCATGCTGAACTGAGTTGCAGCTTAATCATATGATAATTTTTTCATACATTTGAAGTTTCTAAATCGATCTTTGCATATTTTAAATCTATTACAATTTCATCCAACAAATATCTTAGCAGTTCCCAACATATACCATAGCATCTAGAGCATCTACAAAAAAGTAAATCCCTGACATTCAAAATTATATGAGATCTTAATAATATTTTTTTCCTTCATTTTTTTAAGTCATGCTTGACATAAACATCTCATTTCATATGCTCCCTACAACAAAAGGAAAATCTACACTGCACTTAGTGCACAATAGAAAATGCATTGGTCGCTTGAAAAATAGGATGAAAAGAGGCAAGTGGAATATCACATTTATGACACACATAGGCTTTCTCTTCATATGTTTATTTATCAATCTACTTGTTCTCATTTTTCAATCTGCAATATACAAGTTGTAAACACATACTGCACAACCACCAAGAATTATTGACACATGCACAAAAATACTAGCTTTACCATTTGAAGGCAATGATATGATCATTTATGGTTCTGCTATTACTATAATTGTTGGAAAACCATCAAAAGCAGCAATCATGCATGCCAATTTACTTCAAAGCCATAATCAAATGATAGTAAGTGTAAACACCAACAACAACTTATTTAACACATTTTTTCCATTGTTATAACCTCGTCAAAGTCCCTTTCAAATAGATTTGTCATTTGTAGAAAAAGACAATAAGAAAAAAATGGTACTGGTTACTGCCCTTCTTCTAAGTACTAAAAGCATTATTCAACACAATGAAAAAACCATTTGTAAGTTCATAAACCTTTTAATGTCTTAGATTCTACATAGTTTATTTGCATATTCAAACTATTTCATAACAGTGAAACCTATGCTATAGATGATTTATGTCTATGTCTTGATAGCAAATAAAAAATCAATTGTACCTGCTTGGATTATTTCCTCATTGGGTCAGGTTGTTTCATGAGGCTAGATTTTTTGTCTCTTTAGATAGTTTACATATAGTGTGTAGCAACCAATAGAAATTATAATTTTTAAGTTCCTTTCACACTATCACTTTTTGCATTGCCTATACTCTTGAATACATTACCTAATAGAAGTTGAACCTATATCTATTGGTAGCATTTATGTCTATTGTTCTCAAAATGAAAAACAAAGCACTTGTGAGTTTCTATAACTTTAATTATTTCATTTTATACAAGTTAATATCATTTCATTGTATTTGCACATTACTCTTGCTCAAAATTGAAACTCAAACTAATATTGTCTCTTAATCCAGAAAGGAAAATACATTTTAAAAGATACAAGAACTTACAAATGCGCCAATTAGGTATCTCCATTAATATTCATGGAAAGAAAAGAAATAGACATTAATGTATTATGGTGTTCAATAATTAAATCAATAACACATACTAACCCACACAAGCAATCAACGCTACTAAAGAATGGATAGATTCTTATGCCCTTCTAATATTGTTTCATATACTTGCACTTTTCCATCCATTCTTGCTACAAATGCATAGCATCATAATGACACTCTTATGCATATATAGTAAATCATTTACATTCTTTATATTTGAAATGCCTCATGGATTTTTGAACTTCTTTGATATGGATATTCTCTTGCACCTTCTCTTACTATGCATACATATCACCCTCATAATTGGGCTACACATATATAGTCTGCCACTTTTGTTTTATATCAATAGAGTGTAATGCAACTATCATTAATGGCATATGGTATAAAGTTCACTAATTTTCAATGTATATTCAATTCATTACAATGCCTCATAAAAATTAAATCTTTCTCTGTTGACATGACCTATATCCATCATAGTTGAGAATGGGGGGAATTGGAAAGAAATTGATTTTCTTTGTTTGCCTTCCCAGAAAAATTTCCAAACAACCTAAAGAGCATTGATAGAGATACGTGCTTTGACACAAAAAATTTCTATGTAATAGAAAATTACTTCTTGCATGTGGTAACTCGATCTTCGCCCATAACATAAATTTTTTTCACCCAACTCTCTCCTATTCTTGTTATTCAAATTCAGTAAAGATCATTGCATCCATATGTAATAACTGCATTCTCCATTGGACTTCCCATTTCCGTCTCTCGATATATGCACAATAAGTGATCCAATTCTTTCATTCTTCATGTACTCACTTTTCAAAATAGAAAGCGAGAGATTTGTAAGCTTCTACATCTTTTACTTTGTCACTTTTTGGTGTTGCTTACTCAATCATTTGCATTGTTCGATGAAAGACACTTTTGTGTCCATTGATAGGATCTATGTCTTCCACCTTTCAAACTACTATCCTTGTTGCCTTCTCACAAGAATTTGAAAGGATATTTGTAAGTTTATTTCCTTTTTGTCTCTCTTTAATATTTAACAATTTCTCTTTCTAATATTTTCATTGTTTCAGCTTATAACAATTTCTATGCATGAACTAATTACCACTTTTAACCTCTGAATGTAGTCACCTGGATCAATGAAACTTAAAAAAAAATATTTGTTGGTGATCATTGATATACATGAAACTTTAGTCACAATGAAATTATCATTTCCATATGCATCAAATTGATTGATTCTATGTATACAAGACTATTTGGATTTCTATAAATTATATACCTATAATTCATTCTAATCTATCAAATACCATATCTGATAGGATCTATGTCTCTCATCTTTGAAACACCTCTCCTTTCTACCTTCTCACAAGAATTTCAAAGGAAATTTGTAAGTTTCTTTTCATCTTCTCTCTTTTTAATATTTAATAGTTTATTTTTCTAATATTTTTACTCTTTGTAATTTTAACTATTTCTTGCATGAACTAATTGCTACTTTTAATCTCTGAATGCAGTCGCCCAACTCAATGAAGTTTCAAAAAACATCTCAGTTGGCAGTCATTGATATACATGCAACTATACTCACAGTAAAATTGTTATTTCCATATGCATCAAATTGAATTTTTCTATGTACATAACACTATTTGGATTTCTATAAATTACATATCTCATAGTTGATTGTAATCTACCAAATAGCATGTTTATAGTTTCGGCAAGGCTTATTGAACAAAAATTATGTCGGCATATTTTTTTTTGAAGTAGCTATTGATACAAACATTATCTGATTTCAGCTCATTCCAGTGCAACATTGCATTTTGTTACACTCATATATCATTTGCTTCATTGCTTTCCTTAAGCACTTTTCATTTTGTTTTCATAAGGACTTGACATGATACTGTGTTGATCATGATATAAAATAGAACCAAAATTTTGCATGCACACATGCAAACAAATTGTACTTCAATTTATTACATGAAAATGAAGATTGGTTTTGGTTGCATACTTTTCCCACTCATTACTATTTAACCAGTGAATGTCTACTAATTTTTTTCTATGCTTTTAATGTTCACATGCATTCCAATTGCCTTCCGATTTATAAAATGAAAATATAAATTGGATCTAAGTAATTGGAAAATTTCCACATCTTTAATCATTCAATCAAAATCTTCTCAAATGCTTCACAATTGTCAATTTGAACCTCTTTTAGAAATTTGTTTTATAGTTGTTGTAGACACCTAAATTTGACCACTTCCATATGGTCATAATCTCATCATTTATTCGTCTAATCCATCTAGTTTAATTAAATGACATATTTAATATTATCCCCTTCCCCTAAGGTTCCCAAAATTATTTAATTAAATAATTTACCATTAGGCCATTTCCTCTCTAAATTAAATAAATCGATCAATTTATTTAATTTAGTCAATTATCCTTTTCAATTTTTAATTCATTCTTTCTCTCTCATTGTCCCCTCCTCCATAATCCTTTCACTAATTTGGGTTAATTTAATTAATCCTTCATTAAGATGTGCATATCCTTAATTAGAATTAATGTCACAGTCTCCATATCTATCCACTTAGCTCTAATCATCATTAAGTAGCCTAATCATCTGTTTGCACAATCCTAATCCTAATCGCTTACCCTTTCTAGCATGTCCTTAAGTCAACCTTTCTTGGTACTTACCTTTTTTTGGGTGGACCTCTCCCCATGTGACTTAAAAATTCATACTTTTCCCCCTATGAATTTGTCTTCCCCATGGCCTCTCAAAGGTCACAACGTACCCATGGGACAAGGACCCCTTTTAGGGGGAATCTTTTCTTGCCCATTGGTCTCTTCCAGAAAGTGAATTAAAAATTCATTTTTATTTCTCCAAGGCCATCTCCAATCCCCATGGTGACAAGGGTGGACTTTCTAAAAGTCCCCACTTGTCACTTTAAGCCTCATTTGGGGACAAGGAATACCTTTTTGGGGAAATCCTCTCCCATCCCATGGTACTTGCGAGTACCTTGGGACCACATGGCATTTTCCATGTCACCTTGTACCCTTTCCATCTCACCATGTCCTTGGTCACTTCATCTACCACATGGTGAGATGTGACAGCTTATGATTCCTCAACTCACCATAGCCCTCCATATTGACCATTGAATCCTCTAGAGAATTCAAATTATTCTATAAATATCCCCCTCTTACATGCATTAAAGGACCTCATGCATTGCGATTATCCTGATGCTCTCAAATTTTCCAGCCATATCCAACCATATTTTTGTATCCTAATACTTGCAATTCTAGCACTTGCATTTTAGCTCATCCATTCACACATCTATGTTATCTTATCTTGACATTCATCCATCATTTTCCATCCTTGTATCCATCTTTTAGCAACACTTTCCATCAAGGAGCACACAACTCCAACTCCAATCAAGGCCCAACCAAGGGAGCTCAAATAAAAGGTATAATAGTCCTTTTTTATCTTCTAACTATCCTTTATTTGTGTTAAATTAAGTTAATCATTGAGGTGTTAGGTGTCATTTCATTCTCTTGCATTTTGTTTGTTTAGAAAATTTAGACCACCAAATTTCACTTGATCACATTTTTGGCATGCCCAATGGGACTCACAAATGGGTCTGTTTATTTTAAAGTTTGTTGTTGTTTGCATTTTTGTAGGTTTAGGTGACTTAGAGGGGCAGCCTTGCAATAGTAGGGGTGACCATGGCCTATCAGAGGTGACCACGCCCTAGAAGGGGCAACCATTCCCAAACACACATGCCACTCTACAACAACATCATCATTTTTAGCCCTTTATCTAACCTGAGGGTCGACCAGGTCTTGCAGGGATGCTTGTCTACAAAAAACCAACACTAGAAGTTATCTATTTTCACCAAAGCGGCGACCAAGCCCTAGCAGGGGTGGTCACGCCTAGGCACACATGCTTCTCTATAGTAGAACTAGTGTTTTAGCTCTCTATTTTCATCAACAGAGGTGGCCAGGTCTAGACATAAGGTAAAAACAATGTTTTAATGCATTTTTCAAACTCTATTTTCTATTGTTTTGTGAATACTGACCCCCTCACATGTGTTGTTGGTGATTGTAAATGGTTTTATATTAATGTTTGTGTCAGAAGTTTACGATTGATGAAGAATAGAAGAAAAACTACTGACTTGTTTCTTGCAAGACGAGAGGACCAAGACCCTTAATTAGCTGTTTGATTTCATTTTTTTACACTTATTAGGCACATAGACTAAGTAGGGGGCAAATAATTTTTTTTTCCTTATCTAAAAATTAAGATATTGATGTATCCAATCACCTTGCACCATTTGGAGATCCTGGGTGAAGATAAATCATAGCTTACTTAGTTATTTGTGTTACCTAAGGGGGTGGGAATCATTCAAGCTTTCCCCTTGCACTTCATGTGAGCTTGGGGAGTATTTGAAGATGATTAACATATTATTTTAGTGAGACCTTCTTGGGGATTTCATCACCCCAAGGGATGATCCTGAACATGTGTACCGAAAGGGTATATAAAGGGGGGAGGCTAAAGATGTATCCCAATCCAATCACATCATAATTGGTGGAGAATTGAAGCTAGGGTGATACCTAGATAGACATGGAGAGTTGGATTGAGCCTTTTAGTATCTCGTTGGGGTTCCCAACTCATGCTTGTGATGGATTGGTGTTCATGGTTTGGGCCTCATGTATTGATTGTATATTGAGGACTCCCTAGATTACCTTATTTAGCCTAGTTAGAGGACCGTGTTGGCCATACCCTTCTTACTAATATTAGGATTGTGTTGCTTGAACTATCTTTTCTGTGTAAAAATAGTGTATATCTTACAAATCAAGTCAGACTTGCTATTTTTCTTGCTATTTGAAGTGTTTTCAATCCTTTTTCATAGCCATTTTTACCTAAGTCAAGTCTAGGGGCAACTAGGTCCTAGCAGAGGTAACATTTCCCTAGTAGGGATGACCCTGCCCTAGCAGGGGTGGCCATACCCATGTACCCAAGCCCCTCTACACCAGAATCAACTAATTTTTATTTTTGTTTTCACTCAAGGGGTGACCAGGCCCTTGTAGGGGCGGTCACACCCAAAATTAGTTTTTCTGTCAATGTGTTCCCCTATTTTGAGAATCCATTCCATCCTTCCATCAACCCATTCATCCATTTATAGGGTTCATTTTCCCATTCCATCAACTCGTTCCTCTATTTAGAGGGTTCATTTTCTCATTCCATCAACCCATTCATCATTCAGGGAACTCATTTTGTTGTTCAACGAACTCATTTTTCCATTTAGGAAACCCATTCATCATTCAGGGAATCCGTTTTACTATTCAAGGAACCTGTCTCATCATTTAGCAAGTCTGTTTCACCATCTGTCACACTTGTTTTCTTTCGTTCTTGATTTGGACAATTTCAAAAACCAGTCGGGCGACCAGGACCTAGTAGGGGTGACCTTTCCCTAGCAAGGGTGGCCACACTCGGGCACCCATGCCTCTCTATAGTAGAATCAACATCTTTGGCTCTCTATTTTGTACAATCAACCCTGCCAAATCCCAAACAATTGGGGACCTAAAACCTTGTCATTTTTTATGATCTAAACACTTTAATCCTCATCCGTTCAATCGTAATTCATCCTTTAGTCCATTTACAGTTTCCAAAGGTCATTCAGTCATCATCCACATTATATAGACACTCTTAGAGCATCTCAAGGTGGCAACATCCATCATCATTTTATCAATCCAAATACTCTAAACTTCATTTGAAGTCGTTATCCAAACTGACCCAAGTGCCTAAACCTGATCATCATCCTTGAACATCCACTTAGGATCGCTATCCATCCTAAGATGATCATCATCCTCAACCCTATCAATCCCCTTCCATCTCAAGGTGGATTCGGTGTTGTTATCATCAGTTCATCCTTTAATCTGATCAATCAACACCTTACATCACCTAGGGTGATCTCTGAACCCCACTTAGAAACCCTTCCAATCATCCAATAATTTGATCTTTAATTTGATTTCATGCAATCCTATCAATAATTTTATCGATAAAATCTAATCAAATCCAATCATCTGATTAGTTGATATATCATAAATTCATCCATCATATATGCTATCAATTAATCCAACATCCAATCCAATCCAACAATCTTTATCCAATCCAAATCAATCAATCCAAATCATCATCTAGATCATCATTTAAAAGCTTAGTTGCATCTTAGATCACTTAGTTGTTTTGCATGTTCATTCCCATTCAGAATCGTTCACAAACAAAAAATAAAATGGCAGACCAACATACCCAAGGTTCCCAACCAAATATCCCACAAGATCCTAATAACATTCCAAGCAATCCACAAGATCATCATAACGACACCTCATCCCAATCCAATACTAACATGTAGAACACCACACTACCCAGTGATGATAACATGGTTAACCAACCCGAAGTCACCATTGATGAATACCTTAAGGATCCTATTAATGTGTAGATGATAGATCATCTCCTAAATGAATGTGGAGATAATATTATTGTCACCTTTCTCATGAGAGGATTCAAGCCACCATCCCACTTCGATGCATCACAATATGGTGTTGTACCCATCGATCTGCAAACTTCACAAAATGTCCCAGGGAATTCGTATGTCCCCGAAGGTCTACCCATAGAAAATTGGTATCATCCTAAATTTGGGAATGTTGTGATGCACCAAGTTGTTAGTTATCCTCATCTCCCAAGCACATATTTTGTAGCACAACTTGAGCATCATGATCCTTACACCTACAACATGCCATCCTACATCCCATCCACTTCACCACTTCTAGTTGAACATCTTAGTCAACCACCCATCAACACTGGGGGCATACCTTCCCTTTTATCAATTCCACCTCCAAGATTTTCACCCACTAGCAACTTTCTACCATCCACATTTCAATAGCCTCCTACCAATCACCATCAATCCAATCCATTGAAAACACAACCTCAACAGACTACAATGGCTATTGCTTCATCCCTACCACGTCATCAACAACCACCGCAACACAACATTCCCATCCCACAAAAAAAATTCTCGGCTCCCACACAACCACCACATCAGATAACACAAGTAGCATCCCAACAACTGCAACCACCGCATGGCACTTTAGTAGTAGTCCCCTAGCAAAAAAATATTCCATCTCACCCATCTCACCAAAAAAAACCACAATAGCGATCTCCATAGCAACACATATATATCCCTACACAAACACAAAATAATCCACTTAAAAAATATCTCTATCATCTATTCAACACATACACTTCTCCATCCCATCTTAATTTAAATCATCACTATATAAGTTAAAACCAAATGCGGACCCAACTACCACCTTAAACCAATCCTTTGTAGTCACAAAATCATCCCTACCAATAGCCATCAAATCCATCCCCATACATCACACGGAAACCCACCATTACACAACAATACCAATCTTATCCACCTTATCTTCAACAACAATCCTACCAACAAGGTGCACCTTTTGTCTCTTACTACCAAAAACCATCATCACATCAACAAGGGGGTCCTACCTATTTGTATTACCAAAATCCTACACAATAGTAGGGTACTTCGCCCACTTCTTACTATCAGCAAAAACCACCCTACGAACAAGTGGCTTCCGCTCATCACAATCCATCATCTTCCTATCAACCATATATCAATCTGCAATCCACTTATCAAAATTAGAAAACACTTTCATATGCAACTCAACTTTCCTATGATCCAACTTCGGTGGTGCCATCCTCATCATACCAACAATACTATCCATACAATCAGCTTACTTTGACTCCTACAAAACCCATCAACAAGGACTTGGAAGAAGTTAAAGTTGCATTGAAGGATTTATAGGCTGGAATGGGAAAGCAGTCATTCAAGTTTGAGGACATTTTTCCCTATCCCTTTGATCCCTCCATCTCATTGGTTCCCTTTCTCAAACATTTTGAAATACTAAAATTCGATAAATACAAGGGAACCAAATATCCCAAAGCCCATCTGCAAGTGTTTTATGCCCATTGCCAAGAGGTCATGCATAACGACAACTATCTCATCTGACTAGATTCCCTAAGAGGCTATAGGGGGTTTCCCTTAACTGGTTCATGGAACTTGAAAAATAATCCATCAAATCCTTTGCACAACTCTTCAAACTATTTGTCTACCACTTCTCTTTCAATCTGGAGGACATTGAGACACTTGATCTTCTAAAAGAAAAACAACGTGATGGAGATACCTTTGCAAGCTATCTACAAAGAAGGTGAGCCCTAGCTAGGCAGATGAAGTCCCCACTGACAGAAAAGGACATGGTTACATTGTTCATTAAAAATTCTCATCCGAACATGGCTAAAAATTTCCAACTCCATTGCATCGCCACCTTTGTGACACTCATGGAGAAGGATCCTATCCTGGAATGAGCCCTTGTTGCTAAAGGACAAGTCAAGATTTTCAATTCTGATAAAGAGAAATCCTTTGGGGATAAACCTCGATATTGGAATAAAAATAAGAATGTTGTCAATGATGGTTTCACTGACACCAAGCATGTTTAGGTGGCTACCACCTCACAAAAATAGCCTCTTCAATAGAAACAGTCAATCTCGAACACCATATTTGTGCCCCAAGGAGCACCCCAGAAACAATCAAACCAAAAAAACCAAGGGGGGAATAAACGACAATTCAGTCAGTTGGGAGAACCCATTAGCATCATGTTTAACAAACTCTTGTAAGTCAAATACCCCATCACTTATACTATAACCAAGCCGACTTGGTTCAAAGAAAATGAGTATTGTGAATTTCACAAGATTAAGGGACACACATTGGATAAATGTCAAGTTCTAAAAACTTACGTTCAAAGTCTCATAGATTGGGCTGAAATTCATGTGGATAATAACATGGCATCTTTGTCCAATTATCAACTCCAAATATTTCAAAATTATTTTCCTAAGCATAATCAAGGTCCCTGTACATCCAGCTCCAACCCTGGCCCTAGAAACAATAATAATCAAAATAATAACACAAATAATATCAGTTATAAAAATGTTCCATACAATTACCAAGGTGTGATCACATATGTAGAACAAGTGGAGCCATGTGTATCCATGATAGACATCAAAGGAAAAGATCCACAATGTGTTGTTACCAACCATCAAACCTGCATCATGGTCCCAGTCACTCTCGTGTCTACCCAACTGCCATTCGTCAGTTCACAATACAACATCCTTGATCACTTAGGAAAGACCTTAGCTCAGATTTCCATCTTGGATCTACTTAAGTCTTCCCTCATGCATCAAGACATTTTGAATAAAGCCTTAAAAAACACCCAAGTCCCTAATGATATCAATCCAACACACTCCCAAGAGTTGGTAGGAAATCTATCCACCACCTACCAATTAGGCTTCAGTCACGAAGATATGCCATGCCTTGACTGAATTCATAATCCTCCCCTTCATCTTGAGGTCGGGGTAAATTTTCATCAAGTGAAACGGGTACTAGTAGATAATGGCTCTGCCCTAAATCTTTGTACATTAAATTTTATACAACATGTAGGATACACCTGGGTTGACCTAAATAATTAAGTTATCACCATTAAAGCATATGACAATACATAAAAAGATTTTGAGGGCACCATTTTCCTTCCTATTTAGGCGGGTCCCATTGTACAATATACTATGTGTCATGTTCTAGACCTAGAACTTCCATATAACATCCTCCTTGGCTGCCCATGGATTCACTCTATGAAATTCATCCCATCAACCTATCATGAATGTCTGAAATTCCATTTTCAATGAATGGAACTATACAAGCTAATCCTCGACCATTTGAATATTGTCGCACCCTAGAGGCTTCCTTTTTGTATTCCCACTATTGCCCTAGAGTCAAAATGGGGGCAGCTCAGACATCAAACTCTCCTCCATCCACCAACACATTAAACACCTCTTCATCCTCACCATCATCCATACTTGATTCCACCATCACTAAGGTCCAGATCATTGAAAAGGGGTGTCATGGGTATGAAATGCGTACAAAATTGAACATGGAAACCATGTAACCCTCACCATGTACATACGGCCAATCATCTCAATCTACTCCAAAAGAGGATGAAAAGATACTTACACTCACTTCCAAGAACATGGGCTTAATGATATTCAAAGATATAGGTCCCCCTCAAGATCAAATGGAAGAAGATATCATCCAATGGGTTTACAAAGAAGAACTTGAGCCACCACTTCCCCTCCTAGAATACTTCTAGAAGGCATATCCATGTGTGTATAAGTTCATTGAAAATTGCAACTACTAGGGTGGAGGTTTCGGTATAGAAGAGAAAGGAAAATGACAACCTGTAGAAGCATCGATATGCCTGAAGAAGATAGGATTGGGATATGACCAGATATAAAAGCCCCCATTGGAATCATCTAGTGCCTCCAACAATGTTAGTGTCGATGATAATTCCCTTGAGGAAATACAAAATGAGGAGTCCATCATACATCTGTACGATGATGTTGATCACATTGATCTCCCTTCCATGTTAGAAATTCCTATCCGTTTACACCATCACCTTATCCCTCAAACATCCTGAACTCATAGATTATTACCTAAAAGGTACCACACCTCCTAACACCTTTCTCTTAGTGGACCAATATGTGCATCTCATGGGATTGGGGGAAGGTGAACTCGCCAACCACAAAAGTAAAAAGAAATAAAATCAAAATGGGTCACCTAGTGAAAACCTCCCTGAGGCACTTTTTGACTTTGAAATAGTAAAAAAAAGGGCGTATTTTCTAGTGAAAATCTCGAAGACGTGCTAGAATATGGGAAAATTCATCTTCTCCTTGTATGAACTCAATTATTTGGTCGATCATCCATCTTGATCAAAGAAACAAAAGCAGTAAACTTGGGAACCAAAGAGAACCCCAAGATCATTTATGTGGCTAAGGAAATATAAAAAGAAGAAAATTCTACCATCATATACTCAGACATACTTAGACATGCCTAGCATTGATCCATCTTTGATGGTACATCACCTAGATGTTCACCTGATGCAAAACCTGTCAAATAGAAACTCAAAAAAATGCACCCTCAAGTGGCCCTATTGGTTAAGAAAGAATTAGAAAAGTTGTTGGAAGCAAGATTCATCCGACAAATTGATTTGTCTAACTAGATCTCCAATATAGTCCTAGTCACTAAACCTAGTGGAGACATAAAAATTTGTACAAACTTCTGAGATCTTAATAAAGCTTGTCCCAAGGATGACTTCCCTCTACCAAATATTGATATGTTGGTCGACCTCACCATGGGACATACGATGTTGTTCCTCATGGATGGTTTCTCTGACTACAACCAGATCAAGATTTCCACTGAGAACCAACACAAGACCACCTTCACAACACCCTAAGGTACATTTTTCTATAATGTTATGCCTTTTGGGCTCAAGAATGCAGGGGCAACATACTAGTGGGCTATGATGGTTATCTTCCATGACCTTATCCACATAATAATGGAAAACTATGTTGACGATTTCTTATGAAAGTCAAGAACAAGGGAAGACCATCCCACCATCCTCAAAAACATCTTTGAATGTTTGGAACAATATAAACTACGCCTCAATCTAAAGAAATGCATGTTCGGTTTCACAACTAGAAAACTCTTGGGATTCATTGTCTCTCATAGAGGAATTGAGGTTGATCCCACTAAGGTCAAGGAAATCATGGAAATGCATCTGCCCCATAATTTAAAACAACTAATAATTCTACAAGGTAAGCTCTAGTCTATTGATAGATTTATTTCTCAACTTTTTGACAAATATAAGTCGTTCACACACCTCCTAAAGAAAGACACTACATTTAAGTGGAGCCCACAATGTTATCTTTGTTTGGATTAGATCAAAGAATAATTGGCTCATCCACCTATTGTCATGCCACCTACCCAAGGAAATCCCCTCCTCCTTTATATTTCAGCTACTTCTGTGGCATTGGGGGCACTATTGGCACAACATGATGAGTCATCCAAAGAATGAGCAGTTTACTATATCAGCAAGACTTTGGTCAGTTATGAGCTTAATTATTCTCAAATGGAAAAGTCCTGCCTAGTGATCATCTTTAGCTCCTAGAAACTCAGACAATACATGCTTAGTCATCCAATCAAGCTAATCTCAAAAGTTGATCCACTAAAATATTTGTTATCAAGAACAACATTGATAGGTCACATGGCTCAATGGGTCATGCTACTAAGTGAATTTGACATAGATTATGTAGATCACAAAGAAATGAAAGGGAAAGTAATTGTGGATCAATTAGTAGGTGATCCACTAGTCGATGCCTATCCTTTAGAGATAGAGTTTCCAGATGAAGGGAAATTTTTAGTTTCAGAAGCCACCACATGGACGTTATATTTTGATGGATCCAACACTAACAATAGATCTGGAGTAGGCATCTTGCTCATCACCCCCCAAGGTGACTACATACCCAAATCATTTAGACTAGATTTTCCTTGCACCGATAATATTTTTGAGTATGAAGCTCTCCTCATAGGCCTTAAGATTGTCATTCAATGGTGTATCTCACACTTGCACATATTTGGTGACTCCCAATTCATGATTAAGCAATTTAATGATGAATTCCTCACAAACTATGACAAGTTGTTACCCTACAAACACATGGTGGATGACTTCAAGAAATATTTCTCCTCCATCTAATTTGACCAAATCCCTAGGATACAAAATAAAGTAGCTGATGCCATGCCCACTATTGGTTCCCTCCTAGACATTCCCAAAGATCATACGAAATGTGAGCTCCTTGTAGAACAACTGTTAATCCCTGCATATGACATCCCTGAGAGTGAAATGGTATGTGACATTGTAGGGCCTTAATCCCCCTAGTACCATGACATTTACACTTATCTTTGTGACAACACCCTACAATCTGACCTCACATGAAACCAATGAAAATATTTTATCAAATGCACAACTCGCTACACCATCATTGACGATACGATTTATCAATGTGGGTATGATGGAACCCTCCTCCTGTGTTTAAATGAGACTAAAGCTCTCACTACATTAGAAAAAGTGCATAGTGGTGTTTTTGGGGCCCAGTCTAATGGTATGGCCTTAGCCAAAAGGATTCTAAGAGAAAGGTATTACTGGCCTACTATGGAACTTGATGCTTGCAATTTTTTCAAAAGGTGTCTTCCCTATCAACAATGTGCAGATTTGATTCACACCTCGGCACAAGAGTTACAACCTATCACAACACCCTAGCCATTTTAACAATGGGGTTTTGACTTGGTTGGCAAGATCTACCCTCCATCCTTTGATGGTCACACTTTCATCATCACACCCACTAAATAATTTACCAAGTGGGTGGAAGGCATACCACTCACTCAAATTACCGGTGTTCAAATATCTAAGTTCATCCTCTACAATATCCTCTATAGGTATGGAATCCTCTCCACCATCATCACTGAAAATGGAAAGCCATTCAAAAATAAGTGCATGAAATTCCTCTATGAAACGTATCATATCCAACATCGTTGGTCTACCCCCTATTACCCCCAGGGTAATCTTCAAGCAGAGGCAACCAACAAAATATTGATCAAAATCATTAAGAAGATGGTTAACAACACTGGTCGAGATTGACACCTCCACCTCCATCCTCCCCTTTGGGCCTACTACACATCCATCCACACCCCTACATATGCTACTCCATACTCACTAGTCTATGGAACCAAATCTATATTGCTAATCAAATTTGAAATCCCCTCACTTCAAATATCTCTGAAGAACTTGATCACTGACGAAGACACCCAAGTTGCACAACTTGGATAGTTGGAATTATTGGATGAAGAATGGGTCAAGGCCTACAACCATCTACAACACTATCGACACCGACTCAAAATAATCTAAAATAAGAAGGCTCACCCTCACCAATTCAATGTTGGCGACTTAGTCCTCAAAGAAAATCAACAAAATCAGCAAGATCAAGATAAGAAGGGTAAGTTTGAAGCTAATTGGTTAGGACCTTATGTCAACACCACCAAATATGATTCTAAAGCATATAGGTTTTCTACACCTGAAGGAGATCCCCTAGAAGAACCCATCAACATCATGCATCTGAAAAAATTATATACTTAGGTCAGCTAAGGTATCCCTCTTGGTAAAATCTCAAAAGTACAAAAAAGTAAAAAATCAAAAAAATCAAAAAATAGTAAAAATAAATAATTCATCCTATGGTGAAAACTACCCCTGCATGGCACCTTGTATACATAGGATTGGTGAAAACCTAGCAACAAACACCTTTTGTATAGGGCTTAATCATTATCTACCTCGTGTCCTAGTTACTTTATAACTTCTCCATCCAAATCTCCATATCCTTATCATCCTATCAATCATATTCTCCCATCTGCTTGCATCATCTAGTTAATTGGTATATTTTGTTTGAGAATTATATGGACATCATTAGCTATCCAACATCCTGAGCTTCTATCCAAATCTGAGCTTGTGTGTCACCTCAACACTTTGGTCGTCTCCATCTAGGATCATTCATCGTGTCTATCTCCATCTAGTTCCCATTTCCTCCTTGATGAACTATGTAGCCCCTGCACTTTCACATAGGCAAGGTTGATCAGTTGAACTACCCCCAAGGCTATTTTTGTTGTCCTTTTTTCCATATGTTCATCTTTGGTTAACTATGTTTCTCCTGCGCTTTCATGCAGGCAAGGCCGATCATTTGATCTGCCCCTAGGGCTTTGTTTTTTTTGTCATCTTTGTTTGTCCCTCCTTGGAAAACTACGTTGCCTTTGCACTTTCACATTGGTAAGGCCGATCACTTGATTCACCCCCGGGGCACTTTTTCCTTCATCATCTATCACCATTATCCACTTTTCAATCGTATTCATCATCGGTCTTTCATCCTTTTTGAACTACACTGCCCCTACACTTGCACGTAGGAAAGGTTAATCATTTGATCCACCCCCAAATATTTTCTTTTTTTCTTTGTGGTTAGTCTATCTGGTCATTTTATTCAATCATATGTCTTCATCATCCTCTTTACTCTTTTATCATGGCCTTTTCTTGAACGACAAGGGCTTTGCGCTTTCACGTAGGAAAGGTTGATCTTTGATCAACCCTCGAGCCCCTAGGTCTTTATGGTGAGTCAGTCTTGTGTATTTTTGTTAAGGTATTTCCTTATCTCATTGATACCTCACAAATAGAATCCATTTATGTCATGAGGTTTAATCGGTTTTCAAATATCCTGCGTCATTATCAATATTTTAGTTTAGCATCCATCTTTGATCTCAATAGGATGAATCCTTTCTAATAGACCACATCAATCCCCATCCATCATCTTGATCCTATGGAAAGGATGTTTTCAAATTGATTGCAATATTTTCATGTTTTTGGTTTTTGTTTATCATTTGACCTCCCTATCATCACTCATCAAGGCCACCATAATCTCTTATATTATGGTGTGTTTTGACTAGTTTACATACTGGCATATCTTCTTTTTTTCTTTTTTCTTGGTTGTCCCATGTAGTACCCAGCAAGATCCATGAAGTCTTGTGTTACACTGGGACATCCTTATGTGCTTGTGGTTATCCCAATACTTGGCTTGACCGAGGTCTTCATGACTTTGGGGTATTGGGAAAGCCTTCTTGTTTGTTGTGATTTTTTATGCATTAGACACTAATCCACCATGGTCTATATACAATGGTAATGGGTGTCTTGTGCTATAGAAAAAATCAGTGCTTCAAAGATGTTAACTTACATTAGGATTGGTTTTCATTCATGTATCCTTCATTCCTTCTTTTCCCTTGACTTTGGATTTTGGATTGTGAAAATGGTGATCCTCTCCACTTTCCACTTTCTCCTCAGGAGTCCTATGGTTCTTGACAGGTGTTGTCACACACCCATTGAATTCTTCATTCCATCATTATGCAGGCCCTTATTTACATCTAGGATCACATTGCAACATTCTCATTCTAGGTTCATTCAATTGCATAATCATTTTAAGTTGTGTAGGCTTATTTTCGTTAATTATTCTATGCATCTTAAAATTCCTTTATTAGCATATTCACTTTATTTCATATCATTAGGTTTATTACCATGTCCATAATAAATAGTCACCATCATGCACATCAAATCATACATCCTACATCATATGTATCATAATAATCATAATTCATCCATACATCCTACATCATACATGCTAGGCATCAACATAATCATTATGCATCATAATCATACATCCATATAGGCATATTCATACATCACATAATCCATCATAAAACCATAAAAATACACATGCATAAATAAATCATCCATCACATAGTATTAATAAGGGCTCTCGCATATCATATCAAAAAAAAATATATATATATATCCATCATGAAGTCCATAATAATGTCCATCATATACATCACAAAACATATCCATCATCAGCCCTCAAAAATAAAGTACGAGTACATGGCTCGACCCTAATATCTGCTACTTTGTATTGTCTCCCATCTTGCACCTGTCAATAGCCAAGATCGTGTCCCTTTGATCTAACAGACCATGTGTTTCCCACATCTGACCTCTGTGGACACTCGGGCATAGGCCCTCTATGAGGGATGTTCACTTAAGAGCCACTATATCCTCAGGTCTGTGTCCCTAGTGACTAGGATGGCATGGGCATCTGAGGAGCCCATCGCTCAAATTGAAATGTGTGCTACACCGGATCTAGAACCACCTCTTGATACATGATCAGCCAAAAGGATGCCTCATATACTCATCTCTCTCTACAACTTGACACTGGAATATGTTCCTCTCCTTTATGTATCTATCTTGATATTTGATAATGACTCTCCTCTCCTCTATCCATGCCCCATATGCCATCCTCAACTAATCAATCTCCACTTGTAGTCGATCTCTCTGCTCCTTTGTAGCCACTGCTCATTCCTCTAAGGCATCCCTCTCTCTTTGCAGTCTCTACACCACTGCTCCTAATCCATCACTACCACTCTGTAGTGTCACTATCTATGCCTGTGTAACATCCGTCTCTACCTGTATAGCATAAGCCTTTTCCTATGTAGTATCCCTCTCCCCATGCATCACCTGAACCTGTGCCTATAAGGCATATACATTTGTATGCACCATGTCCCTCTCTCTGTGAAATATCTAATTGTGCCTCTACTACCTCTGCCCTCAACCTCGCATCCCCAAGTGTTGTCTTTGTCATAGACACCCTGTCTTGGAGCTCATTCCTCTCCCTCACCAACCTTGTCACCTATTCCCTCAACTCCTCCATCCCCCTCTTAGCTGGATGACCATCCCCTCCAGACTCTTGCTATCCCCTAGCCTGTGATATAGTCATCTTTCTTGTAATCTATCTTGGTCCTAGCTCACCTTGTCTAGCTCACCGTGTAGGTCATCTCTCTCCCTCTTTGTGTCTCGTACCTATGAGGTCAGGAGGTCAACAATTAAGCAATAATCCATCTGTCTTGCAACCTCTAATCTGACTACCTCTACCTGAAGCCTGCTCCCCTCAGACCCAAGTCTGACAAACTCTACCTTTGTAATCCTTAGCCTTTACTCTGTTATCTGGACCCTCACTTGGTCCCCCCTCAATAATATAACAGGGTCCTCGGCTAGTAAAAATGGTATCATTGCTAATGGCTTGACCACAAGGATATTCGCATCTATCGCATCCTTCTGTGCATATGTCTCCTCATGCATCTCCATCTTTGGTCTCCTAGGATCCTACTGAACCTCAGTCACCACCTGAACTCTCCTCGACTGTCCCTTCTACCCCACCCTCATCTACCATCTCACCTCAGGCTCCTCTCTCTTCTCATGAATCTCCATCTCTATCTCATCGGGTACCTGCTCGGCTCCACTCTCCACCTGGGCTCTCCTCCGTTGTCTTCTCCTTGCTATCCTCATGGGCTGACCTAAGGTCTTTGCCCTCTCCTAACCTATCTCCTACTATTATCCCTCCTCCCTTATCATCATCTTTGCCTCATCTGGTTGAGACCCCATCTCCTCCTATGTTTTCCTCAGCTTTACACTCCCCGTCTGCTATCCTCCAACTATCACCTCTACCTCAAGCTCATCTCTCATCTCCACATCCCACTGCTCTTGTACCACTCACTCCCTCCTTTGTGGTCTACTCCTCCTCACTAGCCTCACTAGTTTTCCTATGGCCCCTACCTCTTCCTATCTTGTGGCTCTTGTTCCTTGCTAACCTGCTACCCTACCTGCCTCATGACCTCTTCTCCACTGGGTTCTCCTACTCCCAACTCTCCTCTCTGTTGCCAGTCTTTGCTCATCCTCAAATCCCCACCTAAGTGCACCTATAATAGGCACCCCTAGTGTAATCCTCTCCCACCTATGATTATGGAACCATCTTGCATACTGAGGTGTAAATCCTACCTCCTCATCCACTCAATCCTCCCTAGATAAGGTACTAGTTTCAATGTCGCACAATGCTCTTTGGAAAATCTCAGAGCAATCGACTCCCCCAATGGCCACTCTCGGCTGATCCAACTAAACAGTTTTTGCCCCTACGGAATATATTGTATGATCCCAAATTTCCTGGTCACTTGAGCAGGCCTGTGCGCCTCCACTATGTGTGGCTTTGTCCCAACTATGAAGCACCTCATGCAAAAATAACCCATGTGTCTCCCCTCCTCTATCTTCCACTCAATAAACCATCGAAACATGTATGGCCGCCATACTATGTCCTCATCCTCTAGCTCATCTATCATCTGCCTCCATCTATTTAAAATCTTGAGGCCCTCATAATGTAGGACCCAGCCATACTCAGACCTATACCACCAATCCATAGGTGCTGCCTCATCTGTTGTTCCCACTTTGACTACTCCTAACTTGGCAACACTAATATGCTCCCACACTAACACCTATAATAGGGTCACCTGTATCACACTAATTTCCCCTTGATAGTACACCATGTGCATGTCTCAATATAACTGTGCTAGTATGCATGCCCCCATGCAAATTTCCCCTCCCTCCCCTTGACAAAATGTCAAATAACCTCCATGTATCTCAGGTGGTAGAACCATTCACTCCTGTCCAGTAACTATAACCCACTGATCAAACCCCACAAGTATAGTGGTAGTGCTTGTTCCCCCACTGCCTCAATCAAGGTGGGGCCGCTCCAACCAGGGTGAAACTGTCCCTCTCCAGGGCATGGTCACCCCTATCTTGGGGCGCCAATACCCCTTGACTCTTTCTGGGAAAACCCAACCTGGGTTGACCCCGAGCCAAGTTCGCCCTCCTTTTTTTTCTTCCCCCTTGTCCATTTTCAAGACTTTTTTTTTCTGATTTTTTCCCATTAATGGGGCAGATCACTTCCCCCCCTCTCGTAGTCTCTAACAACCTATTCTAATTACCCCATTGGTGAAATCCCAATTTCGCCCCCAACCCATTTTCCTAACCTACTCCGAAAGCAAAACCCATGTTTCGAAAAATGCATTAAACTTAAAAAATATCTCAACAATGCTTAAAATTACAAAGGGGGTTTTGACACCTAACCTGGCATAGCACCACACACACATGAAATAATGCCTGCACCTCATCCACTCGATGGATGATATCATCATCGTAATCAGTCGAGATCCTCGTCTCCTCCGCTCCTCCTTTTCTTCTCCTCTCTCTCTCTCTTCTTCAACTTCCAGGTGTGTAAATGAAGAACAATAATTGCCAAATTACTATAAGTAATTTTCCTCCAATTTTTAAATCACCCTTAAGTGAGGGGTATTTTTACTTTTTATTTAAACTTTTTAGGCCCTCATTAATTCCCAAGCTTTTGTGGGCTGCCATTTGCACACCGTGTGTTTGATCGACTTCGTTCAAAAACCAAACATGCCTAATTTTTCAAGCTCTCTCCAACCATACCCTCCATTTCTTCATATAAATAAGTCACACAGGGCCCCTTTTTCTTCCCCTACTGCCCTCTCAAGGGGGCATACCCTACCAAATACATTCATATCTTCTTCCTAATCATTTTCCCTCATGATTGGGGCATGACCTTTCACTCCCCTCTATTTGAGAAGCTCACACAATCTCTCCCATGCTAGGGAATCATTTTCTAGTCGCTTCCTTTATAGAGTCATATACATTTTTTTCTTTCTTTGAAACACTGTTATTCTAACAATATTTCGAAGAGGGAAAAAATGTAGACACCTAAATTTGACCACTTATGTATGGTCATAATCCCATCATTTATTCGTCTAATCCATCTAATTTAATTAAATGACATATTTAATATTATCCCCTTCCCCTAAGGTTCCCAAAAGTATTTAATTAAATACTTTACCATTAGCCCATTTCCTCTCTAAATTAAATAAATCAATCAATTTATTTAATTTAGTCAATTATCCTTTTCAATTTTCAATTTATTTTTTCTCTCATTGTCCCCTCCTGCATAACCCTTTCACCAATCTGGGTTAATTTAATTAATCCTTCATTAAGATGTGCATATCCTTAATTAGAATTAATGTCACATCCTCCATATCTATCCACTTGCTTCTAATCATCATTAATTATCCCAATCACCTATTTGCACAATCATAATCCTAATCACTTACCCTTTCTAGCATGTCCTTAAGTCAACCTTTCTTGGTACTTACGTTTTTTTGGGTTGACCTCTTCCCCATGTGATTTAAAAAATCACATTTATTCCCCCTATTCATTTATCTTCCCCATGACCTCTCAAAGGTCACATCGTACCCATGGGACAAAGACCTCTTTTAGGGGGAATCTTATCTTACCCATTGGTCTCTTCAAAAAAGTGAATTAAAAATTCACTTTTATTTCTCCAAGGCCATCTCCAATCCCCATGGTGACAAGGGTGGACTTTCTAAAATTCCTCAATTGTCACTTTCAACCTCACTTGGGAACAAGAAATACCTTTTTGGGGAAATCCTCTCCCATCCCAAGGTACTTGCAAGTACCTTGGGACCACATGGCCTTTTCCATGTCACCTTGTACACTTTCCATCCCACCATGTCCTTGGCCACTTCATCTTCCACATGGCAAGATGTGAGGGCTTTTGAGTCTTCAACTCATATACCAATCTTGACCCTTGAATCCTCTAGAGAATTCAAATTCTTCTATAAATACCCCCTCTTACATGCATTGTGATTATCCTTATGCTCTCAAATTTTTCAACCATATCCAAGCCATATTTTTGCATCCTAATACTTGCAATTCTAGCACTTGAATTTTAGCTCATCCATTCACACATCCATGTTATCTTATCTTGATATTCATCCATAATTTTCCATCCTTGTATCCATATTTTAGCAGCAGTTTCCATCAAGGAGCACACAACTCCAACTCCAATCAAGGGCCAACCAAAGGAGCTCAAATAAAAGGTATAACAATCCTTTTTTATCTTTTAAATATCCTTTATTTGTGTTAACTTAATCTAATCATTGAGGTTTTAGATGTCATTTTCTTCTCTTGCATTTTGTTTGTTTAGCATTTTTAGACTAGTGAATTTCACCCAATCAGAGTTTTTTAACATCATTGCAATTTATGGGTCTATGTTCTTCCTTTCTCCTCACATTGATAGAATAAAAAAAATAGCTTCCAAATACAAAAATTTGATTATGTATATGTCTATATATTACCTATATATATCAACGTGCATGTGTTTCATGAAAAATATAGATATAAACATATCATGCATATAGAAATATATTTCTATTTTCCATAAATGCACTCTTCATGTGTATATATGCATGCAAACATTCATACATATTTATCTATCTATTATAAGAAAAATGATAATAGTTAAATTATATTTCCAACACTGAATTTCCAGTTCTTCTCAAAAGTTGACTGCATTAGCTTACTTTAAATTAAAAAGACATAGAATTATTAAAAATTTAGACTCTCTTTTCAAACTAATATATTTCTAAAAGAAAATATTGAGTGTTTAGAATAGTTGCATTAATATTTTCCAAAAACACAACATTCACATATTTAGTATTAACACTCCAAACATAAATATAATACTTAACTTATATTATTTTAAACATGCAATTTTCCCCCAAAAATAATTAATTTCCCCTCCAAAACAATGCCTCTTATTACTAAAAGAAAATATTCTAAATTAAATTTGATGTTGCATACATTATTTAAAATTCAAGAAAAGCATTGATTAGTTACATAATACAAATAAAGAACCAAAACACCTTCGATTTTAATACGTGAAAGTAATCATGATTCGTTCATCTATGATAAATAATAAAATAATTTAATCAAAACAACCAGTTTAGAGAAATGAAACAGGTCAAAATTATTTACATTTATTGGGAAACTATTTAGTGGTTATCAAGCATTGACCTTGAATCAAATTAAATACAACAAAAAAACTAGACTTATTTATTTTAAATAGCCAACAAAAAAAGTAAGTTAGTACAAACTAACCAATCGTAATATTTCTTAAAAATAACTTATTAAGTTTTACATTTATCACTTTTTGTGCATCACATTTTTATCATACATTTTCATATTTCCTCATGCATTTAAAAATTTGAATTGAACAATTAAAAATGTAAGCATTTATTTCATTACACTGATTGACCTAGTTATTGTTCTTGCAATATCTCAATTTAAATATGAATAGAATAATAATTAGGTTTATTAAGTTTAATTATATATATGTTTTCACCTCTCCCTGGTCAATCTTGAACTTTCTCCTTTACTGAATTGACTTCTACTATGTTTTGAAGAAGATTCTTAATTGGTGTTTTCTACTTACGCTTTCACAATTGACAAATATTGCTTACTTTATTTTTAAAACGAACATTAGAATTAGTATCTACTTTCACAAATAATTTGCAAATAAATTTTTTTACAAGACTGATTTTCAAATACTTTGATCAACTTATATGAATATATAAACTAATCTAAATAGTTTATGTTTAATTCAAAGAGAAATGTTCATTTATTTCAAATATATATCAAAAATTCATTCTTCAAGTATTTTTAGTTTCACCTGTTTGCAAAATAGATACTATGTTTGGTACGGTTAAATAAGGAAATAAATATGAACAAGTAAGTTTCAATTTTATATATAACTATCATCTATAACTAAACTTTACATATATGCATATGGAGCTAAAAATTCATATGCACAATAAATTCCCTGCATATCTCACCTTTTTTCAAGATCATTAATTATTTCTTTATTGATTGTAGAATTAAATATGGGTAATCAAGACATAGAGATTACAAAATGAGCCATACATCTACCCATAATATATGCCTGCTCAACGCTTATAATTACAAGACTACATCAAAATGATGAACCAAAAGAAACGCATAGTTGAGATCTATACTAACAAAACTTTTTTTGGCTCATTGCCTTATGCTATTGACAAACTGTTTAGGAAAACCTCATTTTCATGTCAATACTATAATACGTTATTTGTCCTCCTTTGCTCCTTCATCAAATGTTTTTTATATTTTCTTTTCTTGATTAAATGTTTTTTATATGTATGCATCTATGTGTATATATGTATGTATATGTATGTGCAAATATATATATACACACATTCAAAACACTTGTTTTGCAACACCATATCATCATGCTTTATGCTATTTCACCCATACAACTGTTCCACATTATGCTAACACCTCCAACTACAACTACCATAACAATCTCAAATATCACAAACATAGTTTTTTCTCCTTTGTAGGGACTCCAACTCTTCAGAGCACTTGTTTAATTATAGAAGACACGTGACAAGCTGATTTTTGAATTAAATAATAATTTAATTCAAAAGTGGAAGAAAATGACAAATTAGTAAGCAATTTATTTAATTTAATGATAGAAAACGCTAATGAATAATTAAATAATTAAAATAAATATTTAATTATAGTTGAAAGTGGTAAATAATTAAATAAATAATATTTATTTAATTAATCAAAGAAGAATAAAGATAGCAACGAATTAATTAAATAATTAAAATTATTTAATTAATTGAAGACTTATGACTTTAGGAAAATAATTAAATAATTAAATATTATTTAATTATTAGGAATAAAGGGGGAATCAATGAAGAAATAGAGTTCGGAGGCCTAGGATAATTTTTAGTGTCTACATTTTGCCCCTCTTTGATATAATATATTTTATCGCATTATGTCAAAAAAAATTAATTCAAAAATATGCCCCAGTGTAAAGATGATGAGGCATGATGACTAGGAGGGTTGTGGTATGCCCCCTCGAGAGGACATGCAGGTTCAAAGAACACAAGTGTGCTCTCAAAATGGATGAGAAGACTAGAGGATGAGGGATAGAATAAAAGCTAGCACAAAGGATATGGAAGTTAGTATGGCATTAGTAGAGACAACTTAAAGATGAATATTTTTCTATACAAGGCTTAACATTAATCATCATTGGGTGGTAAAATGTGACAAAGGGAAAAAAAACACCATGGTATGATATAGGCTAAGGTTTGCAAGGTCATCCATTTCCAAAAAACATAGTCGTGGATAAGGAATGTCCTGACTCATACTAAAGGAAAAGTTGCCCCAGTCTTTTTGCCAAGAGAATCCACAAACAATAGTAAAAAAAAGAGTCATGAGACATCATCGCTCCTCTAAATCCTTCATTGTAAATCCTTGAGCTAGCTAGTAATGTGACTCACAATCAAATGCCAAAAATATAAGACAAAATAGTCTACAACATCAACAACCGTTTACATTGCTTTCCAAAGATTGATTGGTTGGTTGTTTGAAAAGGCCCGGTTTCAGGAGAAGAAACATGTATAAGATGTCAAGTCTAGTTTCGATCATGTGACCACTTGTATAAGACAGATGAATTTTTTTGATAAATTAAAATTTCTGGTTTCAGGAAGGACATATCCTGCATAAGATATAAGTTGAATGATTTGATGTTTGGGGTTGAGTTGATGTTGACTATTTTAACAATTGATGGGGTTGACTTGAATTTTTTTTGGTTTATTTATCTTGTCAACTCATGCCTTGTTTGTGTCTAAATTGAAAATGTCTAATTTATTATGACTGACATGAAAAACCCTAAAGGACTGACCTAGGGGGCCTTGAGGGATCATCGACAGATGGCCTTTCCTACATAAAAATGCTTAGAGACCTCGTAGTTCAACTAGAATTGGACTGACATGGCTAAATCCGACTCTATTTTGAAATTTTGAAAATTATTTAGATATTTTTGTATTTTTGACATGATTTGGTCTTGTTTATCTTTTACGGTTTTATATTTTTTTTGTCCTTTTGGGAATATATATATTTTTTGTCCTTTTTGATAATAGTGGTTGCTAACAATAAGTAGAATCCAATGACGTAGGTCAAGTATTTTCCCCCAGTCGAGTATAAGACCAATTTATTAGGGATGGAATGAGATAGGCATTATAGTGGATAGGATATGAAAGGTAAAGGGAGACACAAAATTTTAATCATTCCAAGTTATGGCGAGGACAATCGAGCATTATTATGGATGATATAGGAAGAGAAAATGATGGTAGATGATAGAGAAAATTCCACTACACATGGTGCTTTTTTTCTAGGTTTTCACCATGGTACTTATCCAAAGTACCACTGAAGTGGTTTTCAAAATTGGATGGATTATTTCTCTTTACTATTTTTCATAATTTTTTTGGTGTCACCAAGATGCTTGTTTGCTAGGTTTTCATAAAGGTAACAATTTTTTTGTTTGTATTTTTTATATTTATGACAAGATCTCTTTGAAGCTGTGTAGAATCTACGTAGGTTCAGACTATTGATTGAGTTTGACAAGGGTTCCCCTTGAAGAGTTGAAAGATGATAGGTTTCTAATCTAAAGACTACTATGAAAATATAGGGGCCCAACCAATTCAACTCAAACTATCTTGGCTTTTCTTGTTTTTCTTGGTTCTATAGATTCTCTATTAACACTAGGTCGCCAATTTCAACTTGGTGGTTCAAGACTTTCTTATTATAGCTATCATTAAGATAGTTCTAATATTCTTGAAGATGAACCAATGCATTTATTCTTCACTCATCTAGAAATTCCAAGTCATGTAGCCTTGATACATGGTATTCTTCATCATTGAAATGCCCTTGCATGGATACCCTTAGTGAAGGTATTTTGACCTCAATAGGTAAGATGTATTCAAAACCAAAGACTAGTGAATATGGAGTGGTATTGGTGGGAGTTTGAATGATAGTGTGGTAGGCTAATAGGGTAGGGTTGAGTTGAAGGTGCCAATCATGACCAACATCATTAACAATATTTTTAAGGATTTTGAGAATTTTTCTATTTGATGCCTCACCTTGGCTATTTCCTTGTGGGTAATATGGAGTGGAGAAATGGTGTTGGATGTGGAGATTTTCAGAAAGGTGATAGACTTCTTAGTTTTTTAATGGATGACCATTTTCAGTTATAATGGATCGAGGGACACCATATCGACAAATGATAAAGTTGAGGATGAACTTCAAGATTTTTTTGTTGGTGATGTATGTCATAGGGACGGCTTCAATCCATTTAGTGAAGTATTTGGTCATGATGATGAATTTATGGCTATTGGAGGATGTGGGATGGATCTTACCTATGAGGTCGAGTCCCCATTGGGTGAAGGGCCATGGTGATGTTATTGGATCCAAGTCTTGTGCAAGTGCATGTATCAAGTCTCCAAGGATCTAACATAGCCGACATCTTTTGATAAAGTGATAAGAATCTCGCTCCATGACAGTCCAGAAATATCCTACTCTCGTAATCTTCTTAGCTAGGGTTAGACCACTAGACTGAGCTCCAAATATACCCTTGTTTACTTCATGTATGGTTGTTTATGCTTCTTCAATATCAAGACATCACAAGAGGGTATTGTCAAGGGCTCATTGTATAGGGTATCACTAATGATAGCATATTTGTAGGATTCACAGATGAATGTCTCATGTTGGTTAGTGGAGAGGACAAGGGAAAGGGTATGTTCATGGAGGTAATCGTAAATGTCTTGGTACTTTTTTATGGGTGTTTTTTCACCTTCTCAACACAAGTAGCACATAAGTATAATACCTCTCTTGAAAGGTAATTTAAACAACTAAGTTGGAGAAATCACCCCAAGGTCTCTCAGGTGTCAAGTCATGACAATTCTTGGAATAGTTCAATTGGTTGATGTGATTTGTTGGTAATCACAAGGTCTTTATGGTTTATAAAGTATAGGAAGTTGGGTCTGCAAATGGAGTTTCAAAGTGTTAGAAATGAATGAATAGTGGATGCTCACTTAGAACAACAAGCTAAAACTCACTACATTCATCTGATTTGTCTTTGTTGTGATGCTTGGAAACCTACTCTAATAGAGATCTAAAAGAAATAACAAAAGAGGAATGGGTTAAGAGAGTTGTTCTAAATCTAAGATATGAATGAATAGTAATAATAGAGGCTACTACAGTAGAAAAAATTCCCTAAACTAGGTTTTACTTGACCAAGAGAAACCTACAACTACACAAAACTAGTGCAATCTTCTAAGGTCTATAGATTTTCAGATTGTGCATTCACTTCATGAACATACAATTGAACTAAGTTGTAACAATGAAATAAACAAGCCCAGACTAACTTTACACAACATTTTGTCATCAAAAAATGCAAAAGTTATGGGTTGGAATTCCATCAAATACTATAACAACAACCATTATCAAATACATTCAAGAAACTACAAGTTAAATCTAACATGGAGCTTGAACCATGCATGCATAATGAACAAACTCAAAGAAAACACCCATAAAACAATGCAATGTTTCCTTCTATTGCTGCAAAATTCCCTTAACAATAATTCACCACCACTTACAAATGAGGAGCAAGCCCCTATTTATAGTTTGCCAACCAATCAAGTGTATCCTTTTATTGATTAGTGTTACTAAGAAGTAGATGTATTGCTCTTGATCTTAGGTGGACAACTCTTGAAATTCACCATCATTTGGTGGAAGATAAAATAGCTCCCTCTTGTTCCCATCAAGGCCACCTTTTATAGTTTTTGTCATTGATTTCCTTGGAACAGGCCTTCTTCTAATGGCAAATTTGTTGATGGGTGCTAGGAGGAGAGGAGATCATAAAATGAATGATAATTGGAGAAATGTACTCTTTTCTTGTTCAACTCTCTCAATGGGCCTTCTTGATGGACCCACATCAGGTTCCATAAATCCTATAGGAAAAAAGATGTAGTAAGTGTTTTTGCATATAATGAGGCAAACATCAGTCAAATATTGCAACTACAAGGTTAGATCCATTCATTCATCATCAAAATATCATAAAATTCATCATCGTTTATAATTTGGAGTTCATTTGGATCATTTGCACAAACATGAGACCAAGGGTGTGGCTTTCCCTGGGGTGGAAGCTGTCAGGATAAAACTAGTGAGAAAATGGCCTCAAGGCCATGCAAACCCATAGGCGGCCACCCACAAACAACAACCCATAGTCAGCTACCCGTAGACAACAACCCGTAGATAGCAACCGTCACATGAAACCCGCTACAAAATTTTTGCAAATTTTTAAAATTTAATGAAACCTTGGTAGTTCACTTAGGAATCATGAAAAAATCCCAAATACATTGGAAACATGTCCCTAAAGTCAAAAATGAAGGAAAAGAGAAGCAATCGAGAAGGGACCAAGCCAACATGAGGAAGGAAAAAGTGAGGAAAAAGGGGGTCCCCACACAAAATATGTTTTTCATCGAATGAAATGCAGGTAGGGAGATGTAGAATGCCAAGGGAGGATAGATTCTTAGATCTAGCTATTGAGTTGGTGGCATTCAAGGAGCAACCACCTACAGGATAAATTCCACACTGTGAGATCTTTAGGCACCTCAAACGGTTAGGAGTTGTGCCTTGAGGTTTTAACTCTCAAGGACATGCAAAAGAAATATATCAGGCCATTGTCAAATGCTTGCCATTAAAGAATGGACTTAGATGGATGGTGGTTTGTAGGCGGTGATCTACATATGTGGACCCGCAAATGGGCTCATAAACTTAAGTTATGCATTACAACTCTCAAAATATGGCAAAGGGAGATATTTCTTGTGGAACTCACTATGTCGGCTAGCGTGAATATTTCATCATTAAAGAATGACAACAGAGGAAGGGCCACCCATAAACCAACTCTCACAGAGACCAACTTGCATTGGAATTAGGAATTAGTAGTTTTCATGTCAAACAACTAGAGTGATGGTGGGCTTCACACTACAAGTGGAAGGAACAACATCACTACTAATAAATGACACTTAGGTAATGGCAAACCACATATGATAGTCTATAAGGCCTGGCCTACAAACCCCTTAGACTTAGTATTTTATGCTTGGGAATAATTAAGATGGTGCCAGAGGGAGTAAACTATGCAACACATAGTGAAGGAGTAGCTTCACCACAAGACAATGACACTTGGATAACAATGGGTCACATGCAGCGACCCTTAGGGGTGCCTGGAGTTAGTGAATTTTAGGATGATGGGTTTGGTCCACTCAATGACAAAGATGAATGTGGATTCCATGCTGCATGGAGTCATGAGGATTTGGTCATTGAATCAACGTGAAACAACAACGACAACCGACCAAGGGAGACCCACAAATGCGGGTCCGCCAAGCTTGACGAACACCTGAGAAAAAGGCTAAGGGAAACCCACAAGAGCATTTCTATAAAAGAAAAAGACCTAGAAAATTTAGGAATGGTGATTTTGGCAAAGGGGATTTAATCAATTTAAGGCATGTGACCAACTTAGGCTAGAGCATAAGGGTACAAAAAAAGAGACAAGAGCAAAAATGACCCATTGGGAGAAAAAATGATTTGTGGGGAGAAAAAGAAAGGGAGTCCCTGCCTTCAGCGGGGCATGTGAGAAAAACATGCACAAAAAATGGTGACTAACTAGGGAAATGATCCAAAGTAGTTTGATGAAAAACTAGAATCATGAACCCAAAATCTTTGGTTGCAACCTTCACGATAGGACAAAAAAATCGAACACTCAACCAAAGGATAAAAACCAATAGTCAATCCAACCTTCAGTATGTTCAAAATATAAGTGTGTGCAAATGCATGAATTCCCATCCTTAAGTTGTTGCAATAACTTAAGCTCTATCAAGCTAAGCTATGTAGCTTATTCTAACTCCAAAACCATCTAGGACATTGCCTCATTGCCAATCAGGTGTCCATAGCCCTGACAAGGTCGTCGTTGTGATTCTCTCAAACAATTCTCTACTGTCGGCCAGGAATCCATAGTCCTAGTAGAGTTATTCGGATCCTCTTGAAATATGAATTTTCATTTCTTTTTTATATATTTTTTTCATTTTTTTCTTTTTATTTCTTTTGATTTTTTTTCCTTTGATTTCTTTTTCATTTCAACCCGCAAGTAGTGAAGGTTTCTTTTAGGGCTAATAATTATAGTGGTGATGAAGCAAAATTTAATATTTTTCACTTAACCCAACTTCGCCAAAGGACCCATAGCGACCTCCAAATTCTTAAAGTGTGTGTGAGAGATATAATATTTTAGAATACATTAGAATTAGACCAAACAATGACTTATCCCCTTCGAATAAAACATCCAGGTTACTTGAAACTAATAGAAGACCTTCACCATCCATTTTAAAAAAATTATTAGAGTTTATCAAATAAATACATAGAACAACCCCAAACAATAAAATGGTTGGTGTGCATGCAAACGTGCCCAAAAAAAGACAAGGGGACCCCAAGCAAAGCAACAAGGTGGAAGAAAAATAAAAGAAAAGGGAAAGAAAATGGAAAGAAAACACCCCAAACTAATCAAAGTGGGAAAAAAAAAGAAAAAAATAAGGAAAATAGTCTAAAGAAAACTAACCTATGTCAAAAAAACTAACCTAACAAAAGTAGGAAAGTGGGACCATATATAGGGAGGAAAAATATGTATACAAAACCTACACTACCCAAAATGGATTATTTACAAAGGTATTTATAGAGCATCGGGTTTAGGTGGGGCGAAATAACACCCATGCCTATAAGTCTTTGTATTGCATGCACTAGCAACAGGGTAATCATTACAGTTCTAAGCCATGAAAACTCATCCTTATGTTCAGAAAAATGAAGTTCATTGTTGCAGCATTCAAATTCAATAACACACTTAGGAAAATCAGCATTTGAGGTGACTCATTAAACCCATGGTCAATCCATAAATAGGTTTGTCTCCCCTCATTCCCATAATTGAAATGATAAGGATGGACATCCATTAGAGCAGGGAAAGATAGAACCTAGATGCTTATATGTGAAGGTGGAAACATTTGATAGTCGAAAGTGACCATTGCATCATTGATCATTATGTTGGCAACCTCGAGTGGACACAATGGATGGTTCAACATCCATCTTTCATTATAGATTTTCAGATCACAATCAAATTGATCAGGTAGAATACATTGTGAATAATTTTTATTAAATGCAAGGAACCTTGTACCCAATCTTGGGCTTGCATGATGCTGGGAAAACAAGGCAGCCAACATCTCTCCCAAGATATCATTGGGACCCGTAGCCTCCATTGGTTTTTCTTCAAGGAGATAGAAACTATCATGTTGGTCATCAGTGTTCTTGGTGTCTACTTGATTGTTTTCCTCAAAAGGTAGCATGCTGCCCCATATAATTTATTGTGTGTTGATCTCAATTATTTTATATTTCATGTAATAAAAGCATGACATGGATGAGTTGCAGATCTCTGAAGGTGCAAGAGGAGCATCAAAAAACAAGGTGGAAATAATTTTTGTCATAGCTAGTAGTTGGTAAGGTATATCATCTTCATGAGTAGCCACCAAGATATCCTCACCTTGGTCTTCTTCTTTTTGTAGTTCAAGTGGCTCATCAGACTATTCAGTCATTTCCTCTTATTCATCATCATTTTAGATGGAGAAGGAGTCCCTCTCCCAATCCAGAAGTTCCAATGCCTCACCGCCTGGAGGCTTGGGTAGTATATCCTCTATTTTCTCGTCACTACCCCCCTCTAAAATGTAATCTTAGAGTTGGCATACCTCCACAGTATAGCTCCCAATGGAAATAACTCATCAATTGATGGTACCTCCTCAAGGGGACTGATATTTTCCATGTTATTTCCCTCCAAGGGTTACCCATAAATCCTATCATCCATGGTGTATAAATTATCTACAAGAGGGAAATATTCTTGATGTCTCATGGACAACCTCCCTATACATTCTGATTCATCTTTAGGAGGCTTGGAATTGTGTTGTGCTTCTTCTATTGTTGTCCCAATTCCTTCTTGAGGGCTACCTTCAACCAATCCATCACTTGGTTATAGATTTTGGTCCTCTAGTTCGGTTCTTGAAGCAACTGCAGGAAGCGAGGCACTTGGTTGCTCCATTTCTTCTTTAACTTGCATGATGGCCACTTGGCATAGATCACACATGAACTCTAATTGTGGAAAATCATGGAGCCTGCACCAACTGGGTAGTAGCAACACCTCTAAATCCACTTGGTGTCATAGTACTAACCAATCCCTCATGAGTCTTGAGACAAGCTCATTATATCTTTCCACCACCGAATCCTCATCATCATTTAGGAAGGAAGTTTGATAGTATATAGTTGTGGCTTGTGGTTGTTCCCACTCCTCTTAGTCTCCTTTTTTAGATGGCTGATTGCTTTCATCCATTGAGAATGGGTCTTCAAACTCCACTTCATTGAATCTTTCATCATTATTTTTTGTTTTCCCCATACTTTCAGCCTCTTCTTATTTCTAATCTTGAGTGTTTGTGTTGGTTGCCTCAACATACAATGTTGCAAATTTTTCTAATTAATATTCTATATATTTCCTTTCAACTATTAGCTATCCTTCTTCCTGAATGTAGGATTTCTCTTCACTCATGGGGAAAATATTTTCTAATTCCTTTCTCACTAAACTTTCATGAGGGATCACTACTGTCCTAGGGAGTTCAACTCCTTCCTTTTGATTCTCAAGCTCGGTGATTTTTGTCCTAGCACTTTATTTTATAGAATTCAATGGTTCAACTTCATTGTGTTGTATCCTAAATGTTGAATTCTCTCTTTTCTCAGTGGAGGGCTCCTCTTCATTGATAATTGGCTGCTCTAACTTTTCCAAACAACTCCTAGGTTGGGAAATGATGCTTGCACATGATGGAAAAGTAAATTTTGAGTGAAGTGCATTATAGAATCTGCACCAACTAGACATCAGTACATCCTCAAGTCTTAGTCCATCCTTGCTACCCAGGTGTTCTTGTACCAACCCTTTGAAGGCCTTGGATTCCATGTCGATCAATTATTCTTCTAGGTGTGGTGGAGCTAAGTCTTGGTATACTTCCCAAAGGGAATTTATCCTTGAAAAACCATTTCAATTCTACCCAAGAATGTCAATCATTCTTCTATACACCTAAAAATGGTCTTGAGAATTCTTGGTAGTTCACTTAGGCATCACAAAAACATCCCAAATCCATAGCCAACGTGTCCCAAAAGTCAAAAATGAAGGAAAAGAGAAGCAAGTGAGAAGGGACCAAGCCAACAAGTGCAAGGAAAAAGTGAAAAAAAAGGGGTCCTCAAACAAAAGATGTCCTTTCTCAAATGGAATGCGAGTAGGGAGATGTAGAATGTTGAGGGTGGATGGATGCTTAGATTTAGCTATTGAGCTGGTGGCTTTTGGGGAATGGCCACCCATAGGTGGAAGTCTGCATTGCGGGATCCACAAGCACCTCAGATGGCTAGGAGTTATGCCTTGGGGTTTTAACTTTCAAGGACATGTAGAAGAAAGATATTGGGCCACCATCAAATGTTTTCTATTAAATAATGGTGGGATGATGGTTTGCAAGTGGTGGTCTGCATAGGCAGACCCACAAATGGGTTCACAAACTTAAGTTATGCGTTATGAATCTCAAAATATGGTGAAGAGAGATACCTCTTGTGGAACCCGCTATGCAAGCTAGTGTGAACATTCTTCCATTAAAGTATGAAAATGGAGGAGGGGCCACCCACGAATTGAATCCTATTGAGACTGGCCCACATCAAAAGTATGAATTAATATTTTTCATGTTGAATGATGAGAGTGATGGTGGGCTTTGCACTGTGGGTGAAAGGAACAACATCACTGCTAGAAAATGATGCTTAGGTAATGGTAGCCCATGGATGATAGTCCACAAGGCGTAGACCGAAAAACCCTCAGACTTAGTAGTTTGTGCTTGGGAAGAACCAAAATGGTGGGGTAGCTTTGTTGCAAGACAATGACATTTGGATAATGACGGGTCACATGCACCAACCTGCAGGGGTGCTTAGACTTAGTGAATTTTTGGGTGATGGATTTGGTCCACTCAATGACAAAGATGAATGTGGATTCCATGCCATGAGGAGTTATGAGAACATAGTTTTTGTACTAATAGTGAAACAACAATGGCAGCCTACCAAGGGAGACCTACAAATGTGGGTCTTCCAAGCTCGATGGACGCCCGAGAAAAAGGCTAAGAGAAACTCAGAGGAGCATTTACACAAAAGAAAAATACTTGTAAAATTTGGGAATGGTGATTTTGGCAAAGGGGATTGAATCACTTTAAGGCATGTGACCAACTTAGGCTCAGGCATAGGGGCACACAAAATGTGGCGGGATAAAAAATGACTCATCGAGAGAAAAAATGATCTATTGGGAGAAAAAGAAAGGGGGGCCCTACCTTCAGCGGGGCGTGTGTGAAAAAAATGCACAATAGTACCATGGGGAATTGGGACCAACAAGTTTGCAGACCATCTCAAACTCAGGGATGTTGAAGGTAGGGTCCAATAATTGTTCTACTAGAAACATGAATTGAGGCACATTGTTTGGGATATCCAAGAGAGAGTAAATGGTGTCCATGGCGTTTTCTGGTTTATTCTAGATGCAAGGGACTTGATAGAGTGTAATGTTGTCAAAATATATTTAGAAGATATCTACCATCCATTTTTATGGGGTGATATTTTCAACATTAGTTTCATAATCATCGTTAACTTGTTGAATTACTAGTTGGGAGTCACCATATACTTGAAAACCCTTGATCTTCCACTTGATTTCCATACACATTACAATAAGGAGAGCCTCATATTCTACTATTTGTTTGGTATGAGAGAAGGAAATCCTAAATTATTTAGGTATTATATCACCTTGAGGGGTAATAAATAGGATTCCTGCTTCTGAACAATGGTTTGTATGAGAACCATCGAAGTATAATTTCCATGTGGCTAACATGTCTATAGTGAAGATAAATTCATCTAGGAAATTAGATACTAGTGGATGATAGGCTTTAGTTGGTGCATCTACAAGATGATCAAAAATTATCTATCCTTTTATGTCTTTTCTCTCGACATACTGAATGTCATATTCACTAAGTATCATGACCCATTTATCTTGTCATCTTGTCAAGGCTGCCTTACTAAAAAGATATTTTAATGGGTCTATCTTGGTGATAACTTTCATCTAATGATTCAACATGTAGTGCCTAAGTTGTTGAGTAGCAAAGAATATCACAAGACAAGAACATTCTATAGGACTGCAATTTAGTTCATAACTAACAAAGGTGCAACTTATATAATATATTGCTCACTCATGACCTTCATCATCATTCTATGCAAGTAATGCCCCCAGTGTGGATGTAGTTCCTGAAATATAGAGGATGAGAGGTCTCCCATTGATAGGTAGCATTAAAAATGGTGGTGCTATCAAGTAATCCTTAATCTATTGAAAGGATTCCTAACACTTGTCTCTCCACATTGATGGTACACCTTTCCTGAGAAAGTGTTGAAATGGATGTATTTAATCAACCAATTGTGTTATAAATATTCTTATAGATTGGATTCGGCCTTGCAATGTGTGTAATTGGATTATGTTGGTCAGAGGAGGCATGTCTATTATTACTTTGACTTTGGCTAGGTCGACTTCAATGCCTCACCTGGAAATAATATAACCTAGGAGATTTCTTGATGTTACTCCAAATACACATTTCTTGGGATTTAGTCTGACTTTGTATTCTTCCACCCTTTTAAAAATCTTATCCAAGACTCACAAATGGTCACCCCATATTAATTATTTGGCTAGAAAATAATCTAAATAGTCTTTCATTATAGTATGCATGAGGTCATGGAAAATTATTGTCATGGCACATTGGTATTGTGCCCCAAAATTTTTGAGTCCAAAAGGCATGACATTCTAGCAATAAGTTCCCCATGGGCATGTGAAATCCATCTTATGTTGATCTTCAAGGGATATTATGATTTGGTTGTACCTCGAGAAGCCATCCATGAGTGACAATATCTCATATCCAGCTGTTAGGTCTAGAATTATGTCAATGTTAGGTAAAGGAAAGTCATCCTTCGAAAAAACCTTATTCAAATCTTGAAACTCTATACAAATGTGGATCCCACCTATTGGTTTTTTCATGAGCACAAGATTAGAGATCCATTTTGCATAGTCAATTGACCTAATAAAGCTAACATCCAACAACTTCAATTTTTCCTTGACTAATAAAGCAATTTGTGGGTGGATCTTTCAGATTTTTTGCTTGATATGTTTGGCATCATAAAATAGTGGAAAATGTTGCAATACTAATTCAAGATTTAGCCCTATCATGTCGGTATATTACCAAGTGAAATTAATCCATATTTTTGCAAAGAAAGTATAAAATTCAGGTTGCTCAAACTCAATCAATGATTCCGCAAAGTGGATGACTCGAGGATTATCATATGTGCTAATGTTAAATTCCATTTAATTCTTAATAAGAATTTGTGACTTCTCTTGGTCAAACCCTCCATTCTTGGGTGACTCTAAGAGGTTTTCTCCCTCGAATATGCCCTTTCTTTTTACTTTTTCTTTGTCTAAAGGTGCCTTGTGGTTTTCACCTAGAGACTCATCATTTTTCATTTTGAAATTTTTATTTTTATTTTTGAAAGTAGAGTGGTGGAAAAACTCTCCCAATTATTCCATGTGATCCAAGTCAATGGTAAACCTACCCTTATGATCACCACTAGGAATTCCTTCTCATAATCCCATGAACTCAACAATGGCTTTGTCACTCTTGAATACGTCCAAGATGGGTGGTCCTTGTTGGTCCTAATTGATGAGCTAAGGGTAGACTAAAGGCATGTCATCATCTAACACAGCATCAAGGTTTAGAGAAAATATGGTAAGTATGGAGTTGTTTTTAGGATATTGAGTCATGGTATCAAATAATTTAATTTCAGTAAGCAATTTGGCTATATCATATTCACTAGAGATAAGGGAGTCCCATTCTTATTCATTAGAGTCAGTATCAATATAGTCTTCGTAATATATCTTGGATAGTTCCGGTGTGTTGGGTTTTGTAGATGTCTTGATATTATCAGAAGCACTTACTTCCTCAGTTGAAAGAACCTTAGTATGAGGAACACCAATTTTAATATGTTCAAACCCTAACCCAAAGCCTTTTAGTTGTTTTGATACTAGAAATGGTTTTTTCATTCCACTTTTGTGTAATCCAGGTTTATTATGCCCATCATATCCTTTGTTTTTCATTATCTAGAAGCCTTTTCCATATTGTTCCATGGGTATTTTTGCAGGTGGATGAGCTTCTTTGTTTCTTCTCTATACATCTATGAGGTCATTTCTTCTTCATTGATGGCCTCTTTACTTAGCTCTCCCCATTTTGTAAAGGTGCTTGTGGGAGGCATGTGGATAGTGATCTTGGGTTGTATCTTTTCTGCTATTGGTTTTCCATATGATAGGATTAGTGGCGTTACTGATATAATAAGAAGTCTTCATGTGGTATTCACCACACCCCTTGTCTTGGACCTCAATTTTAGGGTCAAAGGATAGATTTTTGGAGGTGGATGCCTTAAATAAATTGGAATGGTCAATATATTTGTGAACCCCAATCCTATTCTTGCACAAACATGGAAAACAAGCATAATATTAGATCTATATGAAATATAAAACAAGAATTCCCCATGAACTCAATCTACAATGCTCAATAAAAAGGAAAAACAAAGAACAAACATAAAAGATAAGTGAAATTCTAATTAAGCATGCAAAACCTTGATCCCATGGGGGAATTGGTGCCAATTGGTGTGTCAAAATTAGCCCTTTCTCAACTCCTTTGTTGCAATTTTGATGATTTGATGAGTGGTCCACTTTGATGAATATTTAATCAAGCTCCATGATGAAAAATCTCCATAACCTAGCTAAGAATTTGATGAAATGGATGAAACTAGATATGGTTGAGGATGAAGTGGAGTAAAGTAAGTTTACTCAAATTGTGGATGATAGAATGAGAGAAAGAGTCTCCTATTTATAGATTTCCAAATTGGAAGAGAGAATGAAATTGACCAATGTGGGATCATTCAACATCCAATGGCCAAGTTCCACTTGTCAAGATGTGAATGGTTGAAGGTTGTGCACATTTTGGTCAATGTGCATGATAAATGCTAGGGGTCGGGTTGATGCTTTCAAAATAAATAGTACGGTAAAAGTTTGTTACCAAAGTAAAAGCAAATAACCTCGTCCAAGTGAGAAGCGGTCTTACCCGAACCTTACCTCTTGACTAATTAATTGATACTAATGTGTCAAGCATTACTTACAATATAAATATTTCTAGCACTAGCTATCTCACTTAGTGCTTCCATCAATCACTATCTTACTTACTAATGTGCTTCCATGTAATACTTCCTTACAAGCTATCTCACTATCTATTGTGCTTCCAATTAGAGCTCAAGTATCAATACTTCCAAGCAATAGAAATAGATCTTCCATCCATCACTCAACAAGGAAATAACTCACCAAATCTAGGTCTTCAACCCCCTACTATTCTATGGGGCCTTGAAAACTAATTGAAACATAGAAGAAACCTCACCTACCTACCTTTACTAATTAACTATGCCAAGCATTCAATACTTCTGCCCATACTTCCAATAGCAAAGGTGACACTTAAGAGGCAGACTACTTGAATTGAACCCATATGAAATGAGTTTAGTGCAGGCTAGATAACTTTATTCCTCTACTTGGTGCTAGTGCCAAATCTCCCTCCATGCTCGTCTAGGATTCCAGTTTCATTAGGGTTGGAGGCAGGCATTGATTGGGGGCTACCATTAACTATACTTATTGGGATCATACATATAGCTCTCGCTTACTGGGTACATACATCCAATTTAAAATTTTAATGTGACATGTTGGAGGGAGAAGGAAATGGATTTAATGTCACTTGGCTCAAGGCCAAGCACATGTAAGAGGCCTTAAATGCATTGTTGGAAGTACCCATCCCCTTTTGGAGGGATTTTTGAATTGGAAGAATATCCCACAAAAGATGTCCTTTTGAATGGAAATTGATGAATTAATAAATCAAATAAATTGATTTATTGTGCAAGTTGCAAGATCTAGAGGATTTGAGTGATTAGAATAGCATTAATCATGATTTGATTAATTAAGAGGGGGATTAGCTGATTTAACCATTTTGACTTAGATTTTAAGATTTAAATAAATCAAAGCTGAGAGAATAATGATTTTAGATTTAATTAAATAAATTTTGATTTATTTACTTAAAGGAGGACGATGTTGGATTTAAACCAAATAAAGATTTATTTAATTTCAATGAGATCATTTTAGGGATTAATTAAATAAAATGGTTTATTTAATTAAAAGGAGGATTACAAATTAATTAAATAAAATTGATTTATTTAATTAAGACATGAAGAGTGATGAATTTAATCAAACACAGATTATTCGATTAAATGACTAGCAAAGGAGATGATTCAGGATCCAGTGTGTCAAATCAATTTTATTTTTTTTATGTCTACATTTTTCCCCTCTTTGAAGAAATGCACTTCTTGTATTAGTTCAAATAATAAACTGATGTGATTAGAGTTCAAAATTTCTCAATTTTTTCAAATGCCCCACTTTTTCCCCAGTAGAAGGATTGTGCTGATATACTACACCCTAGAGAGATTGAGCAGAAATTTTCAATTTTCTGATTAAGATCATGATAAAATGTGAGAGGAGTGGTTCTATTGATCAGAGGACAAAAGATAATTCTTTAGAAAGATCAAATATTTTCCGTAGACAACTTTGATGATGTATAGAAAACCATCGGCCATGGGTAGCCTCATGTATATTTTGATACAAAACACCAATTTTAGATAGAAATGTTAGTAAAGATAGAAGAATAAGATGATGAAAGCAGGATCCACAAGCCTACACTATGATGATGATGATGATGATTTTCTTACCAAGAGTTGGGATTTTCAAAGGGCCAATTACTTTATGTTTCATAGCACATGTAGGTATGATGCATCAAGGTATAAAGAACTAGGATGGCATTGTACCTAGTGTGATGGACTTTGACTCGATAATCAGATAAGGTTATTTTTGTTCACACTTGACATATAGAAACCTTTCTCAGGATGTAGTTCACATATTCTAAACATATCGGGCCAAAACATAGAAAGGCAAGCCTTCCTATGTGGTCAACAAGATACCTAAAACACCCTTCCTACAAACCAAACAAAGCACGCATGACTAAGTTATTTTACAAGAGTATCCCATAATCACAACAGAGAAAAAAGATAATGATCATTGTCCCATTCCTTTCTCTCTAAAGCCATTTTTTCTTAGCCATCATCAAGAGGTCTTTGGAATGAGCACAAAATAAGATAAGTCACAAAGACCAAGGAAAAATTAAACAAACAAGCTAATGTTCTTCATACCGCTATCCAAGGCTAAGCTATTGTGAGTAACCTAATTCTTATATCCATTGTGGGAGAGATACATCCTAGCACATGATGTGATCAGGGTTTTGGTGAGACCGATTGGGTGATAAGCTATTGATACTTCGATTTGATCAACTTGATTGCTAACTGACCTAGGCTTGAGACTTTGATGATTAGGGTCTTCACTTTGGAACTTGGTAGACTTACTTTTGACTGACCCACCAAAGGATGAAGGCTATGATTGATTGACACCAGACTTGACTCGATGATGAGAAAGATTGGGCAAACAGATTGCTAGATTATGACATAAGCCTAAAGGATTGACCTAGAGTGTTAAATGGATGGGATAACATATTTCCATTGTGATGGACACCTAAAGGACTGACCTAAGGTGTCTTGGGGGATGATCAAAGATCAACCTTGCCTACGTTCAAGCTCAAAGATGATATAGTTTGAACTAAACATGTTTTCAATGTTTTCTATTTTTTATGAATGTTTTTTTTATTTTTGATATGATTTCAACGATTTGGATATGGATATGTGATGATATCAATGCTTTTTTTTGGGAACTTTTTTGAAACCCAAGCTAAGGTTGATTGATTGGATCAATGGATTGACGATGATAACATTTTTGAGGATACATAGCAATGCAAGGATAGTGTTAAGCAACACGAGGATTGGGAAGGATATCTCGAGATGATGATGGATTGATTGGATTTGATTGATTAGGATTTTGAAGCTTGGTTTGGAACAAAATTGTTTTGATGATTTGATGTGATGTTGAAGTACACAGGAGCTGCAACTGATATTGATTTTGGATTGATGTTCGATGAAAGATAAAGCTTGACAAGGAACATCGTCTCATAAAAATATGTCATGGGCTAGTGATTCAGATTTTGGCTCACAAATTATTTGACCAATTTTATTTTTTGTTTGCCAATGTTTGAATCATCACATAAGTTGGAGGATATATATCAAGATTTATTCTTGAAGCAAGATGCAAATATCTGCCCCTAGTGTCTAGCAATGTATGGAAGGCCACAGGTGGATTCTTGGATAGGTGTGTGGATGGATGGATATGGTAAGCATGCAAAGGATGCCAAATATTATCTTGCGATAGGATAAGGGGTTCGAATAATGTATGTTTATTTGGATAATACTTCAAGGTTCAGATAACGTTGGGTAGCATAGGATCAATGAAAATGACCCATTTCAAGATGTCTACCATAAGCAAGTGTGAATTCTACAACAAACTTGGTAAATATCAAGATAATTTGGAAGATGGATGCAGATGGATGAAAATGGATTGGATAAATGGTTCATGGATGAATGGATTTATTATGGATGTGATGAGATGCTTCCAACTGAACCGGTGCAAGCAGATGCTTGATTCTACACATGATGCCTATTTTCCAATTTTTCATCATGGTACTTTCCCAAAGTGCCACCAAAGTGGTTTTCACTAGAGGACGATTTTTTTTCTTTACTATTTTCAATCATTTTTTATTTTTTATTTTGGATTTTTTATATTTTCAATTTTATTTTTGGATTTTTCACTGAAATATTTTAAGCTGATGTTGAACCACATGGTTTTGTTGATGTAGATTCTTCTGTCATAATGTGCCATCGATATCATACTTGAAGAAGTTTCTTTTCCAAGATACGTGCACTTGAATGCAAATTTTGATAATTTTTCTTTGTTGATACCGGAGTTAACTCTATCTTTGTGCGTACATCGCGATAGAGTGCCTTCTGAATCCTTATGATGAAGGGTTGCTTCCAACACATGGTCAATATGAGTATTGGATATCATGTGTGGAGGCATGGATGAAGTGTTTTTAGGAATAAAAGATGGCTTGGTTGATAGTTTGGAACCATTGACTCTCCAAACTTAGGAAGATGAGCAATGATGGGCGGATATGGAAGTGTGCATGGAATTAAGACCAACTGCTTGATATACTTTTTACGTTGCTTGAGAAGCAATCTTTTTCCTTTATGGACATCTTTGATGGATACTTTCCCCCTTTTTATTTTCCCCCATAGTTTCTTTGACTAATGGAGTTTGATAGGGGTAATATTTCTTTGTATTTTTTGGTATCCATATGTATTTGATTTGTCCTTCATGCTTCTTAGGTTCTTTTTCTTTGATAAAATTCTTTGTGCTTTGATTCAAAACCTTCTTTTGATGTTGATCCCAATTCATGGATGGGGTGATGGGTGTATGAAGATTCATGATATGGCAGGTTGTAGTATTGGCATTGGTTTCACCATAAGGATTCTTCGTGCCCCCTATGTTGACGTTTGCTTGAGATGAAGTTGACCCTAGTATGGTGGTAGTAGCATCTTTGTTCTTTGATTATCCATGTTTTGAGAGTTCTTGTTTAGAAAGAATTCTCTGAAAAATTACCATTGCAGATGACGTCATTTCAATTTGTTGCTCTGCTAACTTTGGAATATCCTATTTTGTTTGACCTGTTCCCTTGAGTGGATAATACTAGATATCTTCATACATGATTTCCTCGGTATGAATTTTGAATATATCTTATCCTAATATTGACAACTGAGTTTGAATATAGGAATCAATAACCTCCTCTTTTTGTGTAATAATGTTAGGAGTAAAGGAATCTTATTCTGAATGAAGACCATCTACATGTCCATCCACGAGAAGCATCTCATGGGTAGATGGAGGAGTATGTGATATGTGGATGTGGTCATCTCGTATAGATAGGATAGTGTCCATTATAAAATTGTAGTATCTTGGAGATACAAATTCTTGATCTTGAATAATTTTGGAATTGCTTTCGACATGCTTAGGATCAAGTTCTTGACATGAGTCAATTTCTAAGAATGGGTTGCTTATAAAGGGTTCTTGGATATCTTCATTAAGCATAGGAATTTTCTCAAATTTCATGAGGTCAAAGGATGTCCATATTTTTAGGAAAGGATCTTTGCTAGACCTTGTTGAAAGATGTTGATCATGCTTTGGAATAAATTCTTGAGATATGTCCTCTAACTGATTAGGTGATGTAGAGACATTTTCAACATGATCATTGGTCGAAGGATCTTGATCATCATTTTCAATGATTGTGGTGGGAATTTGTTGCAAGATTTGTTGAGGTATTAATGTCCGCATTTACTATTGAGCCAACAACACTTATTGTTGGTTGTGTTGTTTCCTATGCCAACAATGCTTGTTGTTGGTCTTTCTATTGAGCTACTTGTTGATACACTTGTTGATGGATTTCTTGCAGTTGTGTTCGGTATTGTTCTTGTGCCTGTTGAACCTGGTGTTGGGCTTCAGCTTGAGCCTGTGCTTGTTGGGCTACTTGTGTCGCTTGTGCAGCTTGTATGTCTTGTTGGGCGGCTAATTGTGCTTGCACTTGCTAAGAAACTTTTTGGTTTTGGATCACCTTTTGGCGAGTAGATTTTCAAGTGGCTTGCAACATGATGGAGAATGAATTAACCATGTTGTGTTTTGGCGGTGGTGATGATGGATTGGGAATTGTTTTGACCATTGTGATGAAAGGAGAGGTTGTATTGATAATTGAGGTTGCCTGGATGGTTACCATATGTTGTGATATTGATGGTAAGATGAGAGGATTTGGTATGATGTTTTTCTTTATGATTGGAGTATTGCTCAGACTCGATTGATTGATAGCTAGTAAAGGGGGAAGGCTCATGCCTTGATTATTTGGTTGATAGATTTGTTAGTTTTGACTTTAGTTTAAATCTACCAAAGGGAAAGTTGTTCCAAAATTTATATTGGGCATGCTCACTTTTGTTGTACCATTGAGGTTTGGAGGAGATAATGATCCCATGTATGGATTGTACAAATGCAGGTTTTTAAAATCAATTGGCATCATAAGGCCTTGATAGTTTGGTTGACTTGGATTACACATGATATATGAATAAATTTTATATTACATCTTCCTCTTGTATTTTGACCTTGTCGACCTCTGAGGGGTTTAGGACTGATGATGAGATGAAGGATGAAAGCGGTGAATGATATGGTTGTTTTAACTTTTAGGAACTTTGGATCAATGCTAGACTTGAGGACTTATTTTTATTTTTATTTTTGATTGCGAATAGTTTGACTAAGTGTGTTAAGTCAAACAAGGTGATTTTGGATAATGAATTTGTAAATTCTAGGAATTTGTGTTAGCCTAGAGTAAACTCATACACAAGAGGATAATTTGGCTAGGTGTATTAAGCCAAACAAGGTGATGTTGGATAATGAACTCGTAAATTCTTGGAAGTTGTGTTATCCTAGACTAAACTCGTACACAACAGGATAATTTGGTTAGGTGTGTTAAGCCAAACAAGGTGATTTTGGATAATGAACTTGTAAATTCTAGGAAGTTGCGTTATCCTAGAGTAAACTCGTACACAAGAGGATAATTTGGCTAGGTGTGTTAAGCCAAACAAGGTGATGTTGATTTTTCCTAAAAGTCTAGCATAAGTGATGTTTTCCAAGGTTCAAAAAGTTGTTGGTGAAATGAGATTTTGATAAATGTTTGGATAGGGTAGAGTATTTGACTTGATCCTAGATGAACCTAAGAGGACCTGTTTACAAAACCAAGGTAATGAAGAACATGTTTTTCCCTAAAAGTGGTTCAAACCAAAAGACCAATGTTTTCATGAAAAAAAAATGACTCAAAAGGGACCAAACACATGTGTGGTTCAATTGTTTGTCATCTTTCTTAGATTTGGTTCTTTTTACCACAAACACTTTCTTGATTATGTTTCAAAGTGAATGTCTAATTTCCTACTTTCTTTTCATCTCACAAGGTCCATTATGTGGAAATCAAGGAAATTAGGGAAAAAAATTCCTAGTGTTGACTTTGGGAGAAACAAATTGAGATGTATGAATGTTTAGAAGCCTTCTAGAGATAAGAACCCCTAGGGACAAGCAGTAACTTCTAGAAACCTCCAAGGTATTTATTCCTCCAAAGGGTTTCAAATTATGATGATTTATTGAATGTTTGTTTTCCACTATTTTAGATCCAAGCAAAGTGTTTTGATTTCAAGAATATGCACAACCCTAGGATGAAGAGACAATATTTTTTGGGATCCCACTTGGATAAATCCAGCTGTGCATATTCAGTGTGAATGATTAGATGCTTGAACACACAGACTCCCCCTTACATTGCACTCACTTCTCAAGTCAATCAAAGAATCAGTACCCATGAATCTCCCATGGCATAATTTTCATCTCTACAACAAAACCGCATGCATATGTGGGGTGGCTTCAAAGGACATGACCTTTTGCACCAAAAAATATTTAAGGATTTTGGTCTTTTCTAAATGGGAATTTCATTCGTGGGGGACCATCCATGCGATGGGAGACCATTTCTGCCCTTCTCATCAAAATAATCCTTGTGATATTGGCCTTTGTTCCAATATCCACATTTATATCCTGAGTGGAAGTCGCTTGGCTTTAGTGTGTTCCCGATTGGATCGTTCCCTTGCATGATTAATTTTTCCACAAGACAGGCCCTTTAAGATAAACAAAAGAGAGCAAGCATATCTTGCAGTGCATTCGACCTTCATTGAAAAACAAAGGGAGAACACTTGCAATATGTCGCACTCACACTCGCAAGATTTGTTCAATTTTAATCCCAAAATGAAATGTGGAGGTAATATTTTATGCAACTTAATGTCACCAAAATAAATTTTGATTCTCAAGATCATCGTGAAGTGTGAGAGAAGCGCATATGCATTTTTAAGTGAGATTACTTTTCAAAAAAGATTACAAGACACAAAAGCACATGTTCATTTTAAATCCTCCAAAGCAATAATGAATTATTTTTAAGCACCAAATCAAATGTGTGATTTTCCTTGTTCATTTTTTAAACCTTAAACCAAATCTATTAAGTTGTTCTAAAGTTCTTTTTAGCCTTTTGTTGCAAAATATGAAAGCTTTTGTAGTGTTCTTTTTAGAGCCCAAAAAAAATTTAGTGTGTCCTAAGAGCATGAAAGTAATCAAATCCTTAGAAAGAGATTATAAGTTCTCACAAAAGTGTTTAAAAGCACTTAATACAATGAGATGATAACATCATAGATAACCCTTGGCCTTTGTTTTCCTTCCTTCACTTTTGATCTAAAAACTTCATTTTTTGGCAAATTTCAACAATTGTTAGAGTTTTTCATTTTTTGGTAATTTTGCATGCATGACTTTGAGAGTCCTATTTTTTCTCAAAAAAAATCTAAAACTAAGATAGGATGAATTGTCAACTAACATCCTAAATTCAAAACATGAACTTCAAGTTATTAACAAAAATGACTTTTAAAAAACTAGAGAAAAAACACTAAATTGCCATTTTGAGGGTCAAGATGAAAGTTTCAAGCCTTAGAAATGTGGTAAAATGGCCACCAACCAACCTAGGGTGGTTGGCAATCTACATGCCACCTCATAATGAAGCAACCTATAAAATTTCAGCCAAAACCCACATTTGAGTCAAAAGTTATGACCTGGGGAAGTTCCTGCATCACAAAAAAAAGTTAAAAAAAATCAAAAATCTGCGTTTTACCCAACTCCAACTGTGCAATCCAAGGGTGCGATGCAGTTTAGAAAATTCAACGGCGTAGTTATAAAACATGGCGGAGTTTAGAAATACAATAGTGCAATATAGAGCCACATTTTGACTGAGAGTGGCGCTCTGTAACAAACATAGAGCGCAAATGCGACACTATTTTTAGTGCAGTTTGGAGTTTGGAGACCGGCAATGTAGGTTAAAAATTTAAAAATTTTGGGTGGGAAGATAGATGCGATGGAGTTTGAATTTTTGTGCAGTGCAATATACCGTCGTCTTTCTGACAGCGGTGCAATATGGTGTCACGGGACTGTGAGCGGTGTAATTTCCTATACGCATAAAAAATGTCAAAAAAACCATGAAATTTTGGAAAAACATGATGAAATTATCCAACTCAACCCTCCTTCTAGCGCCAAAATGTGAACCCCAATCCTATTCTTGCGCAAACATGGCAAACAAGCACAATATTAGATCAATTTGCAAGATAAAACAAGGATTCCCCATGAAATCCATCTACAATGCTCAATAATAAGAAAAACGAAAAACAAACATAAAAGATAAGTGAAATCCTAATTAAGCATGCAAACTCTTGATCCCATGGGGGGATTCATGCAAATTGGTGTGTTGAAATTGGCCCTTTCCCAACTCATTTGTTGTAATATTGATGATTTGATTTGTGGTCCACCTTGATGAATATTCAATCAAGTTCCATGATGAAAAATCTGCATAACCTAGTGTATACACCTAAAAATGGTCTGGAGAATTCTGATTAATTAAATACAAATTATTTGATTAATTATTCTAATTTCCTCTACTGTTTGAATAAATAGAAATATTTATTTATATAGTTCACATTTAAATCTCATCTTAATTAAATAGACAAAATTAAATACTTTGTTTGATTTAATTATCAAATCCCTATTTTATTCTATCACATCAATCTTAAATTATTTAAATAAAGATTAAAACACTTTATTGATTAATTGCCATATTCTTCTGTTTAATTTAATAAACAACTTCTATAGTTCATTTTATTAAATTATTTATCCCTCTTTTGCTAATTTAAATAAATCAAAAATATTTGAATAAAGGCATAAAGAATATTCCATCTATATTTCCTCAAAAATGAATTAGATATCCTATGTCTAATTTATGTCTAAATTATGTCACAATTAATGCTTTGAAACTTCACGGGAAGTTTTGGAGACAAATTCCAAAATATTTTCTCAATCCTCCTCCATCAATCTTTCCTCTTCTCTTGCTTGGTGTTTTCATGGGTGGAGACAATCTCCAAATTTCTCTCAATTTCCTCCATCTTTCACCATTCAATCCTCTAGATTGAATCCAAGCCTCTCAATTCCATCCCTGTGCATTTCTACAGCCAAGAAATCTATAAATACAACCTCATTCAACCATGAAAAGGATCTAGATAATCTAACTTATGCACTTTTACTGTGCAGGAATCCAAACATCAAGCATTCAACATTCAAGCATCCAAGCTTTCATATCATGGTTGCTTCCTGTAGCTGCATTCATCTGTTTCCATGTCAATTCAAGCTAGTTTAGTTTCTTTATCATCTAGCATTATCACATTAAACTCCATGTCAATTCAAGCTAGTTTAGTTTCTTTATCATCTAGCATTATCACATTAAACTCCATATCATTGCATTAGCATCCATGTCATTCTTTGAATTGTCATTTTAACAATCATAGTGCACTTATGATCTGAGAGCCACGGTGATTTAATAAATCTTTGGAGATAGAGAAAAATATGACACTTTCAGTAGATTATTGCTTTGAATTGATTCAATTTGATTTATCTCTGATATAATGTCCTATTAAGAAGTGTCTTTTGTGCTTTACACCTTATTCACACTTACAATTTGGCACCCACCGTGGGGCATTAACCCCAATTTTATCAATTTTTCTAAAAAGTGTCACACAGGTTTCAGCATGTTCTGTTTCAGCACTTTCATCAAAAACTATAGCGCTTTTGTGGAAAACTACAACACTTTCGTGCTCTATTTCAGCGCTTTGAGATTTAGCGCTTCCATGACCTGTTTCAGCGCATCGGTAATTTAACACTTCTGTGACAAAATTCGGTGCTTTAGTGTCCTGTTTCGGTGCTTTCGAGTTATAGCGCATCAAGTAAAATTTATAGCACTTCAGTAGACTGTTCCAGAACTTTTGTAAAATCAATCTGGATCTGATGCGGCTATGGCCAGATTTGAATTTTTTTCATAGTTGGACTAAAATTTATCAATCCTAGGATAGTCACTTCTGGTTTTCTAAAATTTATCAATCCTAAGATAGTCACTTCTTGGTTTGTAAAATGTATCAATCCTAGGGTAGCCACTTTTTGTTTTCTTAAAAGAAAATTTATCAATCCTAGGATAGTCATCACATTTTTACAGTATAAGTTAAAAAGAACAACATGATTTCTATGAAGCAACACCTTCACATAAATTATAAAATTTATTTTTGGGCTTAAAACAAAACAACTTATATGATGTTCTTGTGGTGATTAGGCTTATACTCTCCCTTTAATTGGGTGACCAAAGTGCCAGATTCACTTTTTACTTCATGCTATTTACGTTTTATTAAATCCTTTAGAAGGCCTGTCATAGTGGGAAAAGTACTCACTCTACGAGAATGACCTAAGTGGGAACGCCTAAAGCCAAGGATTCCAAACCACTATAATAAAAATGCAAGTTGTTGATGAAACTCCAACTTGACGGTAGTGAGCAAGATAACCATCCCCAAATTCTTTGTTCTAAAATTGGGAGGTCTCCTGAGGGAGTTCATCTATTTGTCGCACCACACAAAAGCCCTATCTACGAACCATAGAGTAGTATCTTGCCAAGTCAGTATCCATACATTGTCATACTCACAGTGCAAGGGGAGGGAAGAATCTTCCCCCAAGACACTCACCATATAATTTCCAAGGACTGTTTGCTCAGAGGACGAGAAATCCAACTCTGAGTACGCGCCTGGAAATGACAAAAACACGGGCGTCCTCTAGGGGGTGACACGGCTATGTGCGTCAACGCAATTCAAGATGTGGGTTGTGAGTATAATGATGACCTATTTGTCCTTAAGTGTGAGTCTGTTTGATTTGTGTACAATTGTCGAAGCAACCCATAAAAATCAATAAGGACCATTCATGGTTCTTGAACATACACGATCTATTCAGTTTAAAACAATTATTCACAATTGCTTGTTGTGTTTTCACAAAAATGATTAAAATCAGATTAAAGATCATCTTGAAAGCAACAAAGTCAAGCTAGATCAAAAAAATTCCATTCTTCAAAAGTGGAAGTACGCCACGTTTGTCAAGAGGGAGTTTTCTATATCAAAATCGAAAACTCTTTTCACAAGATAGAACATTCATCCACAGATATCACGCTTTTGCTAGGGGTCAAACTTTAGATTACATAGTAGAACCACTCTATTCATGAGCCTTCTTTCAAAGGAGAGCTCTCACATAGTATCACAACCGTAGTCAACGTATACGCCATTATTATTTTCTGCAACCCATGATACAGTATACCACAAGGCCAGATCAAATCTTACAATAGAGAGTCTTAAAAGTTTTGTTTTTAGCGCTTCTGTGAAATAGCGCTTTCAGGAATTATTTTAGCACTTACAATCTTTATTTTAGCGCTTCTGTCAAAACAACACTTCCATAATATTTTTCAGCGCTTTTGGGCACTGTTTCAGTGCTTTTGTCAAGATAGCACTTTCATCAATTTCTGCAGCACTTTCGAGTATTGTTTTAGCACTTATGTCGCCTATTTCAGCACTTCAAGACTCTGTTCTAGTGCTTCTGTGAAATAGCACCTCTGTATTTTGTTTTAGCACTTTCAAAACAAAGAGTTCAAAAATCTTACCAGTCAGTTTGTCTATCATTTATCCACAATTTTTACCAGAACACAAGTTTCTTTTTATCAGAATCACTATCTAGAGACCGAAATCAGAAAGGTTTATACAAATTTCCAATCTTATCAACTGAAACAAGATCTTGCAAATCAAAAGTGTCAAATCAAAATACACAATCTATTACTAAACGAAAGTTTCATCATCAGGATACTATCATCCTTTATCATGAAACCAAGTATAGTAATCAAAAAATTTAACATACTCTTATCAATAAGATCAGTCATCTTATTCGACTTTGTTAAAAGTTCAATTGACATTTTTCCAGCATAGAATCTCAACATTTCAGAAGAAAGTGTGAAAATTTGTATGCCAATCTTCACTAGGTCCCAAAATAGAGACTCTTAGAGCAAGAAATTGAAACTTCCCAAACAATGGTAGAGGAAAATCCTTGGAACAATCTAAACCACAATGATAAGAATGAAATAGCTCCAGAGGATATTCAGACAGCTCAACAAGATCCCAAGTTCCATAAATTTATGGAGAAGATCTTAGAACAAGATATGGAGAAGTATCTTTTGATGTTGGCCGAATTAGGTGCCAAACTTCCCAAGGAATTTGATGTTAATCATCTTAAGGAAGCACCTGGAGCAAGTGAGACTAAAATACTGCAACCTACACAAACAATAGATCTAGTTGTTGCTTTGACATCTCAAATGCAAATGTTACAACAATAGATACATGATATGACGAAAGGGAGTACCAAAAGGTATGCGATACAGGGAATTTTTCCTTATCCTTTCGACACAACAGTCGACCTAATACCTTTTCCAAGACACTGCGAATTCCCAAAGTATGACAAGTATAATGGAAGAACAGATCCAATAGATTGTATACGGGAGTTCAAAACAATGAGCCTTGAGTTTTCCCAAGAGGAAACTTACTTAATGAGGTTATTCCCAAGAAGTTTGGGAGGTACATGTATGGAATGGTTCTCAAAGCTACAACCAAGGATCAAGACTTTTGAGGAACTTGTCAACAAGTTCATCTCCCAATATTCATTTAACATCCAACGTGATGTTACAATAAAGGATCTTTACAACCTTAAACAAAACAAAGGGGAAACATTCTTGCCTTTTATACAAAGATGGCGATGACTGTTCGCTAGATATCCTAGATCCATTCCTAGGGAAGAAAAGATGGAGTTGTTCATTGATAACTTGACAGAGGAAATGAGTTATAGACTAGAATTACAATATCCTCCCACATTCAAAAAAGTAATAGAAAATGGTCTTAAAATTGAGGAAGCACTAGTCAAAAGAGGAGTTATCAAGCATTTCAACTATAAAACTAATAACACAAGTAACTCCTCCAATAAATACTCAAGCAACGACAAGCCAAAATTTTGGCAAAAGAATCGAAACACAACTACCAATGAAACAACGAATGATTCCCAAAATGTCAAACGGGTTTTTAACTTGACAACATCTACACCAAAGAATCAAAACAATGATCAAAGTGTCAAGTCGAATATCATGCAAAGCAACGAGATCGTAAAAATAAATTTATATCAGAAACCCTCAAATCGGCGAAGGTTCACACCTTTAGGCCAAATGATCGAATCAACAATGAAATAATTGGTCACCAGTGGCCTCATCATTGCACGGGAAGCCCAATTCTGGGATCCAAAGGTCAAACCACCATGGTGGAATGATGCAGATTACTGCAACTTCCATAATAACAAATGTCACAAAACCAATGATATTATGGAGTTGAAGCACACAATACAAGACTTGATCGACAACAATAAAGCATATGTGGAAACACCCCAAAACAATAACGATCATTCAGCCTTCAAAGACCCTTTACCAAACTATAACAAAGGAGCATCATCATCTTCAAACAACAAAGGTAAGAAAATTAACCATGTCTATGACAAAACAATCCTGTGTTTATCTGAAGTAGCAAGTGATCATATAGTTGGTCATGACATTGTCGAACTCAAGATTGACAACACTACCCCTTTGAATTTTTTCCCAAGCATAAAAAACTTTGAGAATCAAATCAATGTCTCAAAAATTAGAGACCGTCAGGAACATCAACCAGCAAATGTAATGACTAGGGGGAAATCCAAGGTGATTTTAAAGGGAGTTGGATCTACACATGTGGTTCCACCTCCATCTCGTTATAACATTGTCGATCAACTGCAAAACATTCCTGCACAAATATCGATTCTAGAACTCCTTAAATTATCACCATCACATAAGGAAGCTCTAGAACAAGCACTAGTAGCCACTACGCTACTAATAAATCTAAATGTTTGTCAGTTCCAAGCTATGGTGGGACATTTGACTACCCCGCATTTTCTATCATTATTTAAATAGGATGATGTCTCACTAAATCATCCCCATAATACCGCACTCCATATAGAAGTACTAATCCACAATCATCACATCAATAGAGTCTTAATAGATGGGGTGTTGGTTTGAAAATTTGCACTCTCAAGTTAATCCGTGCACTAGGGCACTCTGATGACGCTATCGATTCCCAGAGAAAAATGACTATCGAAGCATATGATGAGGAGGAAAGATCATCCAAAGGACTAATTGTGTTACCCATACAAGTGGGGCCTATGATGAAACACATAGTGTGTTAGGTTTTGGAAAAAGAGTTAACATACAACATACTCTTAGGGTGACCATGGATCCATGAAATGCAAGTTGTACCATCAACATATCATCAATGTTTGAAATTCCCAATACATGGATAGGAGGTGACTATATCCATTGATTATAGTCATCCCCAACATTGTGACACAATTAGAATCTCCCAAGATACTTTGGTGCTTCACAATAGGGAAGCATCTGGTTCAAAATCATCTAGCGAAGAAAAACATCCAAGTCTCACCACCAAGTGGGTAGAAAAGAAGAATAAAGGAAAAGAAACAAGTCCTGTTGAAACTCAATCAATAGATAATTTGGATCCACAAACTTCTTCATCACAAAAATTTCAAGAGCAAGTCTGACTGACAGACAAGGGCATGGGAACATATTCTATGGATCAATCACTTAACTTATCACCATTAATTTGGTTTGTCAAAAATTGTACCATAGAGGATGAGTCAGACAATAAAGTGATCCTAGATTGGCTATACAAAGATGAGGAACCCTCAACATCCAATATCAGTCTCAAAAATGTCAATATTAACACTAATAAATATGGAAAAGGAAAATCTATTTTAGAGAAAATGGGTTATGAAGGACAAGGACCTTTGGGATTAAGAAAGAATGGAATCATAGATCCTATTCAACCCCTCACTCTCCACTCAAAAGAGAAAATGGGACTCAGATACTCTAGTGAAGAAAAATAGGAAGTGACAAAGAAGACTCTGGAAAGAATCCTTCAACTTAGAAACAACTCTCAGACAGATTCAAATGAATACGAGTGGGATTCATGTTCTGACATATATTTCACTGATATTCACATTGATGTCATCCAACAATATGCACCTACACATGAGGAGGGCCAAGGTTCTGGGTCAAGACCATTCATAGCAGGATCACAAAATATCGATGACTCGAGTGGGGACGAATAGATCTCGAGTGAACTATAAAATATTGAAGAAGGTACCATCATTGAACTCAATATTCCAATAAACAACTATGATGAAATGGCTGTCCAAACCCTTACGTCCATCAACCGAAATGAATGTGATGACTTCATGCCATTAATCCATCCTGAGCTAATTGATTGGGAACCTATTAAACCTCTAACCGTACCAAGATTTGTAGATGATGATGCCATCATAGATTTCCTATGTCATATTGAGCCTAGTACAATTTTCATCTGTAATACTCATAATAACACGACTTGGCAGGAGGGTGTCAAATCTTCTAGTTGCAAAATTGAAAACAGGGAAAATAGATCTAATGGTGAAAACCATTCTATGGCAACATTAGATCTAGAAAAAGAAAAAATAAAGAACACATCTAAAGGTGAAAACCTTTCTGAGGCATTGAAAGATGGAAGATTTTACACCCTTCCAGAACATTATCATGATCAATCATCAATTTTGGTAGAACCAACACAGTCTGTGAACATCGACACTAAGGAAAAGAAAAAAATCCTACATCTGGCGGAATCCATGACAGATCAAGAAAGACCGGATTTCATCAAATTCTTTAAAGAAAAAAGCATCAACTTCGCTTGGTCATATTCTGATATGCTAGGCTTAGATCCAAAACTGCTCATGCATCATTTGTCTTTGCCCGTAGGAATCAAGCCTGTCAAGCAAAAATTGAGAAAAATGCATCCCCATATTGCATTGATGGTAAAGACAAAGCTAAAGAAATTGTTGGATGTTGGATTCATATGCTCTATAGACTATGCCAAATGGATATCAAACCTTGTACCTATTTCAAAGCCGGAAAATAGCATCAGAATATGTACGGATTTTAGGGACCTAAATAAAGCATGCCCGAAGGATGATTTTCCGCTACCAAATATCAACATCATTGTGGACTTGACGGCAGGGCATGCTAGGTTGTCAATCATGGACGGTTTCTTTGGGTACAATAAAATAAAAATAGCTCTAGAAGATCAGGAAAAGATGGTTTTTACATGTCCATGGGGAACTTTCTACTGGAATGCCATGCCACTTGGTTTGAAGAACGTAGGAGCCACCTATCAAAGAGAAATGATGACAATATTTCATGATATGATGCACACCTTCATGGAGGATTACGTGGATGATATTCTGGTAAAATATTGTACAAGGGACAGCCATCTACATATCCTACACAAAATCTTCACACGGCTAGAGAAATTCAATGTCAGGTTAAACCCCAAGAAGTGTGTCTTCGGGGTCACATCAACAAAGCTATTGGGATACATTGTCTCAGAAAAAGGAATTGAAGTAGATCCAACAAAATTCAAAGAAATTATGGAGATGGCACCTCCTAAGAATATCACTCAACTTAGATCACTACAGGGAAGGCTCCGATCGATTAGAAGATTTATCTCCCAGCTGGCAAACAAAAGTCATCCTTTTAATCACCTTTTGCATAAAAATATAGTTTTCAAGTGGGATGAGGGGTGTGAAACAAATTTCAATCAAATAAAATAGTATCTAATATCACCACCCATTCTCATTCCACCAACAGAAGGAAGACCTTTGATATTGTACATTTCCACGACATATATCTCTCTAGGGGCACTCTTAGCGCAAGAGAATTATGAAGGAAAAGAACGTATATCAATAGAACATTAAATGGTTATGAAATTAAGTACACTTTCATAGAGAAATCTTTCTTGACGGTGGTGTTTTCTACTCAACAGTTGAGACACTACATGCTGACTCATACGATCAAGTTAATAGAAAAGATTGACCCCATAAAATATCTACTCAGTAAAGCTACCTCAACAGGTAGACTGGAAAAGTGGGTCATGCTATTAAGTGAGTTTGACATTCAATATGTGGAGAGAAAATCCATCAAGGTTCAGGAAATCGCTGAACAATTAGTTGAAGCTCCTCTACAAGATGATCGACTAATGATAATTGAGTTTTTGGATGCAGACATTCTGACAGTGATGCCCCAACAATGGGTATTATATTTTGATGGATCATACACACAACACAAATCTGGATCAGGGATTTTGTTCATCTCTCCACAACGACACACCATTCCAAAATCATATAGACTAATTTTTTAGTGTACAAATAATGTGGCAGAATATGAAGCATTGATCATTGGGGTCAAAATAGCAATTCAATGGAAGATCACAAATTTACAAGTATATGGGGACTCTCAACTAGTCATTTATCAAGTGAATGATGAGTATCAAACAAAAGATGAAAATTTGATGCCCTAAAAGAAACACATAGATGATCTAGAACAGTTCTTTTTTAGTATCAAGTTTGATCAAATTCCAAGGGTGGAGAACAAAGCTATGGACGCTATGGCCGCAATTGCTTCATTATTACAATTGTCAGAGAAGTGTGTTTGTTATGAGTATATGGTAGAACAAGTATCATGTCCTTCCCATTACAATTCATAATCCACTACCATCTGCCATCTAGAAACCATTAAAACCTCCATCTATGAAAAGACCTATGCTTATCTGAAAGATGATATCCTTCTTCCTAACCTTTCCAGGAACCAAAAATGAAACTTCATCCACCAATCCGCACAACATACTTTAATCATAGATATACTTTATCGTCGAGGTCTTGATGGTACCTTACTCTGATGTCTAGAACATGACAAATCTGAAATGGCCCTACGAGAGGTTCACAAGGGTATTTGTGGCACTCACTCGAGTGGGATAACTCTAGCTAATAAACTCCTCTGTTTGGGATATTATTGGCCATGCATGGAGAAATAATCTTATCAGTTTGTTAAGAAATGTCAAAAGTATCAGATTCACAACAATCTGATTCATGCACCGGCACAAGAACTGCATCCCTTCACATCAACATGGCCTTTTTGTCAATGGGGCTTGGATCTAGTAGGAAAAATAAATCCATCTTCATCCAATGGACACAAGTTCATTATAATAGCTACATAATATTTCACAAAATGGATAGAAGCAGTACCTCTTACAACCATCACTGGAAAGAAAATCTCCTCTTTCATCTTGAATTACATAATATGTCGGTATGGAATCCCAGAATCCATTATCACCGATAATGGATGACCTTTCAAGAATCAAGATGTCCAAGAGCTATGTGAGAATTTTCATATCCAACATCATTTTTCAACACCGTACTATCCTCAAGGGAATGGCCAAGCAGAGGCCTCAAACAAAAAAAATACTCAAAATTCTCAAAAAGACAGTTAATGATGTTGGACGTGATTGGCATGTTCAACTCAATATTGCACTATGGGCCTACATAACAAGTATCAGAACACCAACAAGAGCTACTCCATATGCCTTGGTATATGGATCAGAAGCCATATTGCCCATTGAATTTGAGATTCCATCCCTTCCTGTATCACTCAGTGGGCTCATTTATGATGAAGACTATAGGGTATCTAGACTGCAAGAGCTGGAATTGTTGGATGAGCATAGTCAACAAGTTGTTAATCATCTCAACAGCTTATTAACAAATAATGTCAAGAAGTTACAACCATAGGGTAAAACCGAGGGTCTTTCAAGTTGGTGACTTGGTACTAAAGGAAAACCCTAGGAATCAGTAGGAAAGAGAGAAGAAAGGGAAATTTGAGCCTAACTGGCTTGGTTCTTTTGTCGTCATATCAGTATATGGATCAGGGGCATATCAATTATCAACGTCAGAAGGGGATTTGTTTGATGAACCTATCAACAGTATCCATCTCAGAAAGTTCTATGCTTGAATCTCCTAGTGCACGGGTCAAACCTTTGAAAATGGTTTCCTTGATGAAAACCTAGCAAATAGGCATCTTGGCAATGCAAAAATACAATATATATATATATATATATACAAAACAAAGAGAAAAAAAGAGAAAAATGAGAAAAATACAAAAAAAAAGGAGTGTAATAAAAGCATATGGTGAAAACCTAGAAATAGGCATCATATGTGATTCTAAGGTCAGCTTTCCCATCCATTTTGAAACATATCAGGATCATTAGTCTAGTAGTCAGTACCATTTCATATCATGTCAGTAGTGTTGCCATCTTTGCATCCATATCAAAATCATTTTCACATAGTCAAGTCTCACTCCAAAGCTTGGGGGCAACATCTGGACATCACTAGGGGCAACAAAATATTGGTTTCACAAAAGGACAATAAATAGTATAACAAAAAATTAAAACAAAGATCAAAAGTGAAACATCAATCACCATCAGAAGGTCATCAAACATCTGTATCATATCGAAAATCCAAAAACATGTCAAAAAGTCAGTCTAGAAAAACAAATCCAAAAACATAAGTATGTGTCAGTCGAACTACGTGGTCTCTATGTGTGTAACGTAGGCAAGGCTAATCTTTGATCAGCCTCTGAGACCCCTAAGATAGGATAGTAGGTTAGGTCTTTGTTCAAAATCTCAAAAATCACAAAAACATCACAAAAATCAGGATGGATGATCTCAAATCTAAATAATGATTGAAACACTCTAGGTAAAAAATGGATACATTGTATTTTTTATTATCATTTCTTTGGAGTAACTCAATGATGTATTGAAGTAGAGAAACAAGGAAGAAGAATGATATTTTTATTATCTATTGTCTCTAAGTTAATCATGTAAATGTATGAATTATCGAGGGATGTGCTATGCAAATGTATCACCGATGACATTCAGAATTCACACATTCAAATGATTAATCACTGCTTGTTTTTTCACAATGAATGCTTAGGTCATCTCGGTTCAATTATACCTAGATGCTTGTGTTCAGTTGCAATATCAAAAATCATGAAAGACGTACTCAGGTTGTTATTGGTCTAACACATACCATTGATGCTTGTACTCACTTTCAACATCCAATAAAAGCTCAATGATGACAAAAAGCACAAAATTACTATTAAATGACATTGGTTTTGCATATAGTTGCGTGTTAAAATTAGATTGAATTCATCATATTCATTATCTGCAGAGTATTTGTTGTAGAAAGGGTTCAAATAAACGATTATCTTATCTACAAATAGGACTGAGTATACTTGACATAAATCCAAAAATCATCAAAAACATATTTAGAAGTCATCATCTCATCATTAAGTTTTTCATTTAATCATTCATTCATTTCTTCATACATCAAATAAATTATGAATTCAATGGTACCATAAGTGCATCATGTTCATTTTAGCATAAAAACATTCATTACATTATCATCCATCAACATCATATACATACATCATTTCTCATCCACACCTTTTATCACAAATAAAATAAATGCAAGTCATGTCATTGTTATCATTACATCATCCATTATCATTCATCATAAGATCATTATTTAGATATTCATACATCACATCATACATCCATATATCATTTATCTTACAAATACATTTATCATAGAACCATTACATGAAATAAATACATTTATCATTACATCATCCATTTGAAATAAAATCATTCATATGGAACATTACATGATAGATCATCACATAATAAATGCAACCATCACATAGAAATCATAAGCCGTCATAAAATCACATCAACTACATCTCATATTTATATATATATCATCAGTGTCAAGTATACAATGAAGTCTAAAAATGCATCATCAAAAATAAGCTACAATCGTAATATACATCGTGTCTCAAAAAGGAAAATCTCAATAGCATCTATGATTTGCTACTACGAGAATGTGCAGGTCCAACGAGACCAATACCACAACCACCCTCGAAAGAACTAGGATCTCTAGGATCCCTACGTGGAGGCTGTCACTCCCTCACTCACTGTCCGAGTATGCATTTGCCCAGATCTCAATGGGGCATAGCTGACTCTATGATCAGCAGGCACTACATCATGGTATCTCCCCAGATAAAACTCAGCCTCTCAGCCAGCCAACAGAACCTCTCTCATATAATCCCCCAATGAGGTACATGGACCACTCTCTATAGGGTCTGCGCTATCTCCTGTGCCCTCTCGAAAATCTAACGAGCACTGTCTCGCTTGGCTATCAATATGGCAACTTGAGTCTGCACAACAGCCAACTATCCCTGAACCTGTGCTAATGCCTGAGCATGGGCCTGAGCCTAGGCCTACATCTGAGTCTGTGTCTGGACAAGCATACCCCAAGCTTGTACCAACTATCCCTACAGTGTGTGAACCTATGTCTGGAGACCTGCAATTTGTCTTTGACGGTTCACTGATGGTACAGTCACTGATCGGCTCTTGCGAGGCCTTCTGGTGATGGACCACTACTGACTGGCCCTACCCCTCTATCCCCTCCACTGCCACCATCACTGTCATCACCACCCCTCTTCGCGCTACTACCTGATGGAGTACCACCCTCACTATCTACAAAACCCTCTACCACATCCTCCTCTATGAGTAACAGTGTTGGCTCGTCTAGAATAGTAATATGCAGATGTGAAACCAAAGCTAAAAATGCAATGTACTCCTCTGGAATAGGTGCCTCTGCAATGTCTCTATGCATATCCCAAGGTGATGGCTACAATTCCTTGTATCCCTCTACTAGAACATCATATGATAAACAAGGCCCCCAATCAGGAATATCACACCGCCGCCTAGCATAGTGGGCTACCCCCTATGGCATACACTGAATGGTGCCATACTATCTGTACACTAGGTGAAGAAAAAATATTTCTAATACAAAAGGTGTCTGACCGATCAGATACATGGAATCGCAGAGGTATCCCAACACTGCATCATCCTCATCCCTCTACTCACAGTCTAAGTATGGATGCTAGATAACAGTCTCTATGTCATCAAAAACCTGCCTCCAATGCTCTAACTTACCCATCTGGGCCTAGGTAAGCCGAACTCTATATCTGAATACATATGGTCTGCCTGCTAGTCTTTCTGCCACTAGAAATGGATGAGCAATAGAAAAATGCTCCCATGCCCACACCTGTAACAGGGTCATCCTTGCTGATAAGTTGTGTGCCCCTAGGTACACCACTGAGTGAAGATCATGATAAATATGTGCCAGTATGCACATCCCCCATGCATATCTAGTACCATGTACCATCATGCTCTCTAAGGCCCTGCCCCAACCCATGCGGAATCCCTTTGACCTGTGATCAAGGAAAAATAAACCTCCAATAAATCCAGCAAGCACTATTGGTATTGTCACTTATGATTCGGTAATCCTCCTCCATCAAACGCTCGAACCCTCAATATCCTGATCCTGGAATACTCTACGGAGAGCATCTCTACAACCAACCCCTTGAGAATCGTACACTACGATCTCCCCCATAAATGGAATGCGCAGAATCCACCACACATCCTTAGGTGTGAACGTCATCTCACTAGTGAAAGGTGTTGTGGTCACTATGCCACCTCTCAGCCAAAGCAGTCAATAGACCCTGATTAATCCTAATCTGGGGCATGTCAAGGAAAGTAGTCAAGCTGCACTGACCTATGATCTGAATCTCATCTAGTGTCAGATGAGGTATCAGGTCTGTAGTCCAAGGAAACCTCTCTCGCATCTAGAGAGTACCCAGCTCCTCTAGTCATCATAATGAAAAATCCACAATCAGTGTACTATGTCAAGAAATCAAAAGTCATTCTACTATCAAGTCTATTCCAAAAAAAAAAAATTGGGTGTGAATTTTCGATCAAAATTCATGGGTGAACATCAACAAAACTTGCCTATCATGAGGTTCATCAAACATTATCTAATCTCGGCTATCATGAGATTTATCAGATAATGAATCATTTCCTCGCCTATCATGAGGATCATCACAAATAGGATTTCTTCTCGCCTATCATGAGAGAAAGTCTTATTTAAATCATCAAAATCCAACATCAAGAATTTGGATTATCAATCATACCAATCCAAAGAATGGACATGAAATCAAGGTTAAAAGAAATCAAAATCTCCAATTTTGACATGGAGGCATTAAATCAAGCACCCAAAGTGCTAAATCACAAAAGTGCTACTTGATCAGTCAAAGGCGCTAAATCAAGCACCAAAGCGCTAAATATCAAAAGTGCTACTTTATCAGTCAAAGATGCTAAATCAGGCACCCAAAGCGCTAAATCTCAAAAATGCTACTTCAGCACTCCGAAGCGTTATTTTATCCTAAGCGCTATTTTACCACATCGAAGCACTAAAACAATCCATGAAAGTGCCACTTTACCAAAAGTGCTAGAATAGACCATGAAAGTGCTAATCTACCAAATCAAAGCGCTAGATCTCTCTAAGCGCTAAAATCCACTACCTAAGCACTAAATCACGGAAAGCGCTACATTATCCTACGAAAGCGCTAGAGAATTTAACACATACGCTAAATCTCAAAGCACTAAACTACCTACTGAAAGCGCTACATCGGAGTGAAAGCGATACATCGTGGCTTGAAAGAGCTAAACTAAGCAAAAAAAGCCTAAACTTAAAAAATGCATGAAAAACGAGGAGGATAAGGGGTACGTACCGGAGGTCCATATGCGGTCGGTCGTCGGTGACGTCAAACACGTTTGAAATGGTGAGTGTGGTAAGGTATTGGCATCCTGATCCAACTGGCTGAAATGTCTCTATCACAAGGTTTTTCAAACTCCAAAAGTAAAAATGACTTTGAAAATGACCTTTTGGACTATATATAACTTTTTAAAAGGTATTTTTGGTGGGTTTTATTATATTTTGATTAATTTTATTCGTGAAATTAATTGAAATTCATCTATGCGCTATATTTATTCATCATTTGTCGAGAGATAAATTATTTCATCATTAAATCATCATAGAATCATCAGCAATTCTTAAAAATTTCAAAAATTTCAAAAAATCATCAAATCATTAATTTATCTCCCCAAAGGGCATATTGGCAATCATCTGAAAATCAATGTCTAGGGCATGTCTGGGGCATACGATTTTTTTTTTTTTTTCATTGATCCTCGCAGTGGCAGCAAAATTTTCTTCGAAGCAATGTGTAAACACATCACTTCGAAGAGGGGAAAAATGTACACACCTAAAAATGGTCTGGAGAATTCCGATAAATCAAATACAAATTATTTGATTAATTATTCTAATTTCCTCTACTGTTTGAATAAATAGAAATATTTATTTATATAGTTCACATTTAAATCTCATCTTAATTAAATATACAAAATTAAATACTTTGTTTGATTTAATTATTTAATCCCTATTTTATTCTATCACATCAATCTCAAATTATTTAAATAAAGATTAAAACACTTTATTAATTAATTTCCATATTCTTCTGTTTAATTTAATAAACAACTTCTATAGTTCATTTTATTAAATTATGTATCCCCCTTTTTGTAATTTAAATAAATCAAAAATATTTGAATAAAGGCATAAAGAATATTCCATCTATATTTCCTCAAAAATGAATTAGATATCCTATGTCTAAATTATGTCACAATTAATGCTTTGAAACTTCACGGGAAGTTTTGGAGACAAATTGGAGATAAATTCCAAAAAGAATTCTCAATCCTCCTCCATTAATCTTTCCTCTTCTCTTGCCTGGTTTTTTCATGGGTGGAGACAATCTCCAAATTTCTCTCAATTTCCTCCATTTTTCACCATTCAATCCTCCAGATTGAATCCAAGCCTCTCAATTCCATCCCTGTGCATTTCTACATCCAGGAAATCTATAAATACAGCCTCATTCAACCAAGAAAAGGATCCAAATAATCTAACTTATGCACTCTTACTCTGTAGGAATCCAAACATTAGGCATTCTAAGCATTCGGCATTCAAGCATCCAAGCTTTCATATCATGATTGCTTCCTATAGCTGCATTTATCTGTTTCCATGTCAATTCATGCTAGTTTAGTTTCTTTATCATCTAGCATTATCACATTAAGCTCCATATCATTGCATTAGCATCCATCTCGTTCTTTGAATTGTCATTTTAACAATCATAGTGCACTCACGATCTGAGAGCCACAATGATTTAATGAATCTTTGGAGAGAGAGAACAATATGACACTTTCAGTAGATTATTTCTTTGAATTGATTCAATTTGATTTATCTTTGATATAATGTCCTATTAAGAAGTGTCTTTTGTGCTTTACACCTTATTCACACATACACCTAGCTAAGCATTTGATGAAATGGATGAAACTAGATATGTTTCAGGATGAAGTTGAGTATAGTAAGTTTACTCAAATTGTGGATGATAGAATGAGAGGAAGAGTCTCTTATTTATAGATTTCCAAATTGGAAGAGAGAGTGAAATTGAGCAATGTGGGATCATTCAACATCCAATGGCCAAGTGCCACTTGTCAAGATGTGAATGGTTGACGGTTGTGCACATTTTGGTCCATGTCCATGATAAATGCTATTAGATTCAAATTTGAAATTTGAATGTGACATGTTGGAGGGAGAACGAAATAGAGTTAATGTCACTTGGCTCAAGGCCAAAGACATGTAAGAGGCCTTAAATGCCTTGTTGGAAGTACCCATCCCCTTTTGGAGGGAGTTTTGAATTGGAAAAATATTCCACAAAAGATGCCCTTTTGAATGGAAATTGATGAATTATTAAATCAAATAAATTGATTTATTGTGAAAGTTGCAAGATCTAGAGGATTGGAGTGATTAGGATTAGCATTAATCGGGATTTGATTAATTAAGAGGGGGATTAGCTGATTTGACCATTTTGACTTAGATTTTAGGATTTAAATAAATCAAAGTTAAGAGAATAATGATTTTAGATTTAATTAAATAAAGATTGATCTATTTAATTAAAGGAGGATGATGTTGGATTTAAACCAAATAAATATTTATTTAATTTAAATGAGATGACTTTAGGGATTAATTAAGTAAAATGATTTATTTAATTAAAAAGGGGATTAAAAATTAATTAAATAAAATTGATTTATTTAATTAAGAGATGAAGAGTGGTGAATATAATCAAATATAGATTATTCGATTAAATGACTAGAAAAGGAGATGATTCGGGATGAAATGGTGTTAGTAAATTAGGATCCAGTGTGTCAGATCGAATTTTATATTTTCAATGTCTACAATAGTGAGATGAGGTGGATGATAAGGCCTCTTGGTTGATGGGAACCTATTGTTGGGTGGTCCCTCTTAGGTTGCTACAATATTGGAATGGGTCAGGATCACCAAGGATTATGATTATAGTGCCTTTGTGGGGAAACTTAAGGAATTCATGGTATGTATAAGGTACAAATTTCATGTTGTGGATCCATGGTCGGCCTAGGAGGATATCATATGGGAGGTCAAGATCCAAGACTTGGAATGTGGTGTTCTTTATCCTAGGTCCAACTCTAATTGGTAGTGTAATACCACCCTTGGAAGATAGTTCTTCATCATCATATGCTTTGATAACAATGTTTTTGGCCGTGTCTATGCATTCTTCAGAAAAGCCTAGTGTTATAACCAATTTAAGGGTGTAAATATTTAACCCTACACCAATGTCTACCAAGAATTGTGTGACTTTGTGCTTGTAGATGAAAAATTCAAGATGTAAGTGGTCATTTTGATTAGCCTTTTGGGTTGAGTAGTCTTGATCAGAAAAAAAAGTGACATGATGGGAATTATCCAAGTAACCGACCATCTCTTGGAAGCTATTGAAATTGAGGTCAATGGGTATGGTAGTGTCCTGTAAGAATTTTTCAAGAGTGGCCCTATGTTCAAGTGATATACATAATAACTCAAGGATAGAGATTTGTGCAGGTGTCTTCCCCAAATGGTCAAGAAGATTATATTGATATTTTGGTTCTAGTTTTTTTGGAAGAGCACCCTAGACAATCACCTTGGCTCAATGAGTATTGATGACAAATTTCAAAAGTTTCTTGAAGTTAATGATATTGGCAAGATCATCGACAGTGTGAATGTGATTTATTATGGTAGTATAGTCAAATTTGGCATTGGTGTAATTGACAAAAGTGTTGGTCTTATTACTCAAATTAGAGGCCTTTCCTTTTCCATGGTAATGTAGAGGATCTATAAAGACTTTATGGTCACTATTAGAGGATGATTATTGTCTCTTGACTTTGATAGTGCCATTTTTAATGAGATATTGGATGATATTCTTCAATTGTTGGCATTGTGAAGTGGATTTTCCTTTATCTCGGTGATAGTCACAAAAGGAACTATCATCCCACCATTATGATTTAAACTAACCTAGGTCATATGGTTTCACTTCAGGAAGTTGTATGGCATTGTGCTGCAAAATTTATTTGAAGATAGATTCAATTGGCTCCCCTAAATGAGTGTATTTACGTCTTATGGGAAACTTCCTTTGAGCTCTTTGATCTTGTGTGTTTTAGATGACATTTTCTATGTGATCAGGAGTTTTTGGTGAGTATTTTGTTGTGTATTCTATTCATGTTGGGTTCGCCAATGTAATCTAGGGTAAAATTCTAGGTTAATGTAAAATAGCATAAAAACTAAACCTAAACCAACAATAGAGCACAAAGAAGCATAAAAACATGAAATATAAAGAAATATCACCATAAATTATTCATTCCATCATTGATTCACCTCTATTTTCCTTCTCGATTTTTCTTGAAATATAATTGATGCCCTCAAATTTTAGTATGCACTAGTAGCCTATTATAATGCGTAGAAAATATTGAAGATTGTTGTCTCACACTAATAGCATGTACTTGCATTAGATCAAGATATAGATTGGATGTAGATGTCAAAATGACAAGGACAAGGTCTTTTATAGAAAAATAAAATTTGAATGAAGGGATAAGATTCAATATCAAAGAGATGTGTCAATCAATGGCCAAGAATGAAAGTTGTAGTATGGAATAGGGTTAGGAAAAAATTAGGGCAAAGATAAGGATGAATGGATAAGATCAAATTATAAAATAATTCAATCAAGGGTGGAAATTAAATGAGACATGAACATATAAGAATGACACAAATAAAGAGAATGGAACAAAAAAAGAGGTTCTTGGAGAAAATTAAATAAATATTAAAATAATTAAATAATTAAAGCATTATTTAATTATAGAGCATTGGAACACAATAATTTATCAGACATATCATTTACCATCTCAACCATGATTCCATTAGTGACTAAAAATAGTATTCCTTGCTTTCAGAGATATGATGCAACATAAACATTATTTCATAAGGCCTTTTATATATTGCATCATTAAAAGTATGGAAAAACTTATCATTGTTCCTTTCTCAATGCTATACATCTAGTTTGGAACCATCTGTATCCCTAATTATAAACACCCATCACAATTAGAAATAGTGAACTGTTTAGTTTTGATGAAATACCTGGTAATTTTTTGGTAGCATGTATTAAATTCTTCTCCCTAACTATAAATATCACAGATCTAGGATTGTTCCTTCATTCATCAACTGGTTCTTTAGACAGAGTTGCCACCTCTTCAATAGAGGACTATATTAAAAGAAATATGAAATTCATTTTCAAAGCTTGTTAGATTCTAGGTATTTTCCCACAATAGAGTCACACCATGCCGCTACCAATCTCTTTCCAAACCACACTCCATTACCATCCAAATTTAACATTCAAATTCACTTAACAAATAATTTTGGATAGCATTCTTCAACCCCTGTGGTTCCTCTTTTCTCTTTTTCTTTTAAATTTCTCATAAGTTATCCCCAATAAAATCATCAATTCAACTAATGACTCCAAAACTCCTGAATCCTTTGCCATCACGATACCATAGATCATAGCATTTTCAGGTTAATTTCACAAAACTCTTCCTTCTAAGGTTTAAAATATTCACTGTGTAAATTCAAAACAACAAATCTTTGATATGAGTTTATAACCATCTACAACTGGTGATTCAAAATTCCCCAGTAGAGTCGCCATTTTCTTGGTGACTCAGATGGGAAAATAGTTCAATAATGTGCAACCTCTGGTTATATAAATAATTCAACACTTTAATGACTCTATAATAGCACCATCTGCAACCAAAACTTATGAGTTCATCCCCATTGGATTCTCCATTCTGTTGGTGTTTTTTCCCACATAGGATTTGCAATTCTTTAAGAATTAGCCAACCTCCATTATAAAGAACCACAAAGGCTAGTGGCCAACTAACGAGATCCAATCAAAGAGTAACATTTCCTACACTTTTGGCTCTATGAGACCAAGGTGGGTAAACCTAAATGTGTTCATAAGAATGTTCTATGATTGGTAAGAACACTTCTTCTTACAGATTACAATCCCTACACATGTAATGAGATAGTAATTATTCTTGGTATTGGCAAACCAAAGAATAATAATAGGTATCTTAGGGTTTAATATTTTTTTGTGTTCAACTCTTAGACCACCATGTTTAGAATTACAATCTTGTAGTAATCTTGAAGAAAATAGCGAGTGCCTCATCCATTGGGCAGGATTCATACAAAGCGTAATCTAGATATTGTTGACATATTAGCATAATGCTTTACATCATGCTAATTTTAACTTTAAAACAACACTCCTTAGCAATCTTGAATGTATAATCATATATTTGTAACTCATTTTCAAGCAATTTCATTAACTCATTGAGCTAAAGAAGGAAAATGAAGCACACATTCAAATATACCATTGAAAGTGAATGAAGATATCATTGATAGGCTCATTCAGAACTTTTGACACATAATTAGGAGAGAAATTATTTCAAAATGATTATCATTTATTGCTTAAATATCCGTAATTACATTAGCAAGGCTAGCTTGCTTCATAGAAAACTGACCAGAAAAAGACATTAACTAAAACCTTTAAGAGAACTACAGTAAAAAGAACTAACTGTACATATATTCAGAACATTCAGGATCCAAAATCCGACCCTAAAAAAGCCGTGAAATCTCCTTTATAGGACAATAGAGCAACAAAGAAATAGGCTACATTTTTAGTTTCAAAATTGAATTTCATTTAGAAGGAAATTCAAATTCACATTCCTCATGATTGGATAGCAAAGTGCATGATCCGAGGAATCAAAAAATGGTAGATAGTTACTAGTCGAAGAAAAACCAAAAAGTGTGTCAGGCACGCGCACGTCCACATCAACAAGATGAAACACCAAGAAAATCATCGCACATCAGACCCAACAACAACAACCACTAAATAGACACGCGAACCTGGTATAGGCGACTGCTTCGAGTTCTCACCTCAATTAAAAGCGGAACCAGCTTCTTTCCTCTAACCACATCAACACAACACCCAACAACCTTGCACGGTGCCAATGTAGTTACTGGTTCGACTGCAAGTGCCTTCTCATTCATTCCCATGAGTTTAGTCAAGGCTGCTAGGTAACACTAGTAATCTGAGTCAGTTTTGGACCCATTACCATCAGAATCTAATGAAATTAGAATAGGGGATGTGCAATGCTCTGGCCTTTTTCCAACACTCTTAGTAGTGACTCCAGGTGTTTTGGGAGTAGGTAGCTCCTTCTCAACTAGCAACTTCCTGGCTCCTACCTTGGCACTCCTGTGCCCTATAGATTTATCCATTGAAGCAACAACTTCACAGAATACAAGAAAATAACCACCACCTGCAAACAAAATAACTCAAAAATGGAATGATAACACTTGTTAACTTAGCAAACATTTATAGAGTGAATTGGTGTGAGGAATATTGATTGCTTGAATGCAAAACAAGCATTTAAGCCATATGTGGCTGACGTAGCCACCATAATTGCTTCTATCAAGAGGGCATCATCTGTACGCTAGAGAAAATTAGGAGAAGATCCTCTGAAAAGCTTGAGCCATTAAATAAAATAAGTTTCAAAGTGTGAAAGTTCACCACATAGATGATCAATAATTTATTTGAAACCCCGTTGATGTAAAACGGACCTGGTGAGTCGGACAACTCAGATTGAGTCAATCGAGCATTGAAAATCCACATCAATGCCTCGAAAAACCATAGCCAATCACAACCCAGGAAAAAAGAATGTTGCAACTAGACAGTGGGTCCCACTTAGCCCCGTCACTTCAAATAAAAAGGCCACGTGTCACCCATTTGCATATCTCATGGTAGTTTAGAGACATTTATCGTTCTCATGCGAGGTCTACGAGGGATAATTATTATTAACCTCATAATTAAATCCCTTCACCGGTGAAAATATGACCACTTGTCACTATTAGCGCCTCAGGAAAACCATCGCTCGTCGATATATGCTAGATGGTGGCATCTCACAGACCTCGCACTACTTTGTGACATTAGCAGGAAAACCTGTGAGGTTTGCGAGAAATGTTCCAGATCAAAACCCTTGATCAAACGGTTAGCCAAACAACATGTATGGACATGTAGAATGTTCAGGTGGGACTGGCTGGTACAACCTTCAGCGGTATAAATGTTTAAGCCTAGGTGGAGAAAGAGACCGACGAGCTAGGTGAAAAGGGGCTGGTAAGAGCACAAACAAAAGGGCTCAACCAAATCACTTAAGTGACCGACTGCCTTCGGTAGCAAGTCACCGTTCAAACATAACATGAGGGTTTCATAATTTGATAATTCACCACACCATGGGTAACTTTAAACCCTGAAACCCTAGCCTTTCCCCCTCTGAAATTGAAAATTCCCAACAGAGTAGCCATTTTATTGGCATTTTTTACTGCAACCCACACGTGTTTCCTAGAAGCTCCTATGAACTTGCCACATTCAATAATAAAAGGCTAGGAACAGTATGGCCAACTTAACGAGAATAACAATTAGGCTAATTCTCTTACACTTCAGACTCTGTAAAATCCAGGAGGGTATTCCCTAACATGTTCTCTTACAATACAACATTTGAATGATTCACTTGCACACGTGTAAGCAACAGATAGATCCCCAATTATTTTTAATGGATGAAATCCTTCAAGAAATTGGCTATTCCTAGAAAAGGCTCGGGTGCAATTAATAGAGAATCAAAAACTCAAATTAAAGTAATTTGATAGGAAATGTTTGAGGAAAATATCCTAAGGCCACAACAAAAAACATGCGAGAATAAAATGTAAGCAAAATTCCAGTGCCATATCCCAAAGCACAGAGTCAAAAGAGAAAATTGAACTACAGGGTAAATTTCATTTTGAACACTTATGATCTATTAGGAATTGCATTACAATCCATATATCTATACCTGATTTTATTACTTCTTTATGAATCCTATTTGTTATATTGCATGAACTTACTGGTTAACTGAAGCATTTAACTGATCCTTTGAACCAAAGCTATAGTTAAACATAATTCACAGTAAAGAACAAATGAAGATCAATGAAAATTATCTCGGATCGATATTTAATTAATAATCCATGTAACATAACACAATAGGAGAGAAAATAAAATCCAAATATTCATGAATTTGATACAAACATGCTCAAAAACCCCATGATTAACTAAGTTCTCCGATCTAACTCAAAAATTTAAAACTTGGACTTACAATTCATACTCTTTGTATCACTAGACTCTTATTTCTCATATTTTTTGGATGTTTTCAACAGAACTCTCTCTCGACCCAGAATTCCCTTTTATAAAATAAGGGAGCCAACAGGATTCAGGCCGAAGAGTAGACATTTCCATTTATGATTCAATCGCTAACTCTTAATTCAGTTACAATTCTATTATGCGAGTGGAGAGCATAAGACAAGAATCATCATTAGTTGATATGGAGGAAAGAAAACATCGCTCCAAAGGTTGCTCCCCATACATCAAAGGCATGCTTAACCGTTTTAGTACTAACTCCACCTCAACACTTTGTACTTGAAATCAAAAGGAGAATACAATTTTACAATATAATATCTAAGGTCAGACCTGTATTATACATGACCAAGTTCTAATTCTCGACTATAACATTAATAATTCTAGTTCATCAATTAACACCTTTTCCCATAATTCAAACTCCTCCTCGGAATGCCATTAAAAAGCCAAAACCTGATCAACCTTGTTTCGATAGGGAGCATACTTCACCATTATCGATGTGGAATTTTTATCAAAGTTCTCTAAGAAAATTTTAACAAAAGACAACTTTTCCAATGTATTCTCTAGCATGCGGATGCCAACACTTTTGCATATCTCATGTGTTTGAGACATCATTATATTTTTTATCTAATCCTTCCAAACTTGTAGGGGTTTGACTTCATCCTAACTGTGCAAAATATGTGGTAATGGGGTCAAGTCCTTTCCATAATATATACCCTTTAGTAATTTAATCTTGGACTCCATAGGGGTGGCAAAACCCTAAAAATTCTGCTCAACAATCTCTTTGACCAATTGATATGTTGCTATAACAGTAGGATATTTATCACCATGTTGTTTTGTCCCTACTGCCATGAATTTCAACTTCTTCATTCTAGGGCTCCATTTTTCTAGCAATGGGATGGCCAATTCTTTATCCCTTGGAAATATTTTTAGTTCTTGCAACATTAGAACATAATTTGCATGAACACTGTTTAGCCTACTCTGGACTTTTCTATTTAAATGTTTCAAAACAGTGTCCACTATTTCTGAATTGCTTCTCTTTGCTACATCCCAGATTTTCTTTATCATCTCCTTATAATCTTCAACCTAATGAATCAATTTATCCCTAGAGGGTCCCCCTCTAGGGCTAGTCGCCCTCTCAATTGCAATAGGCACTTGTCCCATATTATATGGAACAATAGCCAAAGATTGTTCTTGTGTAGGAGGTTGAGATTGCTCTACTGGTGGGTCAGGAATAGTGTGACTAGAACTAGCTTTCTTTTGAGACCTCATGGTATCCATTTGTTGCTTCAATAAAGCCAATTCCATTTCTAACTCTGCTACCTTTTGTTGAATCTTATTATATTCAATAATAATGTCATTATATTGGCTTCTTAAAGTATCCCATTCCTTGGTCAAATCTTCAACAGTTGCTCTCGTGAATTTGGCAACATTCACAACCATATTAGTAGCTTCCAATGTTGGGGTGTCAACAACTCTCCTCACAACCAAGTGAGCACTAAAATTAGATGGTTCTGCAAAAATTGGTTTATTAGAGCCAATGGATAGAGACCAGGTTGCTAAAGCATCCCATTCCTCACTAAAGGATGATCCTTTGAGTGCCAATGTAGCCTCCTCTTCATTAGAACGAAGTGGCTTATTAGCCCTTCTTATTGTGTTGAACACCACAACATCAATGATATCCCATTCAGGAAGTAGCAATACTCCACTTTTTTGTACTGATTCTCGGCCTTCCTCTAGTGTTATTTCTTTGAATTTGTCTCTCATTTGTTTCCTGACCTTGTCTTGAATTACCTTCTGTGGGAGCTTTGGATGTAGACTTCTCTCATGTGTTACCTTCTCAGCATATGATGCAGTATGTGCTCTCCACACAAAATATTTAAAAGCGTTATTTTGAATAAAAGATTATTCCATTATGAACTCTTTGCAGGCTTCCATCCTCATAACATCATTACCTGTTATTCCTTTGATTTCATCTTTTCCTAATCTCAAATTAGTTGCCCCTAAACTTGTTGCAATGTTAACCAGGTCTAATGGAATCTCCTGATGTATTTCATCTGGAGTCACAATAATTTCATCATCCTCATCACCATCAACCATCCTTACTCTTTCAACCTTCTACCTCTTTGGTGATGGTGGGAAAGCCTGCTCTGAAAAACTTAGTGGAGAATCCAAATCAACAACATTTGGCACTAACTTCCTTGAAGAAGATGGTGTGATATTTTTAGCAACATCTTCAGCCCTACTTCCCCTTCTTCTATAAAAAAACCTTTATCTTCTTTTGGGGCTGATAAGTAGGCCTCTCCTCCAATCTTACTCCAGGGTACTCCTCAATGGTTTGTGATTTTCCCCTTTCTTCCACAACCCTTTCATCTTTCAAAACCCCAACCAAACTCTCAAAATTATCAATGGCATACATCGCCCTGCTTAATTCATTTTTGGCATTAGGTATGGGATTGAAACCAGGGATTCTGTCCTACTTCTTTCTTATCATTTTAGAGTAGGCAATGTACATTGCCTTTCTCTCCTCTTGTAATTCCAAATCAAAAATATTCCTGATGATGTCCTCAAGAAAGTAAAAATTATGGACAAAGGCCCCTGTTCATTGCCTTGCCTTCATTTAAGAGATAAAACCCTCAGGATCATGATTCTCGAGGTGCATAGTCCTTAACCTATAGGTCCCAAGTAATGTATGTAACTCCTTCCATCCTCCCTTTTCCATAACAAAATCGACAAATTTTGTATATTTAGGGAAGAAAGAACCTTTCTTCTATTCAACTGGCAAGTGTAGTTCTGGAGTGCCTCCCAATTGCCTCATGATTTCCAAAAATCCAATTCTAAGGGGAACCTCCCTTGGTAGAACCCTTGGATTGACATTGGTGCCAAAAACCCTAAAAACTATTGTGTTATGATAGGGAATAATGTCTCCCCAATTGTGCATTATGTTCAATTCAGGCCTTCTCTCCATCGGCCTCAAAAATTCATTAATTTCTTTTGGAATCCTTGGGGGGTCATGAGCTAGAGCCTTCCTTAATTTAGATCCAAAGACATTATGGAAAGTTACATAATCAAACTTATGATCATGCATGTCAAGAATCCTAGTCCAATATTGGGCATAAATTTCAATATTACCTTCCTTCTTCTTTAAATCCATATTTCTTTCAAACACAACCTAACCCCTATATAGAAACATGTGAATTAACAGGGAAAACCACCTGAACCCAACCCAATTATTCCCCTCCTTTAGGGCTACCAGACCAATGTGCAATTTCTCTACTAGGTAAGTGGAAAAATCATACACCACATTGAAACCTAGGTGCTGGAGATTTACTACCATATACATAATATCGATAGGCAAGGTTGTCCTTAAAGTGACTCCAAGTACTTGACATAAACCACAGATAGTCTTCTTGAAATAAGTGGAGAAATAGTCCACAGGAAAAGGTTCAGGCTCATTCCTCCCAATCACTACCTTCTTCTGATTTTTTCCTCTTCCCGAGACAACCAAATGAGTTATCAAAAGGGATGTCCTGAACAAACCCTTAGTATTTATATACTCCTCTCTAAAAACCTCAAGGTCAATAGGAACCATATCTTGACTCCATTCGTGCAACTTGAAAATATCTGCAATTTCTTCTTTGGTTGTCTTAATCATCTACACACCATCATAAGTTCTGACAACCCAGGTCACAGGGTCATATCTTGTAGAAATATCCTTCAAAAGATCTGCATCCAAGTAGACATTAGGCACCACAAACTTACCCAGGTCTAACCTCCATGGGTTACACAAAGGAACAAACAAATTCCTATCTCCAAACCAATTGGAGAACAATTTCCACTTGGTATATGGTGACTCGACATCTTGAATTGCACACTGCTTGTCTATCAATCCTTCCAAGAATTGGGGCCCATAGAACAAAAAATTTCCCTCCTACTTCTTGTTAGTAGAGGGCTTTAAAAAATAAATAATATCTTGGGAGAAAGACCTAGTAGTGGTTTTAGAACTAGAACTTTGGGCCTTGGGTACCATTTATACTAGAAAAATGATAACTTAAGCTAGAGTTTTCTTATTTTCAAATGGTAAATAATTAAAAAAAAATTCCTTTAGCCTTAAACAAAAAAATATATCATGATTATAGAGTTTCCAGCAATTATCTAGATGAGCTCTAAAAGAAAATCTATTCAAACAATTCTTCAAGAACAAAACGGGAAACAATAAAATCTTTTGAAATTACAAGAAATGGTGTACGTGCTACTTATAGTTTCATTCGCAGAGCATCCAGGGCAGTGAAAATGAGAAATCGCAACAACGGCTTTCTTTACTCGATACCAGGCAATTCTTCCTCAATGTAGAGATACAACACGAAAATAGTAATTCGCAAATTTTAGCATTTAATTATGTAGGCAGAGTCGAATTCGACCATTACTATTCACTCGCATGAGATAAAATGGCTATAGTACAACACTAGTTTATTTCAAATACAAGTCATTGATCAAAAGCAATGTGGCCAAGACAATGGCTCAAATCAAGTCAAAATAGTTTAAAAATGCCACGTCCACTCTCTAGTCACCAAATAGATAGGAAATTCACCTACCAGGAACCACATCAACATGGAATGGGCCCCATATTTGTTACTAGCACATAGCATCGGAGTCCACGCATTACCAAATCGCACACCTCACAGCATTATTTAAACTATAGTTTTAATTGTGCGAGGTCAGCGAGGTACGACAATGATGCGTCAATAATCAAACAAATGTTAACATCAACCTCCATCATCGATCAATGAGAAAAACTATTCCCCACCATCAAACATGATAGATGGCAGCATCTCGCATGCCTCACACCATGTTTGTGACGTTAGCAGAAACCTTGCGAGGTCTGCGAGAAATGGTCAAGATTAAAATAGCTTCATTCGACGGTCGCACAATCTGCACATGCGAAAAGGTTATTCATAAAGAAAGGGACCGACTAGGTGGATAGGGAAATGACCCTCAAGGTTGAAAATATTATTTAGAGGTTTAATCTAAAATAATTTAATAGCCTGACACTATGAAAATATAATACAGTCATGACAGAAAAAACTGAAAGGACGTGTAAACAGGGTTGGTAAAGTCATGACCAAAAAGGGATAAAAGACCACTTAAGTGACCAACCACCGTTAATAACAAGTCAACGCTCAAAAAGAAAACCCATGACCCAGCCACTCAAAGCCAAGGACAAAACATACCTACAAGGGGAAAAATTAAAATCTCTACCAGTGGCTCTGACTAGGGATGTATGCCCCCTGTGGGCATAGCAAGATTCCAAAATCTATGGTTACAGAGACCAAATACAGAGAGAACCAAAAACCAAGGACCTGTTTGGACAAGACAAGGAGACACAAAACAAAAAATAGAAGGAAGCACACCTATATACACTACTTATAGGACTGTACAATGTACATGGAAAAAGAGCTACTTCAAGAGAAGTAGTATTTAAATAATTTTCCATGTACTAGCAGTTCTAGAACTTCACCCGCAAGTGACTATTAAAAATATGAGTCTTCTCCATGTGTATCCATAATTATATATGGGCCTAGCCAAAGGGGATCAAATTTTCCATGCTTGTCCTTATCTTATGATCTTGCATTCCAGAGCAACACCATTGCTCCAATGTCAAATTTTCTCTCAACTTCTCTTTTGTCATAAAGATGCTTTACTTGAAGTTGTAATTTTTCATTTCTCTTATGAGCTTCTCTTCTAGTTTCATCCAATTGATTTAATTCATCCATTTTGTGTTGCATCTCATCACATATATCATCATCATATTCTTGGACAAATTCATACATCTTTATCAAGTTGTTTTGTGGGATACATGCTTCCATCCCATAGACTAGTTTAAAAGGTGAATGACCAATTGCGTTCTTGGCAGTTATCCTATTAGCCCACAGTGCCAATTTTAATTTTGAATCCCAAGCCCTTTTGTTCTTCTCAATCATACATTTGATGATCTTCATCAAAATCTTATTAATGGACTCTACCTGTCCATTCCCTTGGGGATGACAAGGGGAAGAATATAAAACTATTATACCATATTGATCACAAAAATTAACAAACTCTTCAGATCTGAAACACATAGAATTATTTGAAACAATTCTTTCAGGTACCCCAAAACGACTCAAAATATTTTCAGCCAGAAATCAACAACAACTTTACTTGTGGCCCTTCTACCCAGGATTGATTCAATCCATTTAGTAAAGTAATCAGTTGCCACCAAAATCCATTCATCTCCTCCACTGGATTTTTCAGATATCTGCCCTATGAATTCAATACCCCATTGCTTGAAAGGAGCTGAAACAGACATTGGTCTCAACGGAAAATTGCCAAAAAACTTTAACTTTCTAGCAAACCTCTGACATGCATCACATTTTTTAACATATATATGGGCATCCTTGAACATAGTAGGCCACCAGTATCCTACGCTTATAATTTTATGAGCCGTTGTCTTAGCCATGTAATGGCCTCCACAAGCTCCTTTATGCATTTCTATCTGTAGATCTTCAGCTTGGTCTCCATCCACACATATGACTATAATACCTTAAGAGTTCCTCCACCAGAGCTCACCCTCAATAATGATATATCTAATTGCTTGTAGTTTGAGATTACTTTTCTCAGTAAGGGGCATACCTTGAGGGCATTGCCTTGTCTGTAAATACTCAACAACCCTCTTGTACCAACCACAAGTTTGCATATCACAGATAGGCACAATGTCCAGTTGCTCTATTTGATTTATTTGATTTACCTCCAGATTTTCCTCAGCCATTAATTTAGCTAGATCCTGGCCTCCTACAAGCTTGGTAATATGTATGTCAAAGTTAAACTCTTGGATTCTATTTATCCATCTGCATCTTCTTCCTGTAGTCTCTTGCTGGGTGAAAAGATCTTTAACTATTGTCGTTAGTACATATGCCATAATAGTTGCTCCCATTAGATAAGGTTTGAAATTATTAACTGCCTTTACCAGAGCATATGCCTATTTTTCAGATATGTCATATTTAAATTCTACAGCCTGCAATGACTTACTGAAAAATGCAATTGGCTGCTCAAAGCCATCATTGTTTTTTTGCAACAACACACCAACTATAGTGTGAAAAGAGGCAAACATAAAAAAATGGAATGGTTTTAAATAATTAGGTGACTTGAGGACAGGGGCCTACTTAATTGCATCTTTGATAGCTTGGAAAGCCTTGGATGGTTCTCCTGTCCATATTATCTTTTCTCCCTTCTTCAACATCTTTGATATTGGGCGGACAATCTCAACAAAATTTGTGACAAATATTCTTATAAAATTTATTTGTCCAAAGAAATATTGGATGCCTTTTACATTTCTTGGCTACATAATTCTATCAATAGCAGTCACCCTTTCAGGATCAATCCGCACCCCATCTTTTGAAACAAGATGCCCCAATAATTTTTCTTCTTTTACCCCAAAGGCACACTTCCTAGGATTTAAAGATATCCCATACTCCAGGGCTTTGATAAATAATTTCTCTAAGTGAGGACATTGATCCTCCTCACTTATACTATGGGCAGTAAAATCATATTGGTAAATGGCAAGGAACAGATCAATAAAATCAGCAAAGGCTAGATCCATAGACATCTAAAAAGCTGCTCCAACATTTATTAATCCAAATGGCATTCTTACATACACATATGTCCCCCATGGTGTTGTGAATGGAGTCTTGAATTTATCAGACTCTTTAACTATTACTTGGTTATACATGAAGAATCCATCCATCATAGATAACAATTCACATCTTGTAACCTTTTGCAACATAGCCTCCATATTAGGCAATGGGTAATTATACTTTAAAGAAGCAACATTCAAGTTTCTAAAATCAACACATAACTTGATATCTCCATTTTTATTTCTAACAGGTACCAAGTTAGAGACCCAAGATGAGTTTCTAATTGGTTTAATGATTCCTGCCTCCCTTAGCTTAGCAAGTTCTTCCTATTTTGGATTGTAGGGTAGGGTTAATCGGTCTATGTTTTTTCCTGAAAGGCTTCATATCATGTTTCAATGGGATATCATGTTGGAATAAGTCCTCCCTATATTATTTAAGGTCTTCATAGGACCAAGAAAAAACATGTCTATATTTTTTAAGCAAGGTAATCAACATGCTTCTAACATGTGGCTTCATTTTCCTTCCAATATAAACCTTATTAGGAGCACCTTTTGTTCCTAAGTTTATTTCTTCTAGGTCCTCCTTATGAGTGGATGCTTGCTTAGTATTCGACATATCCGGGCCATCAAAAAATATTTCAAGTGCAACTAAACCTCAAGGAATGGTATTGGTTTTGAGATGAATCACCTCATTCCCAAATAGAGTTTCCTTCCCATCAATTTCTTGGCTCTCATACTTATCAACATAATGCAAGAATTTCAATATTTTTGTGTCATCATCAAACACTTGCCATAGTTATAGATGTTATCAGGTATTGTAGGCCTAGTTTGTACTTCTATTTGTGAGATGTCCCCAAAAGTGACATCATCTAGTTTGACAGCTATATTTTCTAACAAGTCAGCTTTAGAATTTTGTCCTCTTCCAATCCATTCTATACCAAAGACACTAAATTACTCAATAGTATCCCATAATACATTTTTGTATTGCCTAAGTCTTTTATCTTTAGCAACAAAGTGACATATAATCTAGGACACAACTAACTCAAAATCTCCCAAAACTTTTAATTCTTTAATACCATGCTTTGAAGCTATCTTCAGACCGAGTATGAGAGCTTCATACTCAACAACATTGTTGCTACAAGAAAATTGCAATAGGAAAGAATATTTAAATGTTTTACCTTGTGGGGAAGTAAAGAAAATTCTTGCTCATGAGCCATCTTTGGAACAAGCTCCATAAAATTGCATTATCCATATATCACCATCTGATGACAACTTCAGTACTTCCTTTTCAATAGGTGTGGATTGGATTTCTTTTGTTTTATCTTCCTCAACTCGAAAGTTTTCTAGATCAGTTTCCACAAAGTTAATTCTAATAGGTTCAGGTGATTCTTCCACATTTTCAATCATGTTAGGGGCTCTTTTTTCCCTATCTACCTTGACATCTTTTTGTTCAATGGAAAATATAGCAAAAGACAGATCACATTGTATACTCCCACCCATTGAAGCACTCCAAGGCTGGGATAAGAGAATGCCATAAGTAGGTGGAATATCCACCACTGTAACACTCATGTGTAGCTCTTTTTTAGGAAACGTTGCTAGTTTATATGGAACATTATTTATAATACCTATAACAGGTACTTCCCTAGAATCCATTGTATAGCACTTACCATATGTACTGTCCACTTTTAGTCCCATTGCATGCATTATTTTTACTAGCATCACATTGTTAGATGCTCCTAAATCGATCATGCAATTTCTCAAAATTTTCCCATAAAATATCATAATTAAGAAAAAAGGATTGACATGGTTTGGATTAGCAGTAATAGTGGTACCTAAGTATATTTGGGGATTTTCTGTGATATATTCTTCCACAATTTTTTTCTTTTCTTGATCCTCTTTTGATTTCACTTGATCAGAAACCACTTTACTTTTTCCACTTGTAGGAATATTGTTAATAAGTGCAACAGTATTATCCTTATGTTCATATATACGCATCATTTCCAAGAAAGGAACAGTAACCCTAACTTGTGAAAGTACTTGAAACATATCTATTGAACTATACTTTTGTAATTCAGGAAAATGTGTGTTTTCATAAATTACCTTTTCTTTTCCTTTAAAAGTTTCATCATTAGAAGAATGTTGCTTGTTGTCTTTGATATTCTAGGGTATAGCTTCATTCTTTGTCTTGTTCGTATCAACTTTCTTTTCCCATATTCAGGATCTCTTATTTCTTTAGGCTTTCAAATGACATTCTTAGCCTCCAAATTGGCATTTGTTCCAGTTACATCTTTTTCTTTAATGAATAGGATGCAAGGCTTACCTGAATCACCTGGAATAGTTTCGTTTCTCAATTGTATGTTATTCCTTTCCCTTTCAACTAATGAAACAGTGTATTTTTCAATTTCTTCATCAAAAGGTCTTCTCAAAATAGTGTTATCCACTTCCAATTCATTCACAAAACAGTCATCATTGTCTCCTTCATCCGTGAACACTTGTTGATGGTGTACATCATTATGTTGTCTCTGAACATCAACATCCATGCCACAAGGCTCTTCATCTGAGGTATAATCATCATAGGCCAGATCAGCTAGTCCTAATAATCATTTGTCATTGTATCCTAATCCTGGGGAAACTGAGCATCTCCCTGATCATCCTAAGATTCTACCATATTCTGTGCTACTGCACACTATTGTGAAGACTGAGGCATTCTGCATACTTCATAGCAAGGTAAATTTTCAATTTCAAAGGGGGGGAAGGCTAGGATTTTAGGGTTTAAAGTTACCCATGGTGTGGTGAATTATTAAATTTTGAAACCCTCATATTATGTTTCAACAGTGACTTACTACTGAAGGTAACCAGTCACTTAAGTGATCCGATTGAGCCCATTCCTTTGTGCTCTTACCAGCCCCTTTTCACCCAGCTCGTCGGTCTCTTTTGTCACCTAGGCTTAAACATTTATACCGTCAAAGGTTGTCCCGGTCGGTCCCACCTGAATATTCTACATGTTCGTACATGTTGTTTGGCTAACCGTCCGATCACGGGTTTTGATCTGGACCATTTATCGTAAACCTCACAAGTTTTCCTGCTAATGTCACAAAGTAGTGTGAGGTCTGCGAGATGCCGCCATTTGGCATATATGGATGGGCAGTGGTTTTCTCAAGGCGCCAGCGGTGACAAGTGGTCGTCTTTTCACCGGCGAAGGGGTTTAATTATGGGGTTAATAATAATTGTCCCTTGCTAACCTTGCACAAGCATAGTAAATGTCACTAAAGTACTGTGAGGTCTACGAACGAGCGATAGGTGGCCTTTTTATTTCAAGTGACAGGGCTAAGTGGGACCCACTGTCTAGATGTGACCTCTTTTTTTCCTAGGTTATGATTGGTTGAGGTTTTTGAGGCACTGATGTGGATTTTCGAAGCTCGATTGACTCAATCTACGTCATTCAACTCGCTAGGTCCATTTTACATCAACGGTTCAGTTTCAAAGAAATTACTGATCATCTATGTGGTGAACTTTCACACTCTAAAACTTATTTCATTTAATGGCTCGATCTTTTCAAAGGATCTTCTCCTGATTTTCTCTAGCGTGCAAATAATGCCCTCCTAATAGAAGTAATTATGGTGGCTACATCAGCCACTTATGGCTCAAATGCTTGTTTTTCATTCAAGCATTCACTATCCTTTGCACCAATTCACTCTATAAATACTTACTAAGTTACCCAGTGTTATCATTCCATTTTTGAGTTGTTTTGTTTGCAAGTAGTGGTTATTTTCTTGTATTATGTGAAGTTGTTGCTCCAATGGATAAATCTATAGGGTGCAGGAATTCCAGGGTAGGAGCCAGGAAGTCGCTAGTTGAGAAGGAGCAACCTCCTCCCAGAACACCTGAAGTCACTACTAAGAGTGTTGGCAAAAGGCCAGAGTGTTGCACATCCCCTGTTCTGATTTCATTAGATTCTAATGGTAATGGTTCTGAAACTGACTCGGATTACCGGTGTTACCTGATAGCTTTGACTGAGGTCATGGGAGTGAACGAGGAGGCCCTTGCAGTCGAACCAATAACTACAGTGGCATCATGCCAGGTTGTTGGGTGTTGCGCTGATGTGGCTAGAGGAAAGAAGGTGGTTTCGCTTTTAACTGAGGCAACAACTCGGAGCGGTTGCTTGTAGTGGGGTTGTGTGTCTATTTAGTGGTTGTTGGTGTTGGGTCTGTTGTGTGGTGATTTTCTTGGTGTTTCATCTTGTTGATGTGGATGTGCGCATGCCTGACATGGTTTTTTTTTTCTCCGACTGGTTAATGTCTAACCATTTTTTAATTCCTTGGATCATGCACTTTGCTATCCAATGATGAAGAATGTGAATTCGAATTCCATTCTAGATGAAATTCAATTTTGAAATTAACAATGTACCCTATTGCTTGGTTGCTCTCCTATCCTATAAAGGAGATTTCACGGCTCATTGTTGGGGATTGGATTTTGGATCCTGAACATTCTGAATATATGTACAGTTAGTTCTTTTTATTGTAGTTCTCTTAAAGGTTTTAGTTAATGTCTTTTTCTAGTCAGTTTTCTATGAAGCAAGCAAGCCTTGCTAATGTAATTATGGATATTCAGGAAATAAAGGATAATCATTTTGAAGCAATTTCTCTCCTAATTTTATGTCATAAGTTGTGAATGAGCCTATCAATGATATCTTCATTCACTTTCAATGGTATATTTGAACGTGTTCTTCATTTCCCTGGTTTAGCTCAATGAGTTAATGAAATTGCTTGAAAATGAGTTACAGATTTATGATTATACATTCAGGATTGCTAAGGAGTGTTGTTTTATAAATTAAAATTAGCATGATGTAAAGCATTATGGTGATTTTTCAACAATATCTGGATTACGCTTTGTATGACTCCTTCCCAATGGATGAGGCACTAGATATTTTCTTCAAGATTACTACAGGACTGTAATTCTAAACATCGTGGTCTAAGAGTTGAACACAACAAAATATAAAACCCATCTCTCTACGAGAGGAAAATATTACATTGAAGTTTTCAATCTCATTGCTCTAAGATACCTATTATTATTCTTTGGTTTGCCAATACCGAGAATAATTACTATCTCATTGCATGTGTAGGGATTGTAATTTGTAAGAAGTGTTGTTACCAATCATAAAACATTCTTATGAACACATTTAGGTTTACCCACCTTGGTCTCATAGAGCCAAAAGTGTAGGAGATGTCAGTCTTTGACTTGATCTTGTTAGTTGGCCACTAGCCTTTGTGGTTCTTTATAATGGAGGTTGGCTACTTCTTAGAGAATTGCAAATCCTATGTGGGAAAAACACCAACACTACTATTACAAAATTAGCATATGCAGCTAACAAATTCAAAAATCACCCAAAACAAATAGGATTTTGATCTTTTTCTTTGTAGCTACCTTTTTGAGATGCAGTTTTAGAACATTTGAAGAAGCAACGCCAATACCCAGACCCATGCCAACAAACGTAATATAGTTTGGGGTCACCAACCAAAAGACAAACAAGATCAAAATATTAATTCGAATAATCACTACTGTATTTCACAGAGATCATATCAGCTTTAGTAGAGAACATCCCAAAAGCACATGACCATAACATTTAACAAAAATGAAACATAAACAAACCATAGAATATGATGGAAAAAAAACCTGAATGATTATCTATTATTGAATCTATGCATTTGAAAAACCTACGAAGTCTCACCAAATACACTATGAATTTGTGAGATAACTTCCATAGTCTTCTAACAAGCATAAGAAAAGCATATAACCAAAAATGGAAAAGACATTGCATTGTTTATTGTAACTTTAATGCCCATACTTCACTACATCCAAGCAATATTTAAAATTAAATATACAAGACAAGATAATTAAAACCTTACCCATATAGTAGCTAAACTTCTCAATAGTCATCTCTACTTCATGATCAGCTGACATTCTGACAGATGCAAATTCTTTTCCAATATGATTGGGTTCCTCTTTTCATAATCGTAAAACAAGTTCAAACAGAAGGTCACAGACATATACTATAATGTATTGAAGTTACAACTATCAAGCATCAGAAAAAAAAAATAACATTGTAATTTACCCATTTTCTTTCTTTATGCATGGCCATTGACAGTATTTTTGTGTGTGCAAACCATTTCAAAGTATGCCTCTTTGCTTTCCTTGAAGTAGAACACCAATTTGTACAAGCAGCCAAGGGTTGCAATCAATAAACAATTGACATATACACCTGGTGTGAGAAGGGAAATAAACAAGAAAAGAAACAACATAACAAATAGCAATAACCACAAAATTGCCTAATTATGCTAAAATCCCAAATCAATATAGAAGCACATATGCAATAAAGGATTTTAATAAATAAGAAATTGTATCATGTAGCTCCCACACTTGCTTGGATCATCTTCATTATTCTTCTCAAATTTTCTTTTAAATCACTTCAATTGCCCTCAGATCGTGAGTATGCAATATTCATTTGTATGTACATTGACAACAAAACTTTGAAGATTGTGCATACCAAAAATAGAGTTGAAAATCTTCTTTTAATAGAAGTCTTGTAAATTTGATGATTGAAATTGATTTGTGTTTGAATGGTTTAGATCGCGAGGACCTGATCACATGCTTTGATTGAATAGTTAAGTGATTTGATCAATTAGTTTCAAGAGGTGTAATTGAGAGAGTCTGTGAGTCAGAAAGAGGCGATAGATCCAACAGATGAGTGAACTGAAAGAGAGTGTTAGTCAGAAAGAGGTGACAAAAGAGTTAACTAAATAAATATTTTAGTCAACTAGAAGAAAGTATTTGCTACATTTGAGGAGATTGTGTATGAAGAGATAATGAGATAGTTAATTGAATAGATATTTTAGTCAACTGAGAAAAATTAATTAATTAAATAATTAATTAATATCAAGAGGAATGTGCACATGTGAATTTGACTTTAATAAATAAATTTTATTTATTAAAGTGATGATGTTGAATGAATTAAATAATTTTATTTAATTATTTAATTTAGAAAGGGAAAAGTTGTTTAATTAAATAATAACTAGTAATCATTTAATTAAATTAGAAGAATAGGTGGGGTTAAATAATTAAAATAATTATTTAATGTAGAAGTTGAAAGAGAATTAAATGAAGAGTTAACTAAATATATTGTTTAGTCAACTGAGAGAAAGTGGTTTTTTTGTTTAAGGGAATAATGCATGGAGAGATAATTGAATAGCTAACTAAATAGATTGTTTAGTTAGCTAAAAGAAGAATTAGTCCATGTGGAAAAGATAGTTAATTAATTAATATTAAGAGGAGCATGCATGATGAATTGTTTTTAATCAAAAAAAGATTATTTATTAATGGGGTGATGTTGTGTAGTGCCTCCATGATGCACCTGTCGATCGGGTACGTTCTAGGGTTAGTCGTTTTGTTTTGTGGTTATCGTTATTTGAATGTCTCGTTATGTTACATTGTCATTTTCCATTTGTTGTTCAATTTTAATGGTCTAATTAATATTGTTTTAATTATTTGATATAGTTGCTAGTTTATAGTGTAAGCTTATTAACATCATTCAATTAATTGTTTAAGATAAACAACGTTCATAAGTGTGGTGTTGATTTAATTGTAGTAATAAATTAAATTATTAAATAGATGTCGTTAATTAATTATTAAATTAAGCTAAGTTATAATGATTTGATGATTATTTTTATTATTGACGAATGTTTTAATGAAAAGTAATAGTATTCAATTTATTAATAATGGTTATTTCTAATTCAAAGTAGTGGATAATATTGTTTAAAATAATATTTTAAATTTGAAATATTAAAATGGAAATTAAGTGATAATGTTAAATTGTTAAAAGGTAACTAAAAATAAATGGTATTCAGGAAACTTTCGCATGCAAGTGCATGCATGGACTCGAACTGAGGAGCAGAGGGCAACTTGCCAAATTTTGAGTTTTGACGACTTAACTTTTGATTTTTTTAATTTTTCAAAATGATAACTTGTGGAATCGAAATGGGAATAAGGGGATTTTTTTTGGCTCTACAATTATTTCTTGGGCTGAACCTTTGGGGAAAATCCGTGGTTAACTGTGCTTGAGCTGGAGCTAGGATGGGTGACCTCCCGGGACAGACCAATGCTTCACCTCTATGAGCATCACCTAGATGCAATAAGTGCTAAGTGGACCATTCATTATCATGAGAGATGCGTTCTTGTGAACCACTACTCATGAATCATGGGTGAATGATTTTGACTCGAAATCCTCATAACAATATCATAATTATTTCTCGATCAAATTACAAAAAAAAGTGTTTGGAAGAATGATTACTTTGAGAGAGTTACTAAGGAAAAAGGATATGTGCAATGGACTCGTTCACGAATATACCTGGAGGGACTGAGAGGGATAGGCATTCAGAGGGAGCTAAGCGGCTACATCCAGAATACAGTATGTAAAATATAATGTGTAGCTTGAATTTGGCTTTTTAGGGATTTATTGAAATCTTCATTGTCGGTGACAACACTCATTTAGGCAATACATTGCAATTTAGGATTTTGAAGTTGTCGTGCTCTCTTCAAACCCTCAGTATTCTTTTCACCATCTCTCCTTGTCTTTGCACTCTAATTCCACAACCATCTTTTTTAACATTTCAGCTGGAAAATTTTGATCCACCATTATAGTTCCCTTAAAGAATTATTTTTAAAGTTTAAACTTCTTAGCCAAATTTTGTACTTTAGTGTGGGGGTGCTTTCAATTGAGATAATAGTTATGTAACATGTTTAAATCTAAAGAAATTTTTATATAAGCTTAACATAAAGATGTTATGGAGCATTTCAATTTGCAATATGTGCATATCTTGCATCTCTATGCAAACTCTGTTACCAATTCTATGTTGTATAGGTTTGTTTCTGAATTTTTCTAGCCTCACACCTGAACACAATTTTAATTCGCAACCCTTATTTATTTTTGCCTTTTAAAAGGCTACAAATAGAAAATCTTGTATCGAGCTCAGGATTCTAGTAGCTCTAAACCCAGATACCTTTAGATTTGACTTATGGTTTATTCTGAATAGATTAATAAAGCAACTATAAAAGGAGGAATTTTGAATCAAATAGTGTACGCCTATTTTTCAAATTGTTTCATTTAGCATCACCAATAATCTCCTCAAGAGCATTGTCGTTGTTTAGAAGGGTGAAATAGGTTTACATCTCTTTGAACTATTCTTTTGAAGGTAGATTAAGTTGTTGTGTTACTGTCATAACATATTGGAAGGTTCTTAACAGCTCTAAATAGTCTCCAAGGGACGGATTAAGCAAAGTCTATGCTAGTGTCAACTTCTCACCATGGTGGCGGATAAAACTTGTTGCCCCAAACCTCAGTACACACCCATTAATCGTTACCATTCTAATCGAATGTTGCATTCTTCCTTGATAAGCTTTCTGCGAATACACCAAAATGAAATCTATGTGCTCATCCTTCTATCATCACAATTTATGATTTCACTTCTATGTTATAGGTTGGGCTGCAATCTCATCGATTATCTCTATTTCCTTGCCTTCCCTAAATTTTATGAGCAACAATCTTTCGACTAACTCTTCCCCACTCCTTTATCTATTTCACAACAGTGTATATATATATATATATATATACATCCGTTGTATTAACAGTGGATCATTATAGATGAAAATTGTATATATATAAAATACATATTTGTATTAAGGATGTTGTTGTCTTAAAATTTGGGGTATCGAGTCTTGTGGTTTGATTTTATATATATATATATTGTGTGGGTGATGTAATTATGTATTATCATTTTATTGCAAATGAGTAGTGTAATTATCAAAAGTAGTCTTATAAACTAATTTTTTTTATAATCACATAGACCCTTACATATTAAGTATATTAATTATATTTGAAGGAAAAGATATGGTATAAGCCACATGAGAAATGATTAAGAATAGATTATTTGAAAACTTACGTTAAATGTAAATGTTTGAGGCCACTCTCTGTTAGCTAATTTGCAAGCGATTGTTAATTATGCTTTAGTAGTTGACTAGTATAATTGTTTTGTAAATTAAATAATTGATATATGGATATTTGAAGTTGTAATGTTAGCACCAGGTTTTCGTATAACTAGTTGGTAGGGATGTTTATTTTGTTAATAAAGTAGATATCTAAAATATTGTTATTTGGATTATCTGAGCTATTGATTGCACCAAGTGGTGGTTTTTTTGATTGATTATTGTATTGAATTATTGTGTTTCTTATTGAGTTGGGGTGTTTTTGGAAACTGTTTATAAGTGGGTGTCATTGAATAATATTCTTAAAGTTGTCTTGGGAGGCATCATTTGTACATTAATGGTTTTTAAATCATGTAAGCATTGTTGGTTGATTTTAGTATTGGGTAATTGTGCTTGATTATGTTATTGAGTTGTGTTGGTTATTGTTTTAAAGAGGGGGTTGTTTGTGCCAAATGGTTATTGGGAAGATTTTTGCTTTTTGTGATGGATTTGGTATTGAGTTCATTATGTTAGATTTTGTTTGAGTTTGAAGGTCTTGCTATGATGTTAACCCTCATTCTTCTATGCTTGTTGATTTGTAATTCTGGATTTAATTTAGTCCTTTGAGATCATGGGATCATTGCCATTTTGATGTGAGGCTATTGTGTTAGTGATTTGTCAGGATTTCAAAGGTTTGAGAGGACTATGGGTTTTTTTTACTTGGAGGAGTAGCTATGGGGGTTGGGGATCTAGTGAGGCTACTTGGGTAACCTGGGATGGGGACTGGAAACCTAGGAAGATCTGCATTGGGTAACCCATATCAAGCCTATCAAGCCTAGATTTTTACATGAGTGTTATGTTGTTTGACTTGAGTGTGGGTGGTTCCATGATTTTGACATTTTGATAATGGTTGATCTTTTTACTTGGATTGTGTTTATGTGGGTTTGAGCCTTGCACTATGGAATTATTTTTATTATGGATATCTTGTGTGAGGTGGTGTATACCCCGTTTCATGTGACTTTTTATGGCTTTTCTAGTTGGTGCAAGTTGGCTTACCCAGTTGATGATTGTAAGTTCCTTATTGCTAGTAGGGGGAGTGGCTTTCAATGGGGGTTGGCCCACAAAGTGATGTATGGGTAACTCATTTATAGTTTCTTTAATCAATGATAACTTATAATTAATTAAGGGGTTTGGGGTAGTATCTCACATTAATCTAGATAAATTAGCCTATGGCTCAAGTGCTCACTTAGGCTTGAGATGAGTGGGAAGACCTGGAATGGAAAAGATCAACTAACCTGTCCTCTTGAAAGGTATGTTGATCCCACATGAGTGAGAATGGGGGCCAATGATTGGTTGAGGTTGCTAGGGTTTAACCAAGTAGGGGGTTGGTAACCCATGTTGAACTTATGTGATGACACTCCACCCTTAGCAACCTTGTAGGTTTTTTGTTCCCCTCTTATTGTCTTGTACCTCTAGAAGTAGATGTTCTTTATGTTTGTTATTAATTTTGTGTTGTGGGTCCTTCTTGTCGTCTCCTACTATGGGGGGTGGACCTTAGGGTCCACATGGTTGGGTGGAATGTGTTATGCACCCCATTGGGTTCCTAGTCAGAGTTCGTGAAGCACTGAGTTGCACCTTTGTCGGGATTCTAGAGCTTCACCAGTTTGGAGATATCATTGATGATATGTGTCATGTTCATTTATGATGTATTATTCAATTTTATTGATGTATCATTCCCACTTTGTGTTGGGAAGCACTGTTGTGCATTTGTAATCTTCTAACGATGTAAACTCTTTGATAAATGCAATGCACATATATACTCTTGTTATATCACATGTTTACTTATGGATGTTATCATTGATGTAATGTAATGTATGTATGTACATTGCATTCTTGTCCTTTATTTAATGGTTTTGAAATGTTATCTTGGGATTGTTGATCATCATTATGGTTTATGGGTTTAAATTAAGTAATGTAATCATGTGTACCTTAGGGGACATAGTTGTTATTGTATATGTATAATTTCTTTACAAGTGTTGTATATTATGTACATCTTATGTTAGTTTTACTTTTTTTTAAAGATTGTGCGGTTATTATTAGTTTTAAGTTTTCCTTTGGGGTTTACGCAACAAGACGTTACTGTTGGCGAAACAACGATAGACAACTGAGGGGGGGTGAATCTGTTGTTACAAAATTTAAACTTATTCAACCTTTAATATCAGATCTGATAATTAACAATGAAATCATAAATCAACAACACATCATAAACACATGAACGCCAAGATTTTATATGTGGAAACCCTATTGGGAGAAAAACCATGGTAGATGTTAGTCCACAAGATTATACCTTGTTAGAAGTATAATGAAAAATTAATAGGGAATGCACATTCATTCAGGCACACAACCTAGAGCTCACTACTCAAAGGGAAGGCTCACTACCTTACATAGAACAATCATATTAAATCCATTTGATGAGGTTGAACTAAGAAATTAGCTTCTACAAAAGCTTGATGACAAATCCAGTTAGGCACAAAAACACTTCTTCACACTTCACTCAATCTTCTTCAAACTCTACTTTGAAATCAAATGATCTGATCTTTATTCACACATTTTGCATACATTCACCGAGCACACACATCACACACACACTTCAAAATAAAGAAACTATCACTCTTATATATCTTCTACATGAATTTACATCAACAACACTATTGGCCACAAATAAAGAATAAATTACAAGTGTCGGCCCAATTCATGAACAAATCTCAATGCGCACCAACCTAAGTTGGTCACATAGTAATGAATAACTAAATAAACATCCTCAACCATGCCAAATAATAAAAAAATAGTCCATAAAGATCCGCAACACGCTACCACCATCATGTCATCCAAGAACATATAAATTTTGAACACACAAAGGAAAATATTTGATCACGAGCACACCGATCAATGCAAATGTACCACAATGATAGAGCATGATCTAGAAACATCATTGAATATCACAATAGCATACACAAAAACTCAATTTACCATAATTGCATTATCTTCTTCTAGAAAAACCTGCTATAGTAACAAAATAATTGTAGGAACTCAAAAACTCATAACTTGCTCCAATCTTGATGCATACCATTGAAAATTATGGAAAACATACTAGATAGGCTCAGAAACAAGCCCTTTGATGTGTGACTTCTAATTACCAACTTATAGAACTTACCACCATTTTGGTCAACACAGCTTCATAGACTACCTGCAACATATTTATTCTAATTTTCTCAATATCCTCGACATATATAGCCTTCAGAATCATCAATGCTAATAGTGTTGACATCAATGACAACCACATATCAGTAGAACAACCACAACATCCAATAGTTACATGTTGAATGAATTAAACAATTTTATTTAATTATTTAATTTTGAAAAGGTGGGATTAAATAATTGAATTAATTATTTAATGTAGAAGTTGACAAATTATTAAATAATATTTAATATTATTTAATTTATGAGGGGGATTGATTGATTTATTTATAATGTGTAATTAAGTAAATTTAGAAAACTTATTTAATTAATTAAAAGAAGAGATTTGAATTAATTAGCGATGTAATTAAGATAAATTAATATAATTTACTTAATTAATCAATTTTAGAAGAATAATGAAATGAATTCATTAAATGGTTAAGAATATTTAATTAATTAGAAGAATTAGAACATTAAGCTATAATTTAATCAATAAAATCATTTAATCATTTTGGGGGTATTTTGAGTTGATAATGAAAAATACATTCATAGGCCTAAGGCATTTTTCCATTTCTGCAATTTTGCCCCCTTTGACATAATGTCATTTCGGCGTTTGTGTCAAAGAATTACAAATAACATGCCCTAATCATGCCCCCTCAGGAAAATTATCGAATTTTTGAAAAATTCAAAAAAAAATGGAAATTGTCTTGATTAGGTAATTGGATAGCCAAAAGTTTGATGGTGGTGAAAGAAATCAGCTTCGATGAGGTTTTGTAAGTGAAATGTTCGAAGAATGTTAGCGTGAAAGAAAGATATGTCATCACTTTGTTATTATTATACTAAGCATTTGCATTTGAGTCATCATTGGGTGGTTTATTGCAATAGACAAGAAACACCATGAAATGAGATAGACCAATGGTGTGCAATGTCATTCTTTTTCCAAAAACAAATAGTCATAGACAAGGATTGTCGTGACTCATACTGAGGAACCCAATTGTTCCTAGTCTTTTTGTCGAGACAAACCACAAGCAGAAAACCAAAGAAAATGTGTCATGAAACATCTTTTCTCCTCTAGATCCTATTTCCAAGACATCCTTGAGGTGGCTAGTGACATGATAGCTTTGAAAATATAAGGCAATCATCATGAGACGTCGTTTCTCCTCTAAATCTTATCGTCGAGACATTCTTGAGGTGGCTAGTGACATGACAATTCCAAACAAATAACACAATCATCATGATACATTGTTGGTCCTCTAAATCCTATTGCCACGACATCCTTGAGGTGGCTAGTAACCTGATAATTTCAAAGAGATAAGACAATCAAAATGATGCATTGTTGCTCCTCTAAATCATGTTGTCAAGACATCCTTGAGGTGGCTATTACCGTGATAACCTCAAATAGATAAGCGAATCAATCAAAAAGCAAGATATGTTCATATAACATTGTCTCTCCTCTAAATCTGTCATAGGACATTGTCGAGGTGGCTAGGTATGTGGTCATATCAAAAAATTAAGACAATCAGTCAAAAATCAAGATATGGCCTAGTAACATTGTCGCTTCTCTAAATCTGTTATAGGACATTATTGAGATAGGTAGTCATGTGGTCATATCAAATAATTGAAAAATAAATGAAAATGTTTGTCAAGAAATGTGTGTCAGATTTGTGCTTATTTGACTAGTTATTCTTTAGGAAGGACACATCCTAAAGAAGATTGAGATGTCGAACTGGATTATTACCAAGGTCGAGATTCAGGAAGGACACATCCTAAATAGATTGACATGATAGGTTTTGACATCAAGAAGGACACATCTTGAAGACATTTAGTTGATAGAAAAGAGTCTGACATCAAGAAGGACACATATTTAAGACTCTTGAGTGCTTGATTTGATGTTGATTCAGGAAATCCTTATCTTGAATAAATTGTTTGATAGAAAAGAGTCTGACGTCAAGGAAACATCTTGAAGACTCTGAAATGATTGATTTGATATTCATTCAGGAAATGTATCTCCTAAATAATTTTTTTGATAAAAAAGAGTAACATCAAGAAGGAAACATCTTAAAGACCCTTTGAATGATTGATTTGGTAGACTTGATGTTGGACTATTTTTTAACTGGTTGGATTGTGTGTCACCTTTGACCTTGTGTTCGAGTCATTGTTTGTATAACCAATGTTGTCGATATTTTTAACAAAAAAAAAATTGTTTTCCAAGATTTTGACCAAGAACCTAACCTATGGACCTATCCTAGGGGCCTTGGGGGTTGTTAAGCCTTGCTTATGTTGTACACATAGAGACCATGTAGTTCGACCAGACTTTGAGTGACGGGACTGACTGAAAAAAATTATTTTATTTGAAGATATTTGACATGTGTAATAGTGAATGTGATGAAACCTAAAGGACTAACCTAGTGTAGCCTTGGGGGCTCATCAATTGATGGCCTTTCCTACGTTATACATGCAGAGACCTCATAGTTCGACACAACCTGACTTTGCTTTATTTGACAGAGTAAGTCATGATTTTGTTGTGGTTTATTTGACAAACCTAGAAGAAACTAACCTAATGCCTCAGGGGCACATCGACAGATGTCCTTTCCTACGTCTAGTCACAGAGGCAATGTATTTCGACAATGGAAAAGACTAACATGGAAAATGGTGACCTTGTTTTTGTAGTTTTCTAATTATTTGCATGTTTTTGGGATTTTGACATTTTTCATTTTTTTTTGTGTTTTTGACACATTTTCTAAGTGTTTTTGGTTTTCCAAGTGTGTTAGGTATTGAAGAGATAGATATTTATTACACCAAGAATGGGTGTTAAGTATTTTCCCCCAATCAAGTACTATGTGGGATTGGATGGTAAGAGGGATTTTGCATGGTATGTTGTGAGAGTCAACCTATCTCAAGCCATAGGATTAGCAACCAATCTTATTATGGGTGTGGTGGAATAAAGGAGGGATAGTTATATTAATATGGGTGAAGGTGAAAAGACCATGTGAAGTGATAATAGATGATAGAGAAAAGATTATCTACACATGGTGTCTATTCGCCAGGTTTTCACCATGGTACTTATCCAAAGTTCCATTGAAATGGTTTTCACTATTGGATGAATTATTTCAATTTACTATTTTTGATATTTTTTGATTTGTTTGGTGTCACCAAGATGCTTGTTTCTCAGGTTTTATCAAGGTAATGATTTATTTATTTTTTTAGGGTTGTAACTGAGCTCTCTAAAGCTATGTGTCAAACTGATACATCGTGATGATGCCTGGATCCTATTCAGATGACCGTGTTGGATGAAAGGACTTGATTTGGATGTGGAATGCAAGTGGAAAATATAATGGGTGATATAAGTGGTGGATAAAATATCTTATGGTATGATCCCTAATATGCACACTATGTGGGCCACCAAGCTTTAGATGAAAAGTATTTTGGGTGACTGGTGAGTTAGAGTACGTTGAGGGGTCATCATCAAAGGCACATTGAAAGACATCACCAATGTGAGTGATAAGATATGAAAATATAGGTGGATTAAATGGAATGTATGGAATGAGTGAAAGTGATAGAAATGAATACCATGGATCAACAAGCTCTGTGTTGGATATTTTGTGTTGATAGATGCCCCCAGTAATTTTTGATGGAGGAGCATTCTTGGAGACCAATGATTTTTTATTTTCTCTTTCAATTTTTATTTTTGATGCATCCAATAGCTTTTTATGTTCACTAGAGGATATGTTTTGACATTCTTTCTCATTCTCGACTTGTATTTTTAATTGGTCCAATAGCTTTTTGTTTTGGATAATGGACTTTTCTTTATTTTCTTTTCTTTTCAACATGTCTTTTGATTCTTGATCTCCTTTTAAATGCATTTTCATTCTTGATCCTTGGGCTTTTCCTTTGTCTTTTTCTTTAGATATGACTTTTTGATCCATGTCTATGATGTAGATGGATGAGAGTGGAATAAGTGGAGTGATGATGCCAACAATGTTGTCTTTTTTACTAGCCTTTTCAATACCATTTGTGTCAACAGAGACTTGCACATCGTTAATGACTTGCTAGAGGCGACAATAGGGGGGACATACCCTAACCTAGGACATGCAATATGGAAGGATGGTGTGTGGATATCCTCGGCGCGATCTTGCTCCAAGAGTGGATTATCGTATATATCCTGATTGAACATGAGATTATCGTGTTCATGAAAATTTTATGCAGTAGCGGATAGGTTGAAGGTAGATACATTATCAAGGTTCAAAAATTTTTTGATCCAAGAATGACCATTTATTTGTGTAGCTTCTAAAGTAGTCTTGACATCCTTAGTAGAAGTTTTATTATCTTGAGCAACAGTAGCATTGTCATTTATCTGCAACTTGTTCATTTAGTATTCTCGACATCCCATATCATGGACTTGGACCTTGGGGTTTATGGATTTGGTAGTGGAATTGGAGGATGTGGAGGTAGATGAATGAGTGGCATTAGATTTCATGTGGAGCATTGAGGGATCACTATATTTGTCTAAATTTGATGTTGAGGCTTCATAGTTAAGTGGCACCTGACATTCAAAGACTCCTCATAGGTTAGTGCAATACTCAAAGGAATCAATATCACCTTGGATTGTGATCTCGGTGCTATTGTAGGTAAAATTTAGGCATTGATGATATGTGGAGGGAATGGCCTTCATGGCATGATTCCATGGGTGACCAAGAAGAAAGTTATAAAGGATATCTAGATCCAATACTTGGAAAATTGTATCCAATTTTATGGGTCCCACTCAAAGTGGAAGTGTTATTATGCCTATAGAGGATTTTTCATCATCATCATAACCTTTAATTACTATGCTCTTTGTCTTATCCACACATGCTTTAGAGAAACCCAATGCCTTCACCAATTTTAAGGAATGAAAATTCAATCTCACTTCATCGTTTATCAAGACTCATTTGATCATATTTTGATGGATGAAGGATTCAATGTGTAGTAAATCATTATGGTTCATTTTTGGGTTGAGTAATCTTTGTTAGAGAAGGTAACATGGTGAGAGTTTTTCAAGAATCCAACCATGGCTTGAAATTATTCAACATCGAGGTTGTCTGGGATAGCGGTCTCTTTCAAAATTCTATCTAGGATATCCCTATGCTCAGGTGATGTGCGTAGCAGATATAATATGGATATTTGTGTTGGGGTTTTTCCTAGCTAATATAGCAAGTTAAAATGGCCTTTAGCTTAGGATTTCTTAGGAGGCGAAGGGCCAGGTATGGTTATTTTAGTTTTGCACGTGTTTACAACACAGTCTAGGTTCTTCTTGATCATAATGGTGTTGATATGTTCATTTTTAACTCGAAGATGGAGGATTTTAGAGTAGTTATAACTAGTAGCTACATAATTGGCCATGTTATTAGTACTTGAACTGAAGGCTTTCCCTGAACCATGGTCTTGAAGAGGATTCTTGTAGATCATGTGATCTTTATTGGAAGTGTGTTGTTGTTGTCCCTCGACCTCAATTACCTTTTCTTCAATAAGGTCCTAAATGATATTTTTATGTTGTCTTCAAGCAAATGTTTTATGTCCTTCACCTTGGTGGTATCCACAAAAAGTGTTATCATCCCACCACGAGGGTTTAAATTTAGCGACGTAATTCGTGGGCTCTCATAATTGTATGACACCTAATTGAACACATTTATTTAGTATATACTCTTTAGTATGGACTCAATGGGTTCTCCAAGCAGAGTGTATTCATGTCTAATGTACTGCCTAGGTGTTCTATATTGTCCTGATACTTGATTGTTTCACATAGCATTGGTCATTGGTGGAGGGCTTTTTGGTTTGGTGGTTGGTGTTCTAATTTGTTTGAGAGTTACAATAGGACAAACTTTGTTTACTACTTTAGTATCCACAACCCATCATTTGTTACATTTTTGTTTCAAGACATGTACTTATTTTTGTCATTGGACATGTTTTGATTGTTTGTAGTCTTAGAGAGCTTAAGGGTGCCCTTAGTAACAATTTATTTCTCAATCATTGTTCCTTTTTCAACTAGGTCCATAAACTGGGCACAACAATGAACTTGCAAGGGATCGAGGAAGTTTCCAACTATAGATACCTAAAATTGGTCTACGCCTGCGAGTACACATTTGACATAATTTTCTATAGTCCATAGTCATGATTAAATAATGTCAATTATTTAATTACCCTTTCTAACAAATATTTCCTCTATTAATTAAATATCCTTTTTTAATTGATTCATTAATTCATAAATGACCTTTATTCAACTTGGATAATTAAATAAATCATATTTGTTTAATTATGTCCCTAACTAATTAATTATTCCTTCTTAATTAAATATGTATTATTTAATTAAACCCTCTTTTTATCATATGTCAACTATAATTAAATATCTTTATTTAATTATTCATTTAACTCCCTTTTCAACTATAATTAAATATTTATTATTTAATTATTCAATTCTACCCTTTTTGAAAGTCAAATTAAATAAATTATCTTTATTTATTTAATTAAATCTTCTATTTTTGAATGTTTAATCAAATTAACATTTAATTCATATTTAATTATTTATGTTACATTCTTCTATCAATCAGTTATCTAAGTCATTCACTCACTTTCTGACTTGAGATCTATTTTTTAGTTCTCCAGTTATCTCTGAATTCAACACCAATTTATCTCTACGAGAAGACTCTCTGTCACAACTAGTCGATTAACTAGTTCTAATTAATATGCATGTATGCATCTATTAATTAAATATCTTTTAATTAATTAATTAATTTAATTATGCATTCGAATTCCTCATCTTCGAGTTCTGACTTTGTCTTTGACATTCAAAGTCTATTTCTTCTATTTTCAAAGATTCTTAACTAAAGATTAAGATGTTCTATTTTTAGTCTTTCTTGACTCATGTTCTATCTGACACACAACTCACATCGCATGGCATTCATCAATCTCATTCGTCGATCTCTCTTTCAATCTGAGTCAATCGTTCGAAAACACAAAATCTATAAAATGGCCTGTCATAATCATTATTCCTCCTCCCGAAATCATTCATTTCTGAGAAGAGATACTATTCTTTGATATTTTGCTTAGACACTCGACAAAGCTATACTTGCATTCAAACATAGAAATCTGAGGGAAAAAATACTGAAAAGGCAAAATGGAGAAGGACAATCAAGATAATTCGAAGGGATGAATGCATATTCGGTGAGATCATTTTGGTTTTATTAGTTTAGTTTATTTCCTCGTTCTTTGTTGTTAGATTTTAGATTATTATTTAGATTAGGATTTAACATTGTTATTATAGTACTTGCAGAAAATCTATGATGTTACATTTGGTGAACCCGACGTGAACACGCTTCAAAATCAGCGCATCTTCTTTTTGTTTTTCTATTTTTTCATTTTTTGTTTTCTGGTTTTTTGCAGATTTTCGTATGGCGCACCACATTTGTTAAGGGAAACGATGCATCTGTATCCGTGAGCCGCATCTATCAAAAAAAGAAACGCATCCATCATCACGAACCGCATCCACCTGTCAACAATTTCGTGAGCTGCCTCCGCCTCTCAAAAGTCGAACCGCATCTGTGGCTCAAAAAGCCGCATCTGCCTGGTAAAACCTTTTTTTTATTGATTTTCATACATTCATATTTTCATTTTCTCTTTTGAAGTTGTTTTGATTTTTGCTAATGGTTGATTTCAATTGTGTTGAGGGGGAATAACATAGTGTTTGCGGGACGAAGCTTTGAAGACAATTAAAACCTAAGACAATTTTCTGTAGGATGAAAGCTGAAGACCATGAACTACTGATAAAATTGCATGTAGGACCTAATGCCTATGTGTTTATTTATTTAGCAAGTTTTCTTTGGTAGATAGGCAATTATCATGGAGCTTAAAATGAATTTTCTGATTGATAGATAGAAAATTGTCGTTTGGATTAAAAAGAACCATTGTCTTCTTTGTTTGGTGCTTTGCACATATCTGTAAACCCTTATGATTCAGTACACCGAAGTATCCTCTCCCCTTGTGCAGTCATGCGATCCTGGGTGTAAGAGAAACGGTTGTTGACTCTAGAACTTGGGCCTATCTTGATGGGAAAAAGTACTCACCCCAAGACGACTCAGACCGGTAGCACGCTAAAGCCAAGCGACTTCCAGCCAATATATAAAAGTGGATTCTTGGGGAAACCCCAAGAATCACTCGCACTATTCCAATGAGATGGAAAAAAAATGGACTCTCGCCGACGTTGGATAGTGTCCCACAAACGGAATTCCCTTATTAAAAACTTTGTTGTAGAATTATCAAAAACCTATCTATTTGTTGGCGCAGCAGGTGCATAACCTGTGAAACCATCTTACAAATTTATGGTTCTTGTGTTGAGGTGACATGTATACCATGGGAGCTTCATGGGTATAGTAGCTTGGTTGCCTCGTATAAGTGAGTTTCATGGAGGGGAGCTAGTGGGGTCAAGCTACTAGTCATCCACCTTGAATGTGCGTAGCTAGAGAAATCCAAGTAAGAATTCAGCAAGTACTGTCCAAAAGGCCTAGGTTGTAATTTTTTTTTGAGTCTTAATGACCCTTTCATCACAAAAAATGAAAATATATTGATTGTTGTGTTTTCTCTTTGTTGTATTCGTCAAAATCTTGATCAAACAAACAAATTCAGTCAACAACTTTTGGGAAAAATTCAACTGTCAGAAAACCGAATCGCAATTGTCAGTTTAAATGCCGCATGTGTCATAGCGAGTCACATCTATTAGGGAAAAGGCCGCATCTGTCTATCAAAACATTCACTTTTCACAGTCTGCATATCACGAGTCGCAACTGTCATATTTTGAGTCACATGTGTGCATGCAAACCACATCTGTCAGTTTCAAAACTGCATGTGTCCTAGTAAATCACATCTGTCAGTTTTTAAACCGCATGTGTCTTGGTAAATCACATTTGTCAAAGGAAAAACTACAATTGTAAGGAAAACCACATCTATCAAAGGAAAAACCACAACTGTTAGAAAAAATGGATCTGTCAGAGGAAAAACCACAACTATTAGGTGAATTGCATTTTCTTGTCAATAGAAAACATCAAAAACCATGAGTTGAGTCTGAAACATCATTGTCACTATTTGCTTTAGGTTTTTAGGATCACCCTTGGATTAGAAATTGGTTAATTTTTCTCAAAGCCCTTGAATCATTAGGTGTCATATACGTCTTAGTCATAGTAAACGTCTTAGTCATAGTCATCCTAAGTTGCATGCATATAGGTACTCCCTAGGAAATTGTATATCACAGAATACATAACTTTCCTCGTCGTTGGAAATGTTCATGTTCTAGTTTGTCACAGTCATTGAACCTAGTCAATTTGGTCCCATTTAGTGAATCTTTTTAGCTCAATAGTCTAGTTTGGAAAATTCACCTTGTCATACAATTAGGTTCCTTGGTCAAAAACAAATTTTTGCATGCATTTATTCCATAGGTGGTAGGTTATACCCGTCTTAGACTCATTTATCATCATTAGTCCACTCAGAATTTTGCATATTGCCCATCCTGTCATACGTCATTTTAGATCTTTAGCAACATCCTTATTGTCAAAAAAAAAAATCCAAAAACATAAACATAGGTCATATCAGTTTTTAGACATAGTCTTCATTACCCATTTTGAGCAGCTTTTTCATGGTCGAAACAAGGTCCAAAAAGAAATACAAAGCAATGACAGACCCCAATGAAATCATCAATCCATTCAGAAACCAACCGTCAGGCAGCAAATTCTCACACAAGTCTTTACTTGAAAAACATGTCACTAGAGACACACATGGGCATATTTACATAGAAGACATAGATGCAACAATTCAAGATCCTGAGTTTGCATCCTTCATGGATGAGTGTTTGCTAAATGATCCATAATGCTATTTAGCAAAATTGCTAGTAAAGGGTGCCACACTAACCCCAGGATTTGATGTCCATACTTTGGCAACACAGTCAACTCAACCAACACAAATTGCGACATCAACTGTGTCTATTCCCCAAATAACCACAATGATATCAATAGGTCTATCAACACAAACATCGTCAATTGTAAACACAACTCCTTTTAACATAACACAAGGTTTACAATTCATTGCGGGAGCAACTTCCTCCAACCCCTTTGGCACCAACATGACTGGTAAGAGAACCAAAGTTGGCAGAAATATACCTATACCAAATCAAACAATTCAGACAGCAAGCATTCCTGTTCCAAATCAGACAATTCAAACAAGAAGCATTCCTATACTAAATCAAATCATTCAAACAGGGAATATCCCTATCCCGAATCAAAATATTTTGACAGGATATATTCCCTCGCCCAATCATAACCCGTCACAAAACATGGCAGATCAGAACATCTACATTGATCCAAATAACATGAACACCATGTCCTTGACACAAGTCAACATCCTTCAAAACCAAATGCAGACTCTACAACAAAAGATGGATGACATGTCTATGTCAGGCAAATGAACTATATCAGCACAACACCTATGTCCATGTCCATTCGACAAAGCACTCTATATGACACCTTTCCCCCATGGATACATTATACCAAATTTTCCTAAGTATAATGGGAGGAAGAATCCTTTAGAACATATTGGAGAATTCTTAACAGCATGCATAGACATATCGTATGACCCCACTTACTTGATGCGCCTATTTCCACGAACCCTCATAGGGATAGCATTGGAATGGTTTTCCAAATTGCCATACGGTATACGATCCTGGGTGGAATTGGCTGAAAATTTTGTCAAACATTTTTCCTTTAACATAGAAAAAAAAGTAACCATAGCAACCTTGTGCCACACAACACAAGAAGATGGCGAGACATTCATCACTTTCTTCCAGAGATGGAGAAGTTTAGCTAGCCATTGTCCCGTCGAAATACCTGAAAAACAAAAGGTCACTATCTTCCATGAAAACATTAACCCCAAACTGAGAGGTGACTTACGGGTACACTGTTGCACTTCATTCATTGACTTGGTACAAAATGGAATCATCCTTGAAAAGGGCCTTATTGAAAAAGGTGAAATAAAAGTACCAGGCAAGAGCCCAATTGTCCAACATCCAAATGTGTCAAATGATAGAAACAAGTTCTGGTCTAGGAACAAGAATGCCATCAATGATGGCATTGTGGATGTTCAACACATACATACTAGACTGGTTATCTCCCTTAGAGGATACAACCAACAAGCAGACATGATGAACAGTCCTGACCAAATGGCTAACTATGTCTAGAATTCACAACTTCAAAGACCACAACAAAGGAGATTTCCAACACAAGAATTTACACCTTTAGTGCAACCAATCAAGGTAGTCTTCAAAGAATTGGTCAAACATAATATTATCAAACCTTTAGAGCCAAGAGAGTATGATCCTGGACATTTCAAACCTTCATGGTGGGTCGATAACGCTTTCTGTGACTATTATCGAACAAAAGGGTACAACCTCCAACAATGTCACCAATTAAAGAACATCATACAAGACTTTGTTGAAAACGGAACCATAGAAGTTGGTGGGCAGAAAAAAACTAAGAACAGTGATCATAAGGTCTTCACGGACCCATTATATGACCACACAAAAGGAAAAGCCTCCAATTCGGAACCCCAAAATAATCCATCGGCCAACTATAACAATACCAAGTATGACTATTGTAAAGGAACGGTCATAAACCACCTCCGAGCCGCAAACGAGAATGTCAATACTTTCACCATTAAGAAGCATCCAGAATGTAATGTAAACACACACAGAACTAAGATTACTATTCCTGGTCCTTCTTCCAAGCCATCTACGCAATGTTCCAAGTTCAAGTACAACCTTCTCGATCAATTGAGTAAAACCCCTGCGCAAATATCTATCTTGGAATTATTGACCTTATCACCTCAGCATCGATCCATTCTTGACAAAGCTCTACAGAACACAACTGTTCCTACAAACTTAGATGTCAATCATTTCAAAGAGATGGTGGGATATTTGACCAACTCGCATCATGCCGCATTTTCCCAATAGGATTACTCAACTGAAAAGTCTGATCATAATGATCCCTTACATCTTGAAGTCTTAGTCCATCAAAACAAAGTCTGACGAGTCTTGGTAGACGGAGGAGTAGGTTTGAACCTATGTACCCTTAAATTGGTTAAGGCATTAGGATTCTCAGAAGATTGTGTAGATACCTCTAAGAGTATAGTCATCAAGGCTTACGATGATGAGGAAAGATCGTCCAAAGGAGTTGTCACACTCCCTATCCGAATTGGCCCAGCAATCATCAACACCAGCTTCCAAGTCTTGGATCTCACCCTTCCATACAACTTGTTGTTAGGTAGACCTTGGATACATCCAATGAAAGTTGTACCTTCAACATACCACCAATGTCTCAAGCTCCCCTATAATGGCACAGAGATCACCATTGATGGTGATCCAGATCCTTTCTAGTATTGTACAAGCCTAAGGGATCTTCCACAATGAAAAGTTCCTGTCAATCAATAGGCTTCATCATCCACTCTATCCTAGTACGTTGACCCATCACGTCTCACTAAGTCTATTTCATTCAAAACACAATCATCCACTCCAAAACTCGAGATCCAAGACAAGGGTTGTGGCGAATATAATATAAAGGAATCATATTGTGTTACTGAACTGATTCCACCTAAGGCATATGGCCTGCCCATGGCGGATAGAAGACAGTCTATGGTCACATTTCATGTTCCCCCTACAATGACATTGACAAAATGGGGAGAGTTAAGTGAAGAAATTTTGGATCAAGGTGATTCCTAGTTGTATCAACAAGAATACCCCTCCCCGTCTATTCAAATAGCCAAGGACCAATATGAAAAAGGATTTAAGATAATGAAAAAGGAAGGCTATGATGGGCATAGTGGGTTAGCTCTATATCAAAATGGAAGGAGAAAATCGATTAATCTCTACCCACGACCGAAATATCTAGGGCTAGGGTGTCAACCGCTTAGAATTGGGTTTCCTGGTACTTCATCATCGTTTCAAGAGGAAGTGAATGATTACACAGACATCGAGACATATCATGAACCACTTCTCCTAGTTTGCAACAAACCCCTAGTTTATGACAAACCCTTGGTTTACGATAAACCTCCATTTTATGACAAACCTCCAGTCTATGATGAATCCCCTTACTCAACAGATGGTGAATGGGAGTCCCTCTCATCTACCAGTACCATGAACATAGATTCCTTACTTGGAGAGTTGGACCTCAATGTGAAACCTGTACCAAAACAGTCTAGTCCTCATCCTAAGAAACACTTGTCCAAAGCAAAATGGCAAGAGAACTATTATTGGGAGACCCTTGATCATGCATCTTGGGCACTTGACAAGCCATCTTCTAACGAATCAGCCCTCACAATAGTCCCACAATAGAGTATACCTACCCCTAGGAGGAAGAACAAGAAGGAGTTAGTCCAAATCTTCTGCGACCATGTCAACCATTCCATATTCACCTTGTCAGCAGTTACCCTTATAAACTCCGGTGATGACTTGCCCCTTGTATATCCTGAATTTATCGACTAGGATCAACAAGGTACACCTATCATAGATACATTCGAGAATGATGAAGCAATTGTTGAGTTCATGGGACTTAGAGAAGGCTTACCAAGAGGAGATCATAAGGCAGGTTTTACCATAGACTTGGACGATAAAGCATATTTTGGGGAGTCTATTTACACCTCTAGTCGCAAAAATGAGAATGAAAATAAAAATGATGAGTCCCTAGGTGAAAATCGAAAGGTGCCTTTGGATGAAGAAAAATTCAAAATAAAGGACGTATCTGAGGGTGAAAAACCTCTCAAAGGCACCCAAGGATAGAGGTTGAAATATTCTCCCTGTTGCACAAGAAAAATCACCCATGCTAGTAGAAGAGGCTGTTGCAGTCAACATAGGAATAGAAGAGAATCCTCGGATAGTATATTTTGCAGCTTCTTTAACAGAGACTGAACAACATGAGTTCAAGGACTTCTTCAAAAAGAGACAAGTAAACTTTACATGGTCATATGCTGACATGCCTGGGCTAGATCCAGACCTAATATTGCATCATTTACCACTATAGCCAGGTATCAAACCAGTCAAACAAAAGTTGAGGAAGATGCATCTGCAAATTGCTCTATTGGTCAAGGTAGAACTTAAGAAAATTTTGGATGTAGGATTCATAAGGACAATAGATTATGCATATTGGATATCAAATCTTGTACTAGTGACTAAGCCAACTGGGGGCATTCATATTTGCACTGAATTTAGAGACATCAACAAGGCATGTCCTAAAGATGACTTCCCTTTGTCGAATATCGACATGATAGTAGACCTTACTGCAGGATATGAGATGCTATCCCTCATGGATGGTTTCTCTGGATACAACTAGATAAAGATAGCACCTGAAGACCAACATAAGACAACTTTCACATGTCCATGGGGCACATACTATTGGAATGTTATGTCATTTGGCCTTAAGAATGCAAGAGCCACTTACCAATTAGCAATGACTGATTTTTCATGACTTTATAAACACATTCATGGAAGATTGTGTAGATGACATTATATCCAAGTTAGAAACAAGGGAAGATCATTTGAAGGTATTAGACAAGATATTCCAGAGGCTAGAAAATTACAATGTCAGGCTAAATCCGAAGAAGTGTGTCTTTGGAGTGAAATCGGGGAAACTGTTAGGGTATATCATCTCTCGAAGAGGCATTGAAGTAGGTCTAGAGAAGGTAAGAGCAATCATAGAAATGCCTCCTCCAACCAGCATTGGTCAACTTAGAACCCTACAGGGGAGATTACAGTCCATTAGGTGTCTCATAGTACAACTGGCGGATAAAATACATCCATTTCAGCATCTACTCAAGAAAGGAGTGCCATTTGTGTGGACACCTAAATGTCAAGAGGCCTTCCAGCAAATCAAGGACTATTTTCTTACTCTACCAGTCCTAATGCCACCTACAGAGGGAAAATCATTGATACTTTACATCTCAGTAACTCAGTCGGCATTAGGGGCTCTTCGTGCACAACACAATGATCAAGGTCATGAGAGAGCAGTCTATTATATCAATCGAACCTTAGTGGGATATGAATTGAATTATAGCAACATAGAACATGATTTTCTTGTGGTAGTCTTTGCTACCCAAAAACTTCAGCACTATATGCTCAATCGACAAACCATGTTGATTACAAAAATTGATCCACTTAAATACCTCCAAAGTAAGACAGCTTTAACAGGCCGATTGGCTAAATGGGTTATGATACTTAGCGAGTATGACATTCAGTATGTTGAAAGGAAGGCAATAAAAGGACAGGTGATTTCTGATCAACTAGTAGATGCACCTATAAAGGAAGACCATCCATTAGTGGCAAATTTTCTAGATGAATTTCTCTTCAACATTGACGTTAAAATCGAATGGAAACTATACTTTGATGGATCACATACAAATTGTGGTTTAGGGGCTAGTATCTTATTTGTCACACCTCAAGGTGATACCATTCCTAAAACATTCAAGATCACATTCCCTTGTACCAACAATATAGCAGAATACGAAGCCTTAGTGATAGGTTTAAAAATGGTAGCTCACTGGAACATTAAAAGCCTACATGTCTTTGGCGACTCTCAACTGGTAATCCGACAAGTGAATGATGATTATGAGACTAAGGATGAAAATCTTGCACCTTACAAATGAATGGCTGATAGTTTCAAGTAGTATTTCAATGACATAACTTTTCAACAAATACCACGTATCCAAATAGAGCTACAGATGCAATGGCAACCATGGGTTCCTTGTTGGATATTCCAAGTAATGTGCCTAAGTTTGAGTTTCTGGTTGAATAGCTTTTGATCCCCGCTTATGATACTACGATAATGTGTACCATTGTTGCTCCTACGTCTCCTTGGTATAAAAACATATTCGATTACCTCACTGACCAAACCCTACCTCAAGACTTGTCCAATAACCAACGTCGAACCTTCATCCAAAAGTCAGCTAAGTACACCATCATCGGAGAAACCCTATATAGACGCACCTTAGATAACACCCTAATGAGATGTCTTGATGTTGAGGAAGCACAAACAACTTTGCAAGTGGTACACGAGGGTATATGTGGATCTCATTTGAGTGGTCCTACTCTATCCCATAAGATTATGAGACTAGGTTACTATTGGCCTACTATGGAGAAAGACTCATATGCCTTTGTAAAGAAGTGTAGACAATTTCAAATACATGGAGACTTGATAAGAGCACCCGTGTAGGAGCTTCGTCCAATTACTTCACCATGGCCCTTTTCCCAAAGGGGACTTGACCTCATAGGTAAGATACACCCTTCATCATCTAATGGCCACAAATTCATCATCACTACCACTGAATACTTCACCAAATGGATCAAAGCCATTCCCATGACATACATAACCGACACACAAATATCTAAGTTTATCCTAAACTATATCATTTGTCGGTATGGTGTACCTCAATCCATAATCACAGACAATGGATGCCCATTCAAGACCCAATAAGTACACCATTTATGTGAAGAATTCCACATCAAACACCATTTCTCCACCCCACGTTACCCACAAGGTAATGGACAAGCTGAGGCATCTAATAAAATGATTGTTATAATCCTTAAGAAGATTGCCAATGACGTTGGTCGTGATTGGCACCTACAACTTAATCCTGCCTTATGGGCTTATCGCACAAGCATCTGTACTCCCACCAGTGCCACTCCATATTCCCTCATATTTGGGTCTAAAGCTATCTTACCTATTGAGGTTGAAATACCTTCTCTATGGGTATGCTTGAAGGGTCATATCGACGATGAAGAATACCGTGTCTCTAGGTTACAAGAGCTAGAATTGCTAGATGAACAAAGACATAAAGCATTAGATCATTTGCAAGCATATCAGAATCATCTTCGTCATAGTTACAACAGGAAGGTTCTCAATAGACACTTTGACATTGGTGACCTGGTACTAATGGAGAATCCTAAGAACCAAGCTGAACGAGAAAAGCCAGGAAAGTTTGAACCTAACTGGTTGGGGTCGTATATTGTCACAGAAGCCTTTAGATTAGGAGCATACCAACTCTCTACTCCTGAAGGTGAACTGCTTTTGTCCCCTATCAACAGTCTACATCTAAAGAGGTTCTACACTTAAGTCTCTGAGAATCCGTCTTAATCTGGAAAAACAAAAAAATGGTTACCTTGATGAATACCTGGCAAACAGGCATCTTTGTAACACCAAAAAAAAAATTGAGAAAATAAAAAAAGTAAAGAGAAATAAATCCATCCACTAGTGAAAACCACTTCGGTGGCACTATGGATAAGTACTATGGTGAAAACCTAGCAAACAAGCACCATGTGTAGTCAAGTTCACTCTTTTGTCTACCATCAGGCTAATCAGACTTTTTCACCATCACTCATAATAAATGGTTATCCTATCCATCATTTGGAACAATTGACATCAAAGTCCATTTCGTCATATTACGCACTCCATCTTCCAAATCATATTCCCAACTAGGGGAAAATCCTTGTTCTGTGCCCTAATACTTTGTACATAACGTCAAACCATCGAAAATGTCTTGAAAATCCCAAAAACATTAGAAAACTCCAAAAATCCAAAAAAAATCAAAAATGTTAGAAAATCCCAAAAAGATGTGTCAAGTCAATCATGTCAAGTCAGTCATGTCTAGTCAATCATGTCAGGTTAGTCATGTCTAGTCAATCATGTCAAGACAGTCATGTTAAGTCATTCGTAGACATAGTCGAACTACATTGCCTCTGCGACTGGGACGTAGGCAAGGCCATCAATCAATGTGCCCCTGAGGCATTAGGTCTGTCAGTCTAGGTTTGTCATGTATCACACACATTAAAATCATGACACTTTGTATATTCAAATTCATTGGTCATGTCAAACTACGAGGTCTCTGCGTTTATAACATAGGCAAGGCTAATCAATTGATGAGCTCCCGAGACCACACTAGGTCAATCCAATAGGGTTCATTCACAATCACTATCACACAAGTTGCATATCATAGTTTATGGCATCATATCATTTCATACACTGTCAATACACATACACACACTTTTATCAGTCAAAGAATCAAAACAAGTCATGCATTAACAAGGCAAACTGTCTCAACAGTCATCAAGTCAATATCAAACACATTGTCAAAGCGATCAACCTATGTCTTAGCAAGATATGTCTTTCTTGTCAATAGACATCATCAAATTTTCATAGTCTCATGTGGCTTGTCACTTCAACGTCATCAAACTCCAACGTCTTATATGGCACATGTCTTTCTAAAACCAGGCTTTGTCATGCTTTATACAGAAGTCACCTAGTCAAAACCAGACTCAACATCTTATGCGGTATGTGTCATTCTCTCACATTACGCTATGTCAAAACATCAAACATCAAACAATCCCACAAGATCAAGTTTTGGCAAATACATTTATTTGGCCTTATGACTTTATATCTTATTTTGCCTTATCTTTTTATCGATTTGTGCAAGATCCTGTTACTAGCTTTCTCAAGGATGTCCCTTGAAGGATTTAGAGAAGCAACGATGTCTTAGGATTCTTATTCTTTGGCTGCTATCTGTCAACTGTCTTTTTAATATTGGTTTTTGAGTCATGTTACTAGTTTCCTCAAGGATGTCCTATCAAGGATTTAGAGGAGCAATGACATCTCATGACCCATCTTTTATTTGTCTGTTGTTTGTAGTTTGTCTCGACAAAATGACAAGGGAATCTTGTCCTTATTCTGAGTTAAGACACTCCTTGTCTACGACTGTCTATTTTTCACAGGTGGATAACTTTGTACACTATGGTCTATCTCATATCATAATGTGTACTATCCATTTGTGTCATGTCCCGCCCAATGAAGATAACAAGCAAGTATAGCGTATTTGGAAATATATCAAAGATTATGTCTTTTTCTCAATCAATCAAACTTAATTGTTTCTTACTCACATTCTGAAATCATCCATGCTAACATTTCTTCTTTTCTACATCTTCACCACCATTATCTATTCATTTCGAGAGCACACTCATGTTCTTCAAACCCACCTATCCTCTCGAGGGGCTATACCACTACCTCCTCGTCATTCTCCCTTTCACTGGGGCATACCCTAACCTATTTCATATTGGGGCACAATCGGGGCATATTTTCTTTGACACAACATCATACCAATATTGTATCAAAGAGGGGCAAACTGTAGATACCTAAAATTGGTCTAGGCCTACGAGTACACATTCGACATAATTTTCTATAGTCCATGGTCATGATTAAATAATGTCAATTATTTAATTACCCTTTCTAACACATATTTCCTCTATTAATTAAATATCCCTTTTTAATTGATTCATTAATTCATAAATGACCTTTATTCAACTTGGATAATTAAATAAATCATATTTGTTTAATTATGTCCCTAACTAATTAATTATTCCTTCTTAATTAAATATGTATTATTTAATTAAACCCTCTTTTTATCATATGTCAACTATAATTAAATATCTTTATTTAATTATTCATTTAAATCCCTTTTCAACTATAATTAAATATTTATTATTTAATTATTCAATTCTACCCTTTTTGAATGTCAAATTAAATAAATTATCTTTATTTATTTAATTAAATCTTCTATTTTCGAATGTTTAATTAAATTAACATTTAATTCATATTTAATTATTTATGTCACATTCTTCTATCAATCAGTTATCTAAGTCATTCACTCACTTTCTGACTTGAGATCTATTTTTAGTTCTCCAGTTATCTCTGAATTCAACACCAGTTTATTTCTACGAGAAGACTCTCTGTCACAACTAGTCGATTAACTAGTTCTAATTCATATGCATGTATGCATCTATTAATTAAATATCTTTTATTTAATTAATTAATTTAATTAATCATTTGAATTCCTCATCTTCGAGTTCTGACTTTGTCTTTGACATTCAAAGTCTATTTTTTCTATTTTTGAAGATTCTTAACTAAAGATTAAGATCCTATTCTATTTTTATTCTTTCCTGACTCATGTTCTAACTCATGTTCTATCTGACACACAACTCACATCACATGGCATTCATCAATCTCATCCATCGAACTCTCTTTCAATCTGAGCTGATCGTTCGAAAACACAAAATCTATAAAATGGCCTGTCATAATCATTATTCCTCCTCCCGAAATCATTCATTTTTGAGAAGAGAGACTATTCTTTGATATTTTGCTTAGACACTCGACAAAGCTATACTTGCATTCAAACATAGAAATCTGAGGGCAAGAATACTGAAAAGGAAAAATGGAGAAGGACAATCAAGATAATTCGAGGGGATGAACACATATTCGGTGAGATCATTTTGGTTTTATTAGTTTAGTTTATTTCCTCGTTCTTTTTTGTTAGATTTTAGATTATTATTTAGATTAGGATTTAACATTGTTATTCTAGTACTTGCAGAAAATCTATGATGTTACACCAACAAACATGTCCACCTTTTGTTTCTCAAGGATCTCTATCTAACATTGACTCGCCAAGTTTCTCCATCTCTAGAAGTATTTGATAAAGGACTCTCCCTCATCTTTTTTTGAGGTACACAAAGTGGCTAAACTGATATAATTTTTGATGTTAAAGGCATAGTTGTCTAAAAAAATTTGGCTAACTCAGACCATGTACATATGCCTCCAAGTAATCGTGAAAACCATTCAAGTGCAAGACCCATAAGAATTTTGAGGAATAACCTCAACAAGTATGTATGCTTCGATGCAATGTCAACACAAGCCGTGTTGAATTCTCTAATGTATTTTATCGAGTTTCTTGTTCCTTTTTACTTTCAATTTTTTTTTATTGTGTAATGTTGTGGAAAAGGGGGTGTGTAGATGGTCTTATCAAAGGGATACAGATCCAAGTCTTGTATGCTGTAATATTTATTTGTTGTTACTTGTATGTTATCCATTTGTTTCTGTAAGGCAAGCATTTATGAAGTTAAGGCATCTACGTATGGGTTTGATGTGTCACTTGAGTTGTTGGGTACTATATACACATAAAAAAGGTTTGGAACAAAATTAATAAAAAGCTAGTTTTTTAATTAATTAATCTTAATTCTTTTAAATGTATAAACAAATTGATAAATTTGTTTGTATAGTTCACCCCTTTTAATTCTTCTATACAAAAATCATCTTCCCTCTCGAATTAATTAAATACAAAAATTTAAATAATTTTTTATTTGATTATTTCTTTCCCTTAATTAAATTTAAATTTTTAATTCAAATTTATCACATTTTTCCATAATATTCTAACCTTCTCCAAATTACCCTCCACATCATCACATGTCACATGATTTCTTTTATTTCTAATTTCTAAATTAGGAATATCCATTCACAACCTCCTAACCTCCTTGGAGACACATGGATCCTTCCTTCAATTGATTCTCTTGGACACTTGGATGACTTTCCCTTCCAAATGAAGCAACCTCCATGATTTCCTCCAACTTCCTTGTGCTCCATCATTGATGTCCCAGGATCACGATCTCAACCATCCATCTTTTCCACCTCACTCAAGGCTTGGAAAATTTTATAAATAGGAGGCCATTCTACAACTTCCATATAGAGAATTAATCATAAAATTATGTTGCAGGAATTATCTTAGCAATTGAGAGCAATTTGAGAGAATTTTAGAGTTGCATAGCATTTAGCATTATTATCATGGAAATTTTACTTTGTAGCATTTTACTATTCATTAGTTTTTATTTTGTTTATCATATAATTTCATTTAGATTTGCATTACATCAACAACAATAATCTTCACATCATTTACATAGCTTCAATCTCATATCTCATTTAGTTTTCATATCAAAAATATATAAAAAATAGGTTAATATAGGCATGTAGCTTTGCATTTCATAAATCTTCTCATTTCTTAGGTTTCCATCTTGTAAATTCATGTGCAACATACAAATCTGAGAGCATGAATTTGAGGATCCTTAAGATTAGAGAGCACAGATATGATTTGAAAGGATAGTCATAGCAGCTTAGTTTGTTATTTCAATTCCTTTTATGTAAGATGTTTCATTGATGTGTGTTGGATTTTACATTGTTGATTACCCATTTTTATACCACACATAAATTTGTGTCCACCATGGGGCCTAGCCCCTACTTTTAACATTTTTTTGGAAAGTGTGTTTTACAGGTTCAAACATGAAATTTTTTAGCGTGATTGTGAATTCTATCGGCACATATGAAACATTCTTTGGTGCATTCGAGCTCTATTTTGGTGCATCCATCATTATGTTCAGTGCATCCATACTACCTTCTGACACATACAAGGGGTTTTCTAGCACATTCATAATTTCTTTTAGCACATACATAGAGTGTCCTGACGCATACATTGATTTCTATAGTGCATTTGTATGATATTGTACTGCATATGTCTGTTGTTATGGCACATCTATTTTATTTTGTAGATTTTTCAAATTTTGAGAACTAATTTGCGTCTCTCTATTTTGTAGGAATTTTACACACTATCAGATAATTTGCTAAAACCATAAGAACATTGTCAAAAGACCAATAAATTGAAACTACTAACGATCATTTTTTAGGGGCTAGCATTTATTGTTATTTTCTTTTGAATAAATTAGGAATCTAGTTTAATTAGGAGGAAAAAGAACACCATGTCTGTTATGTTTATGGAGTGGTAGGCATATGCTCTCCCCTTAACTGGGTCACAAAAAAGCTAGACCCCTTCTTTTTATTGAATTTTATCCTGAGAAGGCCTACCTGGTGGTAAAAAGCAATCACCCCAGGGAACAACCCAAATGAAGACACGCTAAAGCCAAGTGACTTTCAACTGGTATATCAGTTTGGGTACTTGAGGAAAGTTCAAGTATCACAAGGGTTGTTCTAACAAGAAGGGAAAAAATGGTCTCTTTCCATATGGATGATCCCCCATGAATGGAATGCCTATACTAAAACCCTTTGTTGTAGTAAGCCAAAAAATTCATTCTATTTACTGGTGCAAGAACAATCACTTTGAAGCTATCCCATATTCTTGTGGCTTTTAGTAGAGATGAAAATTTTGTCATGGGAGATTCATGAGAACTAAAGCTTGGCTGATCCAAGAAGTGAGTTTCTTGGAGGGGAGCCAATGTGGTCAAGCTTCTAGTCATCCACTAAAAGTAAGCACGGTTGGAGTAATCCAAATGGGAACCTAGTAAATATTGTCCTATACGGCCTTAAGGATTGTAATTTCTTGGTGTGTCTTACACGTGTTTTCAAAATAATATTCAAACAAATTCCACACATATAAGTGTCCAAACTACTGATTCAGAAGAATGTCCAATCAGATAATCAAATTATCTACCTAAAAAACTAGAAAATCGACCAAACTATCAAAAACAAAAGAACATTTTCCTGATGAGCGCATCCATTTGTTGTCCTAGCATAAGCCTGTCATATTTTAGCTCATCCATTTTTTGTCTTGGTGCATGCTTGTCATATTTTAGTGCATCCATTTTTAGTCCTGGCGCATGCCTATCATATTTTAACACATCCATTTACTTTCTTGGTGCATCTATGTCATTATGCAACGCAACATTTTATACTTTAGCACATCCATTTGTTGTCCTGGTGCATACCTACCATCTTTGGGCACATAAATTGCACTCCCTAGCACATCTATCCTTTAGAACATATGTTCACTGTTCTAGAGCATCCATAAAAAAATTAAACCAGAGAGCTAAATTCCCTATTTGTCCAAATTTTAACCTCATAATTCAAGATCCTTTTCAGCCCAGAACCTTTCCTCAATCATACCAGAGTCTTAAACTTGTTGAAACTATCATTTTCAAGTGAAAATCCTTTACCTAAACTTTGATCAAACATCTAAAAGTTCCTCATCATCATAATCATCTCTGATTCCCAACTGAGTTTCACCATCAAGATTCATCATCCTTTATTAGGATTAATCATCCTTCATCCTGAAACAAAAGTTGCATAATCAAATTTAACCTAGTCATGTTGGCTCTCCTACACAAAGATCTAAGTTTAGTCAAATTTCCCATCACTTGTATGCCTATCTAAACAAGATCCCTAAAGTATAAAATAAAAGAAAAAGAACTCGAAACTCAAGATACCATGGTTGAAGCTGAGGAAAACCCCTTCCATAAATTCCACACACTTGAAACTGAGGAGATAAATGAGGAAGACATCCAACAGGATCAACAAGAACCAAATTTTCACAAATTCCTAGAAAAGGTTTGTGAAAAAGATGGATAAAATTACCTTTTAATGTTGGCCAAACAAGGTGTTAAATTACTCGATGACTTTATCATTAATCAACTAAAAAGAGAACCCAAAAAGACTAAAACTAGCCCCCCAAATGTGGATCAAGTGACTGCCTTAACGAATCAAATACAAAACCTTCAATAACAACTTCTTGACATGCAAAAGGGAACTACAAAAATATACATGATACAAGACATATGCCCATACCCTTTTGGTCCAACTGTCAACATGACACCATTCCCCAAACATTGTGAATTCCCTAAATATGATAAATACAATGGTAAAATAGATTGCATAAGGGAATTTTGAAAAATGAGCCTTGATTTTTCCCATGAGGAAACTTGATGAGATTGTTCCCATGAAGTTTGGGAGGGAAATATATGCAATGGTTCTCACAATTACCCCCAAGAATCAAATATTTTGAACAATTAGTCAATAAATTTATCACCCAATACTCTTAAAACATACAACATGAGATCACAATGAAGGACCTTTGCAATGTCAGATAGAAAAAGGGTGAATCCTTTCTTGTATTTTAACAAAGATGGAGGAGATTATTTGCAAGATATCCTCGTGCTATACTAGAAAAAGAAAATATGGACGTGTTCATTGACAATTTAAATGATGATATGAGTTATAGGATTGAATTTTAATGTCCACCAAATTTTTAGAAATTGATAGAAAATGGAATCAAAATCGAAGAAGCTTTGGTCAAGAGAGGAATCTTGAAAATTTACAATGAAAACAATTCAACCTACTCCTCCAACAATGATAAACCAAATTTTTGGAAAAAATACAAGAATACTGGCAATGATACTTCAGCTAAAACACATAATGCAAAACCAGTCTTCAATCTATCGGTAATCACACCAAAGACCAACCCAACCCCCAATCAAAAATACACCAACCAAAACACAAATCAAAACACCAATTAGAATAATAACTAAAACCATACTCCATCTCGTCCACCACCATATCAAACGTCATCAAATCATAGGAAATTGATACCCTTGGGTCAATTGCTAGAATCTGCATTGAAAGAAATCCTTGTAGAAAATCTTATAACTTTACTAGACACCCAAGGTTTTGAACCTAAATTAAAATTGTCATGGTGGAATGATGCTCATTATTTTGAATTTCATTGGTGCAAAGGCCATCTAACAAACAATTTTATGAAATTAAAGTACAAGGTGCAAGACTTGATCGACCAGAATATCATATAGATAGAAGGACCCCAAGTAAACACTGATCATAAGGTATTGAATAATTTTTTACCAAATTATAACAAAGGGGAATCTCTTACAACAAATGGAAAAGGGAAAAACATAAACTATGTTCATGATACTACCATCTATCATATCTCAACCATTGAAGATCAAACAAATAACATTAAGACCAATGACACTCAAGACCTTGTTGTAGCCAACAATCAAAGGAATGACACTCCAATTCAAAATGGACACAACACCATCAATGGCACCAATATCGCATCTATTCAAGTCCATAACATTTAACAAGACATGGCTATAATGGATAACCAAATCAATACCATAAAAATCAAAGGGAAACAATATAGTGTTCCTGTAAATGTGACTACAAGGGCACAATCCAAATGTGTGTTGCCCTGTCACATCAATATAACATTGTTGACCAAATCCAAAAGATCCCAACGCAAATATCTATATTGGAGCTCCTCAAGATTTCACCTGCCCATAAGGAAATTTTGGGAAAGGCCCTAGTGGATACAACAATACCAAATAATTTGCAAGTTTGTACATTCCAAGCCATGGTGGGGCACTTTATTTCACCTCATTTCCTATAATTCTCTGAAAAATGATGACATATCCCTCACTCACCCTCATAATGCAACACTTAATATTGAAGTCTTAATACATAAAAATAGAGTCAAGTGTGTCTTAATAGATGGAGGATTCAGACTCAATATATGTACTCTAAAGCTTTTTCATGAACTAGGATTCTCTGAACATGCAATAGGTCCAAGGAAAAATATCACCATCAAAGCATATGATGACGAAGAAAGAGTCTCAAAGGGACTAATTGTGTTGCCAATTTAGGTGGGGCTGATCCAAAAAGATGTAGTTTTCCAAGTTCTGGATAAAGACTTAACATACAATATACTCTTGGTTCATCCTTGGATCCATGAGATGCAAGCAGTCTCCTCATCCTACAATCAATTTTTAAAGTTCCCTTTCAATGGACAAGAGATTACCATTCTCATTGATTCCAATAGCCCTCATTATTGCAATAGCCTAAATTCAGTCCAAGATGTCTTTGTGCCTCATAACCGAGAAGCCCTTGCTTCCCCATCTGCAACCCCAAATAATGCAAGTCAATCAAATTCCTTGTTGGAACTAATTTTCAAGTCCTCAAATGAAGAAATTCAAACAAGTTCCTCATCTAAACAACTTGAGAAAAAGAAAGAGGCTCCCCCTTCCACATCCACCAATCATGAGGCCCAACTAAATACTTTGTCTAGACAACTTGAGAAAAAGGCCCAATTCAAAGATAAAGGTGTGGGTGAATATTCTATTGAGCAATCCCTATGTCTCTCATAGTTATCTTCACCAAAATATTATGGCCAACCATCAACCTCAACACAACAGTCCTCACAACCTATTACGCTCTTTAATGGTAGGTTTATAAAAGCAAGCACTCAAGAAGAGGAATTTGAGGATAAAGAAATCTTAAACTGGATTTACAAGGATGAAGCCGACTCTCAAGCATCAACTGCTAATGTGCAAAACTCTCAATATGGAAAAGGGTTTTCAATCTTGGAAAAAATGGGATATGAAGGACATGGAACTATTGGAAAAAGAAAATAAGGCATTGTGGAACCCATTAAATCCATCTTAACCAATCTGAAAGACAAGGCAGGGTTGGAATATAAAGAGGAAACCAAAGAGGAAGCCACCAAGAAAGTTGTTGAACAAATCTTGCAACTGCAAGCTAGTGATGACTGTGAAACTGACTCAAATGAATATGAGTGGGATTCGTTATCTAAATATTGTTTTCATGATAATTAAATTAATGTGGTACACAAATATACACCCACACTCGAGGAGGAACAAATCTTAGGTTTAAGAACATTTGAATTTGGATCACAACCTATTGATGGCTCAAGCAAAGATGATCAGACTCCTAGTGAGACAAATCACTCAGAGGAGAGTTACATCATAGAAATTGAACTTTCTATAGGATTAATTGAAGATTATTTCACCATTAGGACCCTCATTTCTTTTGTGCTTAACCCATCTAGCGATTCCCTGCCATTTGTACATCCTGAACTCATAGATTGGGACCAAAATGAGCCTATCAATATCCCCACCTTTTCAAAAAATGATTCTATCATGAACTTCCTTTGTGTTGTCAATCTTTAAATATACTCCACCATTGAATTCCATAAAAAATATTTCAAACAGGGGAGTGCAAAATTTCCCAGCTACAAAATGAGTAAAATAAAAGAAATATCTGATGGTGAAAACCATTCTATGGCAGTATCAAATCAAGAAATAATAAAAATAAAGAGTGCATCCAATGGTGAAAACCTCTCTGAGGTGTCGAAGGATGGGAAATTTGACACTCTCCTAGAGCACTTCTAAGAGAGATCTTATCTTTCGATCGAGCCAACATAGTCTGTCAATATCGGAAATGTAGAAAAAAGTGAAAACTCTCCATCTATCAAAATCCTTGACAGAACAAGAGAAGCCTAAATTTGTCAAGTTCTTTGAAGAACAAAAAATAAACTTCACTTGGTCATATGAAAACATGCCAAGGATATACCTAGATCTCATCATGCATCACTTATCCCTCCGTCTAGGAGTCAAACCAATCAAGCAAAAGTTGAGAAAAATGCATACCCATATTTCCTTATTGGTGAAGGTGAAACTAAGGAAATTATTGGATGTAGGATTCATCAGACCCATTGATTATGCTAAATAAATATCCAACATTGTACCTATTTCAAAGTCTGATAATAGCATACAGATTTGTACAGACTTCAGAGACCTTAATAAAGCTTTTCTAAAGGATGATTTTCCCTTGCTAAACATTGATATCATTGTAGATCTAACAACAGGTCATGGCATGTTGTCACTCATGGATGGATTTTCTGGATATAATCAAATCAAGATAGCATTTGAAGACTAGGATAAAATAGCTTTTGCATGCCCATGGGGCACCTTCTGCTAGAACATCATGCCCTTTGAATTGAAAAATACAAGAGCCACATATTAGTGAGCCATGACAACCATCTTTCACAACATGATGCATACCTTTATGGAAGATTATTTGGATGACACTTTTTCCAAAATATTTCACTAGAGAAGGACACTCAAAGATACTAGAGAAAATATTCACCTGACTAGAGAAGTTCAACATACACTTGAATCCAAAGAAATGTGTGTTTGGGGTGACATCGGTGAAGCTATTGGGATATATAGTTTCAGAAAAGGGCATTGAAGTGGAACCTACAAAATTGAAAGGTTATCATGGAAATTCCACCTTCGAAGAATATCAATCAATTAAGGTCCCTTCAAGGTAGATTTTAGTCAATCAGAAGATTCATATCATGACTGGTAGATAAGACCCATCCTTTAACCCACTTGTTGCACAAAAATATTTTCTTTTTATGGGATGAGAAATGTGAGGCATATTTTAATCAACTAAAGCAATACCTAATGATTCCACCCATCCTAGCACCACCAGTAGAAGGAAAACTACTCTTACTATACATAGCCACAACTAATCAATCATTGGAAGATTTCTTAGCGTAATAAATTTCAACACGAAAGGAGAAAGCGATCTATTATATCAGTATAAATTTAAATGGCTATGAAATCAACTACACATCCATTGAGAAATATCTTCTAGTAGTAGTGTTCACCACCTAAAAATTAAGACATTATATGCTGACTCATACAATCAAACTCATAGCTAAGATATATCCACTAAAATATCTCCTTAGCAAAGAAAATTTGACGGGAAGATTGGAAAAGTGGGTAATGATACTCAGTGAGTTTGACATCCAATATGTTGACAGAAAATAAATCAAATTTCAAGTCATCACTGACCAGCTATCTGACACACCGATACATGATGATCATCCTCTACACATTGAATTTCCAAATGTTGATGTCCTTACTATAACAACAAAATAGTGGGTATTGTAGTTTAATGGGTCATATACTCAACATGGATCAAGAGTGGGAATTTTATTTGTCACTCCCTAAGGGAATACTATTCCAAAATCATATAGACTGATTCTCTCCTACACCAACAACATGGTAGAATATGAAGCACTCATCCAAGTATCAAGATATCTATAGAATGGAAAATCATAGAGTTGCAAGTCTATGGGAATTCTCAACTAGTCATTAATCAGGTCAATGATGATTACAAAAAAAAGGATGACAAACTAATGCCCTACAAAAGAATGATTGATGACTTTAAGAAATATTTTATTGACATTAAATTTGATCAAATCCCAAGTATTAACAAAAAAGTTGTTGATGCTATGGCTACCATTGCTTCTTTGCTACAAATTCCAAAAAAATGCAACCACTATGAGTTCATGGTGGAAGAATTGTTTACACCTACCTATGATGACCCAAAGCCCCAAGTCATATGCCACCTAACTGATACCAATACCTTGATCTACATGAAGATCTATACCTACCTAAAATATAATATTCTTCCTCTTGATCTCTTTCGAAACCAAAAAAAAAACTTCATTCGTCAAGTCACTGACACACCCTTATCACAGATGTACTTTACTGATGAGGTCTTGATGGAACTCTCCTTCAATGTTTGGAATGTGATGAGTCTGAAACAAACTTACAAGAAGTCCACAAATTTATTTGTGGAACACATTCAAGTGGTCTTACCCTAGAAAAGAAACTCCTCTATTTGTGTATTATTGACTAACTATGGAGGAGTCTTTCTATCTTGTCAAGAAATGCATGAAGTGTCGGATCCATGAAAACCTCATACATGCACCAACACAAGAACTTCAACCCTTTGCAACAACCTGGCCCTTTTGTTAGTGGGGACTTGACCTTGTGCGAAAAATCCATCTATCTTCCTCTAATGGGCACAATTTTATAATCATGACCACTGAGTATTTCATGAAGTGGGTTGAAGTTGTTCCTTTAACTACCATCACTAGTAAATATATTGAATCCTTCATTTTGAATTATATCATGTATAGGTATGGTATCCCTCAATCCATTATCACCGACAATGGTAGACCTTTCAAGAATTAGGACATAGAATAACTTTGTGAAAGGTTTCATATCTAGCATCGGTTTTCTACACCATAATACCCTCAAGGGAACGACCAAGCAGAGGCTTCAAATAAAACCATCAACAATGTTGGACATGACTGGCACGTTCAACTAAACCCTACTTTGTGGGCATACCACACCAGCATCTGTACCCCAATAGGAGCCACACCATATGCTCTCATCTGTGGATTAGAGGCTATTTTTCCCATTGAGGTTGAGATACCATCACTTTGTGTGTCATTAAAAGGCATCATTTTAGATGAAGACTACTGGGTATCTAGACTACAAGAGTTGGAATTATTGGATGAACGTCAACAACTTGCAGTGGATCACCTAAAGGTCTATCTGCAGAGAAAGTCTAGGAACTAAAATCACAAGGTTAAACCAAGGAAATTTCAGGTAGGTGACCTAGTTCTGAAGGGAAATCCCTGTAATCAGCAAGATTGAGAAAAGAAAGGAAAGTTTGAGCCAAATTGGTTAGGCCCTTTTGTTATTATATCAATCTTTGGATCAGGATTATATCATTGTCTAGACCAAAAGGGGACCTATTTGAGGACCTAATGAACAACCTTCATCTGAAGAATTTCTACACATAATGCAACCAGTGCATGCCTAAAAGTCCTAAAGAAATCCAAAAAGTCAAAAAAAGTCTTGAAGAAATCCATAAAAATCAGAAAAAAGTCTTAAAAATATATCAGAAAATGTCCTAAAAAAATTGTTGCCCTGATGAAAACTTGGCAAACAGGCGTCTTGGTGACAACAAAAAAAAAAAAGTGAAAAATAAAAAGATCGTTACCTTGGTGAAAACCTAGCAAACGGGCGTCTTGGTAACAAGAAAAAAATCATTAAATTTGAAAAGGTGCGATAAAAACAAATAGTGAAAACTTGGCAAACAAATGCTATTTATGATGGGTCAACTTCTCCATCTATTGAAATGTGTGTTGACCATTCACTTTTCTATTATTACGCATACATGCCTATCACATAATGAGCTTCATGTACATATCTTACTATTGTAGTCATGTTCCACCTTGGCATGGTTATCAATGTGTGTATCCATAATAATTGGTTTGTTTATCATTGGGGGTAAAATCCTGAACACATAGGGGGCAAACTATTGTGACCTTAAATTAACAGGCAAACAAATAGTAAGGCAAATAAAAAAAACAACAATCTCACAAAAAAATTATCAAGTGAACATCGATCATAATCAATCAAACAATCAACCATTCAAATCAACATCAAGACAACACAAATCAAATCTCACTGGATGATCATCTTTTGAATCATGGTTGGATCACCTTAGCACATATGTTCAATTTTTGTATCTTGAATGTTGTTATCATTTCTCTAGAGTACCTTGATGATGTCCTAAACTAGAGGATCTAGGAAGGAGAATGATTTTTTCTTTATCTGTTGTATTTGAGTCAATCATTTCTACTATGCAAATTGTTGTAGGACATGCTCTACAAAATATCATTGATGACATTTTGAATTTGCATAGGAAAATGATTAACTCTTGTTTGTTTATGCAAGTGATACTCATGTCATCTTGGTCCAATTATACCTAGATGTTTGTGTTATCTTATACTATCAAATCTCAATGGAAGTTGTATGGAAGTTGTATGAAAGTTGTACTCAATTCATCATGGTCTAATTATACCATTGATGTTTGTACCAACTTTCAACCTAATAAAATTCCCAATGATGATACCAAGCACAATAAATCAGATGACAACATTGCATAGTTAGGTTTGCTTGGCTAAGATAGGATTACATTCATATTAGTTTTGAATTCACATTATATATTTTTCCAAGGCTACCAACTCTGAACATGATGTTATCTCTCACTAAAATATTGAGTAGACTTGAAATAACAAAAAAAAAATCATTTGCATTATCATTTCCATATCATATTATTAGAAATCATTATCATACATCCATCATAATAGTTGCATTATAAAATCCAAAAAAAAAAGATAATAATTATCATACATCCATCCACGCATTTATCATTATCATATTATGCATTTACCATATACTTGCATTCACAAAATACAAAATCCAAAATCATCCATCCATTCATTCATCATAATCTTTGCATCACAAAAAATCCAAAAAAAAGACATTATCATAAACCATACAATCATCATGCATTCACATTTGGGAATTCTAGAAATAAAACATTGTCATAATTCATACACTCATACATGTCATTTTTCCATCTATCCATTTATCATATAAACATTGAAAAATTCAAAAATATAGCATTTTTCATAAACCATCTAATAAATTCACCCATTCATCCATATCATAAAACCATCCATATATGTATTCAACATAACAATTGCCATAATAACATTGTAACTCACACATCATCATAATCCATTTGCATTCATGCATTGTTGTCATATACTCACATTAGACAAATAGCAAAGATAAAATTAAAAAAAGTGCATTGCATTCCATTGACATAATAACATTCATTTCATATAAAATAAAAATACATGTCACATCAAGGCATAACATAAATTAATCCATATATTTGCATTCATCATCCATCCATGATTATCATATATCCATACATTTGTATTTATCATATCCAAAAATAAATCCATTCATTTATCATGCATTAGAAATTATAAACCATTCATCCACACATTAAATCATATATTTCCATTCCATAGAATAAAATATTTTGCATTCATCCATCCATCCATATAATCAATACATACATGTGAAAAATACAAAAATATAGTGCATACCATATCATTTACATGTTTACATCCATCTCATACATCATAATAAAAGCATCATCCATCAACACATAGAATTATACATCATCATCTCATTAATGGATCCATACATAAAGATGGCATAATCATATAGAAAATCTCATGGCATATAACAATGAAAATAAAATGCATCAATCATAAAAATAATATGAACGAAAAGTGGATCACAAATTGTTGTTGCATATCATATAATCTCAAAATAATAATAATGTCAAGTGTACAAATGATATCCAAATGGGAAGAGATACAACATCAAAAATGTGGCAATATCATAAATGTCTTTGAATCAGTATATACAATGTCTCAAATAATATATCAAGACTTACCATGGGGCTCTCTTGTGCTACCTCCAAATGTCATACACCTCACTAATCCTCCTCCCCCTCCAACACCTACTCCCCCTACCCTTGGAGCTCCACCTGATGGACCCCCCGAAAATGGCTGAGTAACACCCCTGCTAGTGGTCCTAGAATGAGTCTGCCCTGACCTCGACTGGGCATAACTAACTCGATGCTCTACAAGCATTACCTCATAATATCACCCTCTGTAGTACTCTACCTCCTTGGTAGAATAGCGAAGCTCTCTAGGCATATCTACCATACTAGATCCCTCGTCCATTCTCTAGATTCTATCGACTATAGCCATTGCCTACTCTCCCTATTATCTGTCTGCATCCCTCTCTATCATCAAATTGGCAATTTGGGCCTATGCCTATAGTTGTGTCTAGGCCTCAACTAGCTGACCCTATAGTATCTGTAACTATCCATGTAATGTAGAAACCTACCCCTAGGCCTGAGCCAACTATGTCTACAAGGAAACAATATGTGTGTGTTGCTGATGTGAGGGCACCCCAATCTCTATATGTTGTTTTGTTGCAGCCACCAAGGATCTTTGGCAATGAGGTATCATCATATCCCTCACATTAAATTCTCTACCTCCAGCACCACCACTACCACCATCTTTTCCTCCTCCACCCCCACCATCATCTCCTCCATCCTAACCCTCAACTCTCTCCTCCTCATCTCCATCACCCCCGCCTCTCCTCCATCTAGGTTCCCTCTCCTCAACATCGTCCAATGTTGGCACTGGCTCATCCAAACTAGATAGTTTGGGAAACAAATGTGTGAAAAGTACTGAGAATACTCATTTGACATAATGACATCTGTGATCTCAAGATGATAATCTCATGCCACTATTTGTAAACCGAAGTACTCTTGATAAGCTGCATCATAGGACAAGAGGGGTCCCCACTCTGGTATATCTTGGTGCCTTTATGCATACAAAGCCACTCCCTGAGGAATTCCCTCCACTTTATCATACCATCAATGCACCTGACGTACAAGAAACATCTCGATAATAAATTGTGTTCGCCCAATCAAAAACTTGGAAATGTACACATATGGCATCTCCAATTGATTATTTTCCCATTGCTCATAGTCTAGGTAGGGTTGCCATGTCACATTATCGAGATAATCAATTACTCGTCTCCAATACTCTAGTATTGCAATCTTATGTTGGACAACTGGCCCACTATATCCATATACATAAGGCCTCTCAATTGGTCGATATCTATCCACTCCTTATCAGGTCACTGCTATGTGCTCCCATGCCCAGATCTATAATAATGTGACCCTAGTTGAGAGGTTGGAAGCTCCAAGATAAACTACCTGATGTATATCATGATATAAATGTGCCAACATGCATGAACTCCAAGCATATTGGGTACCCTATAGAATCATCTGTTCTAATGTACGACCCCAACCGACCAATAGTCCCTTCGACCTACAATTAGGACATAGAAAACCACCAACGAAACTAGCAAGTATAGAAGGTAATGGGGCATAACTCTCAAAAAAATCCTACCAAGGTAGCTCATACCCACTAATATGGTCATCATGGAAAATCTTGTGTAACACATATATGCCTCATGCTTGGTGGCATCATAAACAATTATCTCTCCAAAAACAAGAATCCGTAGAAATTGGTATAAATCCTCTGGAATTATAGTTATCTCATTAGTAGCCAAGTGAAAAGTGTTGTGGTCGCTATGCCACCTCTTTGCTAATGATATTAGTAGTGCCCAGTTAATCCTAACTTGGGGCATATGAATCAAATAGTACAACCCACATCTCTCAATCACATCCATGTCGGCCTGTACCAATTGTGGGATCATATCCCACATCTTCGAGAATCACTTTCAAGACATTAGTACACCAAAATCCTCCTATCATCATAGCATATCACCAATCAAAATCAAGCAATCAACCTATCAATCAATCAATCTGTTTGTCTGACTATTTATCACTACACCCCACCTATCATGAGGTTAGTCTATTAATTTATCATTGATCCTCGCCTATCATGAGGAAAATCATCATCAATCAACCATCAAATCTCACCTATCATGAGATTGATCATCACCTAATCTATCAACACCATCAATAAACATCAACTCAAAGGATAACATGATCGAAAAACATCCAAAATCAAGGAGAAAAATCATAAATCCTCAATTCTGGCATGGATGTTCCATTACAGCGCTTCTATGTGCTAAAACACAGATGCGTCAAAAAATGTCTTCTATGTGCTATAATATTCCACATATGTTCCCTTTCATGGATGTGCTAAATTTTCATGTCAATGCGCTATAATAGTGGATGCATGCGCTAATCCTATGGTGCACTACTTTAGCACATGGATGCGCTAAATCATCAAAATCTATCCTAACAAGTCATGTGCACTAAAACAGGTAATTGGTGCACTACATCAAGTTACAAATGTGCCAAAACTCTACATATATGTGCTAAAATCCCTAAGCTATGTGCTATTTCATTACATGGATGCGCTAAACTGTGTAAAAGTAAAATTCAAAATTTCAAAATCGCGAGAAAAATTAAATATAAATTAAAAATTTGGGTTTTTAGAAATTCATACAAGGGGTCCATAAGTTGTCGGGTGATTGCGCCATCACACGTGCTTGAATCGATGTGTCTGAATTGAAATCACCATTTTGCTCCAAAGTGCTCAAATTTTCAAAATCACAATGCACAAATGAAGTCCTTTTTACCTCTTTTTACCTTTTAAGTGGGTAATTAAGTGGAATTTTATGGGAAGAATTTATTTTAATTTTCAAAGGAGCTTAATCAATAAATTCAACAATTGGGATAGATTTCACAACCATTTTTAGGAGATAAATTATTGAAGCTTGCTCAAATTTTCAAAAATCATCAAAATCATCAAAAATTTCAAAGGATTCAAAAAAATTTGGAAAATTCAAAAATTCACCAATTTATCTCCCAAGGGGGCATTCATCCATCGTCACCTGAAAATCCACTGTCTGGGGCATGTCGATTTTTCTTCTTTGAAACAATGTGTAAACACATCACTTCAAAGAGGGGCAAAATGTATACACATAAAAATGGTCTAGAGCACAATTAATTAAATACTAATTATTTAATTAAGTAATCTTAATTCTTCTACTTGTATAAATAAATTAATAAATTTATTTATATAATTCACCCCTTTAATTCTTCTATACAAAAATCATCTTTGCTTTCAAATTAATTAAATACACAAATTTAACTAATTTTTTATTTTATTATTTCTATCCCTTAATTAAATTTGAATTTTTAATTCAAATTTGTCACATTTCTCCATAATTTTCTAACCTCCTCCAAATCACCCTCCACATCATCACATGTCACATGATTTCTTTTATTTCTAATTTCTAAATTAGGAATATCCATTCACAACCTCATAACCTCCTTGGAGACACATGGCTCCTTCCTTCAATTGATGCTCTTTGACACTTATATGATTTTCCCTTCCAAATGGAGCAACCTCCATGATTTCCTCCAACTTCCTTGTGCTCCACTATTGATGTCCCAGGACCACGATCTCAACTGTGCATCTTTTCCACCTCACTCAAGGCTTGGAAAAATCTATAAATAGGAAGCCATTCTATAGCTTTCATATAGATAATTCATCATAAACTTATGTTGTAGGAATTATCTTAGCAATTGAGAGCAATTTGAGAGAATTTTAGAGTTACATAGAATTTAGCATTGTTATCATGGAAATTTTACTTTGTAGCATTTTAATATTGCATTAGTTTTTATTGTGTTTATCATAGGATTGCATTTAGATTTTCATTACATCAACAACAATAATATTAGCATCATTTACATAGTAGAAATCTCATATCTCATTCACCTTTCATATCAAAAATACAAAAAATAGGTTAATGTAGGCATGCAGCTTTGCATTTCATAAATCTTCTCGTTTCTTAGGTTGCCACATTGTAAATTCATGTGCAACATACAAATCTGATAGCATGAATTTGAGGATCCTTAATATTAGAGAGCAATGAGATGATTTGAAAGGATAGTC